>VXAB01008334.1:772451-906564 GCA_013399175.1 Odontophorus gujanensis | reverse complement strand
GCTGGCTTCATGCTCAGCCATAGAATCACGGAATCGCAGCGATTTGGGCTGGAAGGGACCCCGAAGCCCACCCAGCCCCAACCCCTCCGCGAGCACGGACACCTCCCGTAGACCAGGTGCTCAGAGCCCCGTCCAACCTTGGGACGGGGCCCTCACAGCGAAGAATTTCCCTCTAACATCCAACCTAAAGCTCCCCATCACCGTTTCCAACGAGCTTGCCCCATGCCCCTTCCCCTCCCCCTATGGCAAAGGTCCTTTGCACCCCACCAACGCTCCCGCCCCACTGCGAGCCGTGAAGGTGCCATAGGGAAAACAAAGAGGTTGGGCGAAAAAAAAAACAACAACCCAAGCCACCCCACAGCAACAACAAAAGCCAACAGCGTGGCTGGAGCAAAACCCTCCTGGAGGAGGGGAAATTATATATATATTGAGGGGAATCGATAAAAGCTTCGTATATTATTATCGATTTTTAAATAATGGAGCAGGACCCACGGAAAGGGGATTGGAGTCTCCCGCAGACGAGCTGGGTGTCGTGTTACAGGGTATTATGGCCTGGCTGAGATTAGCTATCACCTCCCAGATCTGGGAACGCTGCGCATTTACAGTCTGATCCCCTCCCCGGCTGAGGCAGCAGTAACACCGCCCCGGGAGCAGCATTAGGCTCTATCCCTCCCTTTGCTCCATCCTTAAACCCCAAATCCTCGATCAAAGTTCGCCCGAGCCCTCCTAGCACAACACCCTCACGCCGTTGTTATTTTTTAGGGAAAATAACAACTCGGGCTTGCTTGCTGGGGACGCGTTTCCAAGGCTGTGTGACAGCTCTGCCCCAAACCTGCTCGGCCACATTCACTCCCTGCCTCCATTTCCCTGTCCTTCTTTTTCTTCGTGGGCAGGGTCGGTTTCTCTTTGTGTGGCTGTGCTGCTGTATCTGGTGCAATAACAACCACGCGCTGGTTGGGTGCTCTGTGTAATGTGTAGGGTTGCAGTGCTTAAGGCTGCAAGGTGTAGGGCTGCAAGGTATAGGGCTGCAGTGCTTAGGGCTGCAAGGTGTAGGGCTGCAGTGCTTAGGGCTGCAATGCTTAAGGCTGCTGAAGAGGGGATCTTGCAGCACCTGCGAGCTGTGCTTGCAGCTTGCAGTGCCTCTGGGAAGCAGCTATGGCACCTTCTCTTTGAGATGGGGACAGCAGCGAAGCCGTATGGCGTTTATCATCTCTGCCAACACACAAAGGAGGGGAATAACCCCTGAAGGAACGTGGATAGAATTTGTTAGGAATGTATTATTTCCCAAGCTGCTATTTTTGTTGTTTTTGTTCTGTTTTGTTTTCTGCCAAAGGCTGCAAAAAAGGATTTTTGACCTTCCCGCTGCCTAAACGAAGGGCTCGGTCCTATTCAGTGCACAAGGTGCCAGCTATGGGCACATCACTGGGGTGGTTGGCACAGTGAGGGAGCACACGGGGAGGACACTGCTCCACATCACCCGACCCTGCTCTGCGTGTCTGGCACATTCAAGGGGACGGTGGCATCCTGGTGGCTGAGCTGCCAGAGGTTTACAAAGCGTGACCTGAGAGCAGAAAGCCACGATTAACACGCAGGTGCCACCACGCAAAGCCATTCCACGCAGGGTGTTAATGACTCACGGGTCAGGACTTTGCTCCTCCTGACACAGACGCTGAATTATTTCTTCACACCTTTGGTGCTGCCTGTTCTCGGGGTGTACCGCACTCCCCTCAGATCGCTGGCACTTTTGGATGGGAAATGGGATTTCAGTGCTTGCAAGCACGCTGCCAGCAAGAACGTGAGAGGGAAGGTCTGAGCAGAAAAATGATGAGAACAGACACTGCGTGAACGTGCTGTGCTCAGAGTGGGAACAGTAAACCCAAGCATGGGGCGGCCTTGCAGCACTACAGCACAGGGCCAGGAGTACAGATATGACCCCAACGTGTTGAGAGTTAAAAGACCATGAATGTGGCTCTGGTTTGCCATCTCCCAACAGTATAATTTGACAGGATTGTTAAGGTTGGAAAAGACAGAGCTCTACGATCGTCTCACCCAACCATCAACCCAACCCCACTGTGCTCGCAAAACCACGTCCCTAAGTTTCGAGGTTGGGATGCACTGAGAAGAGCGACCCTACCCACTGCAGGAACCTCGGTGGTTTCAATCCTGCGCTTCCCTGTTCGTGGCTGACGCTGAAATACGGCCCCAAATGTGCGTAACCGAGCCGTGCCATCTACCGGCAGGAGGGAAGGCTGCAGGCTCTGAGCACCTGACGGAGCCTGGGCATCCCTGCTCACTGCAGGGGAGCCGGACCAGGTGACCTTTAAAGGTCCCTTCCAACTCAAAACGATCCTCTGATGCTCTGACTCAGTTCCCCGCACCGGTGAACACAAACACGAGGGGCATTAGGGATCAGCTGAGTGAAGGCTTTGGGCTACTCAACCCGAGCTGGGCAGCAGCCACTCAGAAGTGCCCCATACTCCGGTTAATAGCAAGCTGAACATGCTGCGGGGAGCAGGCTGCACAGATCCTTGCCTGCTTTTTGATTCCGAGTGAATGCTCGGCCTCTTGAGATGCAAACCCACAGTGTGACCTGACTTTATCTTCCCCGAACAGTTCCCGCTGCAGAGCTGGATGGAAGCGGCTTTATTTCATCCAAAACTGTCAAGGTGAGAGGGAAAAAAAATAAATAAAAATCATCTCTTTTAAGCAGGAGGCTTTTCATGCTTTCCAAATAAAAGAGCACAGCAGCCCCCCAGAACAGCCAGCAAAGCCACGAGACAGCTCTGTCCTTTGGAGATAGACAGCAGCTCCAGCTGCTTTCTGAGGGAGGGGAATATTAGCACAGGATGCTTCGATCAGATAATGAGACAGCTTGCAGCACCTTCACTCCAGTGTTCTGGCAAAGGCAGGAGCATCAGGAAACCAAAAAAGGGAAGGAGATGATTCACGGGTCACCAGTGTTCAAAACGCAGTGATGGGAAAACAGTGGATTAAATGGGGACCCAGACGGGGGCTGGGGGCTGCTCCTTGGGCTGGGCACCTCGCTCTGGGTGTCCCTGCTGGGGCAGGGCTGGAACTCTCAGGTGCCTCCAGCCTCAGCTGGTTGGTTATACTGTGATGCTGTGACCCTGCTGGGGGCCTGGCCAAACCCAGCCCATCTGATCAGGCCAAGCAGCACTGGGATGCTGAGCCCGAGTCTGGATGCAGTCAGGGGGTGCTTCCAGTCCTTTCATTCAAGGGACTGGAACCCATTATTAAACGGGTTTTGTATTTGGGAGCAGTGGTTCAAGCTAAAGCCTGGTCCTGCTTTCTGCACCGAATTCAACCTGATTTTGCTGCAAGCTGAACAAGACAAAATCTGACTGATGTTCCTCATGCTTGGTCCTTCCTCTGGGATGGATCAGAGCTCCTCAAACACACTCTGCCTGGATCCAGCTACACCAGCTCTGTATGGAACAGACACTATTTGATGCTGCTGGGGCTCTGACCACAGCTGGGACCAGGGCAAGCAACCATAAAACAAATCATCATAAAACTAGCAGGGAGAAATCCTGCCTAGCTACCCCGCGTGGCACACACTCTCATCCTTAGGCATCACTTCGAGAGCAGATGGTGCTCTGCAGTAGAGCAAATGAGCAATTATCCTCCTGACACCCCACAAGGCCTCCCCGCAAGAAGTTACTTCACCCCAAGCTACGAGCTGTTGTCTGGCTTTTCAGGATAATTGGATGTAATCAAGTTTAATTCGGTCGGTGCAGTAACTCTGAAGACTTTTCTAACTGGATTACTGTCGGCTCAGCGGTCATGTGCCATTATGTTTGCTGGTCAGAACAGAAGCCAGAATAAAAACAGATGCTTTCCCCCCACTCTTGCTCCAGTGACACCCCTTGAGGATATGGGCAGGCGCTGTGTAGTCGAGATAATGAACTAGAAATTCTATTAGGAGAAGGAAGTCGTTGCTGTCATATTAAGTTCAGGCCTCTCCTAGAAAGAGTACGTTGTTGTAATGCATTTCTATGTTTGTTTACAGTTGTAGAGCTAAAAATACTGGAGCACAGATCTATGATGCGCACGTGCATTGAGGTGCACAAATGATACTGTGCAGATGGGGAACCTGAGATCTCGAGCAGGAGTGGTGAGGAAGGAGTCCCTCAGGTCCCATGTTCGGCTGCGCATCACTGGCCAAGAAAAAGGATTAACTGAATTCTGCATCTCGAGCAGACGGACGCAGAATCACGGAGGTTCAAAAGGATCACTGAGATCCCAAAGTCCAACCCATCCCCATTGACCGTGTCCCTCAGGGCCACATCTCCACGCTTCTTGAACACCTCCAGGAACTGCATTATATCCCTGGTTGAAATGGGTAAGGCATGTCAGACAGACACCTCTTAAAAGTCAGCCCAGTTCTGAACTGCAAATAAACTGTAAAAAGACCACAGTGCAAAGGACGTCCCAGGACCTGTGGCAAAGGAAGAACTTCAGCTCCTGGTCCCAAATGCTACGGAGTGGCCATCCTCACAGCTGAATGCTCTAGAGCTGTGGATGGAGGCAAATGCATCTCTGGTTTTGGCCAGATGGCTATTTGGAGTTTCTACTGATCAGGGAAATGAGCGCTTCGTAATGTTGTGTCTCAAAGGACCGAGTACAAACTTTCTTCCATGTTCCATACCAGCACTGATAGACGGCACCAGATCTCAATCAAGTGGTAAAAACAGTCCACGTGCTTCAAGGAGATGGTCACGTACTCCTGTGAGGCAAATCACCCATTGAGTTCATTAGCAAATATGAAATTTGTTAGATACTTGGAACTCCACGCTGCCTAAAATGACCATAAATGAACATTAATGCCAACGTCTTCTGGAAGTGTTTATAAGCCGTTGTGTAAGCACTCAGATTTCATCTGCATTATGACTTGGGCCCAGCGAGTTCAACAGTAGGGGTTGTTGGGAAAGCTGGGACACACGTGGTGGTTTATTGACAGTACACAACTGGAGAGGTCACCTCAAGTGCCTCGAGGAGATGCTGCCGTGAGCCCCCAGCCTGGCAAGAGCAAGGCCTCCTTAATTCCTCAAGGAATTAAAGAAACGCCAGAACCTCTCAGAGCCTGGCATCTTCCAAGGGGGACAAGGACAGCACTGAATTAATGCTCGGCATCACTTTGGGAGGAAAGGTACCACGGAAGTGCAAGGATAAAGCCATTGTGTCCTTGAAATAGAAGAGTTTTTCCCCCCTGGTTGGAAAGCTGGAATCTCTTGGAAGACACAGCAGATAGCACATAACAATCCAATAAAGAAATGTGTGCAATGTTTGTCAAGGTCACCTCCCAGAAAGCTTTTTCTGAGCTATTTGTGTGTTGTTTTTTTTTTTGCCAGCAAGCCCCCTGGTTGGTTGCTTCTGACAATCCAGGCCTCTGTTGTTTCAGAACATTACATTATTACATAGAAGTACCAGGACACGAAGCTGCTGAAGATGGTGAGATACACGGCTCTTGGTGAAAAGCAAAAAGCTTTGCAAAGAAAATGAAAAATACACCCTGTTGGCTGCCTCAAATTATTCACAAGAAGAAGAAAAAAAATTCAATTGTAAGAGTAATAAAAATAAACAGCAGTGCTGTGAAATCTGTATTGCCAGATCTGAAAGGCCTCGGGACACACAGGGATAGATAAAAATCACTGAAGCGCCGTCTGGGATCTTAGAAATGCCAAAAATGCATTTGAAACCGGATCAGTTGCCAACATTCTGGTGTGGGTGCACCCTAAGGTGGAGGGAATCCTCATGGGGAGGCAACGAGCAGGGATTTGGGCCTGTTCCATGCTTCTGCCACAGATCTTCCATAACCTTGGGCAAGCTGCTTAGTTGCTCCACGCTTCAACTTTCCGCGGTAAAACAGAGTCAGTACTAACAGCAACATGGATTCTGAAGTCGTTTCACCCACATTTCACCCATAACTGAGCCTGAACTTTCTGCTATTTGTCTTTTAAATGGCCACACAGCTTCGCCTGGCGCTGCCTTTTATGTGAGAGCATCTTTGCGCAACGCCTTATGCAGCAGACATTGAGACACAGCTGTAGGACAGATAACCATACATTTCGCAGCAGCCATAAAACAATGGGAGCCGTAATTTCTTTGAACTCCGGGTCAAACTTCTTGTTAGCCAAGCCAGTAAGATCTCATCCAGTAAATTATATACGTCTCTTCAGGAGCAGGATCATAAAATAAAACTTTACAATCCTTCCGAAGGTCACGGCTCCGCAACAAACTATACGATAAAACAATAAATTCACCCCCGAGACCACCACTTTACGGCTTCCCTAGCTTTGGTTGGATCTGAGGAAGCTGAGACTTTGACAATCTTCACATGAAATCTTACTTCTCCTTTGGACCCATCTCCCCCTAAGTGTGAGACAGAAGCTGGAACAACAGTACTAATGAGCAGCACCGCATTCAGCAGCGAAGTCTCATTTATCTCCATACACACATTTAAAGGGAACAATGACCAAAGTGTTTCTTGGCAAATTAGTCCCCTTCTTCCCTTTAAGAAAAACACGACTATAAGCTATTTCCAAAACAATCAATATTAGTCCGGCAAACAAAACTGTCTGTTACATTTCCCATCAAACTCCTGGCATTTCCTCAAGGG
The DNA here is from genome assembly GCA_013399175.1 of Odontophorus gujanensis. Classification (NCBI taxonomy): domain Eukaryota; kingdom Metazoa; phylum Chordata; class Aves; order Galliformes; family Odontophoridae; genus Odontophorus; species Odontophorus gujanensis. Next base: position 899,924 of record VXAB01008334.1, on the reverse strand, counting down.
ATGCTCTATAATTTACAACTGCTACTGAATAATCTGTAAAGAGCACTGCTGAGCTGAGCACCTTGGTGTTTTTCCCTTGTGTCTGAGGGCCTGGATGCAGGTAAGCCAGCTAGAAACCCTGTGCCAGTCTGCTGACTGAACGTTTGGCCCAGGGATGGACTTTTATTTCCGTGATTGTAATGGAAGGTGGTCCAGCAGTCCGAGATTCCAGCCACTGCCTGAATAACACGACAGAAATCATACAGAACAGCAATCCTTGGAACATTTTTCTCAGAGGCAAGCGTTTGCTTATGCAGAGTTTACAGTATCACTGTTTTATTCCCAGCGATGCTGCCCTCCCATCATTCTGCCCTTGCAAACCCACGGATTCAGCCACTGATGACAGTGATTCTTTCCTCTGAAACCCAAAGCGAGGACAAAGCTGAAAAGAGGCAGTGCTGGTCCACCAAGGAAGGGAAATGTCAAAAAAGACTTACCCAAAGGATGCCGGCATGGAGCGTGATGGTTACCTGGCCTTGAGAGCTGGCTGCTTACAGCACTGAAAATACCCTGGTGTGAGCTATTGCTCTGCACGTCCTGCCAAGAGGCAGCTCCTGCCTGCAAAGAGTAACAGCTTTCTGTTTGAAGGAGTTTTTATCTGGTTTCAGCTGTTGCCAGAGCTCAGATTCTAAGTGAAGATGAAGCAAGGAAACGGCTTAAATCTAAAAAGCAGTTTCCCTGCCTGCATCTCCAAGAGGAAAGACCTCCCCTATCCTCCCGATTAACTTCTGTTTCATTCTGGGACAGAAGAAGGAAATACATGACATTCCACATGGAAATCCCAGAGAAAACACGTTGCATTCCTCAGCAATGCCAGTCAATGTTATTTATACATAATTCAAGGTGAACAATGCCAGCCTTGAGGGAAAGAGTGGCTCCCACCTTGCTAGGTACCCATTAAACAAGCTTCTTACAAGAACACCATTGGGTTGTCAAGCCTAAAGAGTGCCATCGCCCACAGGTCTTGGCCTCTACTTTTTCCTCTCTCTCCCCCTCTAGGCAAACCAGAGCACACTGTAGGCTGCTTCCAGGCCTGCACAACTGTTTTCTCCTTTTTGAGCCTGAGCATTCGCCTGGTTCCTTCTGGTGGGAACAATCCTGCTCTCCTGCCCACTCTGCTGGACCTGGGAAGCTTCTGGGATGAGCTTTTTGACCCAAGGGCAATGCCCACCACATCAGACCTGCCCACCACATCTGCCAACTCACCAAGTGCCTTGAATCAAACAGAAGCACACGCACACAGGTAGGGAGGCTGCTCCTCTTGGAGGCGTAGTCAGAATCACAACAAGAATCACCATCCACAGTTCACTCTTGGTACACTTCTCTTCAAATTCTGCCTTTCTGCAAGGGCTACGACGAGGAAAACAAAAAACAAAATCCCCTGACGTTGCTTCGTGTGCCTACCTCTCAACAAAATGAGAGGTTCAGCCTTATCCTGTCCTGCAACAATCTCTTTCAAGGCCAAGAATGAAGGGTGGATCGTATCAGTCTTCAGTTCTCACAAGCTGTCAGCTCGCATAAGGCCTTGATAACCACTCCACAAGCCTGCTTAGAACACTCCTTCCGTCCTTGCCCTGACTTGTAAATCATCCCACATCATCTTCTGACTTACTGGCACCTTCCATTGTCTTCTTTTCTGCACCTTGCTTTTCACATGTCCCTTGTTAGCCCCACCCTGCCCATCAGATCTGGCATTTTGCAGCCTGATGGCTCACCTTGTGCTGACATCAGCCTGCTGATGCCAAAATCAACACCACCACCCTGTAGCTGCTCTGGGGACAAATGCTGAGTGGACAGGAGATGGTTCTGCCACTCCTCTGCTTTGTTTTCAGCCACGTGAGCTTTTGGTTCAAACACTCGTTTATGGCAACTGTGACTTAGGAACACTGTATGGACTATTGTCAGTTGCACTCTTTCTACATCTTTCTGCTGTCCAAAAGAGAAATGCCAGCAACGGGATTTAAGATAACTCATTAGAAGAGGAGATGGTTCAAATGCACAACAACAGTTGGGTGTCCTGTGTAGGAAGCGATGGTTTCAAAGGGAAGGCAGGCGTTGGATCCCATACAGGGAACTGGAATTAACAGCTCTACGGATTCTGTGATGATCCTGTGAACTGAGGCAGCATCAGGAAAAAGAAACCAGCACGTGCACAGTTAACGCCTGCCTAACCAAAAAGATGGAAGAAATAGGACAACAATCTTGATGTGCAGATGTCCCAGGGCATGCACCGTGCACCCCAAAGCAGTGACCTCGTGGTGATCTTGTTTGTATGATCATGATACGTGGGAGCCTCAGCCACGGACCAAAGCGAAACGTGGCAGGTGCCACATCACACAAACATGTATTTTTAGATGCTGCAGGTGCAGCACTGGAGAGCCCTGCTACTGAGAACCGTGCAACGTTGCCACTGCAATGCTATTTGATTGCTAGTTGTCAATCTCTTTCATCTGCTTGGAAGAAAAGCGTTCGGGGCCGTTCTGCAGCCACTCCACATTCCCTGTGCCAATTTACATGGGGTTCATTAGCAGTAAGGTTGTTACCTTTGCTTTTCCTCTTGATATAAATTGTTTTTACTGCAGACATCTTGGGCTCCGGAGCAGTAAGCACATCACAGTCCGGCAAATTGTTGTTTATGTAAATTTAGAAGGGAAGAGGGATGCTAGAAACCCTCAGTTCATGTCCCGAATAAACCACCATGGTTTCCAATTGCCTTGGGCAAGTCACTTGATCTGCCCTTAATCCTGTTTTCAAAACAGAAGTGAATATTTCTTTACCTGGTAGGGAGGCTGAGAGCACAAACCCATTAAAGACTGCATGGAGTTCAGATCCTACAGCGATAAGCAATTACTTAATACATATGCAATGGCTGGCAGTGGATGGTGGTTGTTTCAAAATACACACAAAACTGCTTGGCCAGATGAACACATCACGTATTTATGTTTTTTTTCAATGACAAAAAAAGCAAAACAACAACAGCAAACACCAGAAAACTGCACACTGGCTTCAGAGACATGCTGGATCTAACTGAACATTTCTGCTATGAAGATGTGCTTGCTTGGGCACACAGAAGTGGTATCTCCTGCAGAAGTTGAGTAACTAATATGGGTATATGCAGAAAGAAACATCTACCAGAGACTGGAGGAAACGCTACGATGCTGAGTGCCATGGTGTTATAGCATTATGAGGAACCATGAAGAGTTACAAAACAACCCAGGGTACATCTTTATTGATGATTCACAAAATCAAACACATTCACCTAATTCACTCCAGCAGTTCCAGGATGACATTTCTCCTTGCTAGGTTTGGTTGATTTTTTCCAATGTAAACAGATATTTGCTTTTAACTTAGGGTGGGGAGAGCCATGATTTATACACAGTTGTCATTTTCTAAGAGCCAGTACATCACAGCAGTGACAATGCTCTGCAATTTTACAATATTCAACCTTCAAAGCACCATGCAGGCATTTAATTAAGGCCTACTAAAGGCTCACAGCAGCCCTGGCTCCCAGTCCATTTTAGGTCACACCTCCTTATTCATATTTCACATCAAACCCCCACTACCTCTCACCAGTACGCATTCAGGACTCCCACCTTTTGTGCTCATGGGAACCTTAACTCTTTGGTTAAGTGGGTTTTATTAATGCTCCTGAAATGCATCGAAGACATGAACTGCTATCAAATTAACTGCAAGCCTGCTTCCATTACCTCACCAGAACATAGATTACTTTCAATAAGGCGGTATTCAATTTACTGAGAGCTTCACCAACACAAAATTTCTCTCCATTTTCCTCTGAAACGCACTTAGTCATGTGCTAATATACACACACGCAGTCGGTCACACCGGCAGCTCTCTCCACTTGAGTCAACTGCTGAGCTACAGTAGACAGGAGTGTGGAAACCTGGGGAAAGGAATAACATCTTTCATATTGTCAACACCCAGGATGTACTGCAGGTAGCGTTCAAACCCCATTCCGAAGCCTCCATGAGGAACAGAGCCAAATTTTCGCAGGTCTAGGTACCTGTAATTTAAACAGACAGTTACATGTGCAGCACATTTATGCTGATGTAATTAGAGAGAGCTTTTTATCTAGTGTTTTGCTTTCCATCTTAATTGCTTCCCTTTGACCCTAACCACTGTGGATTCCTGCCAACACAGCCAGCGTTGAAGAGGGGTATGAAGGGGTGGGGCTCCACGACAGGCAGAACTGTATTAGCAAGAAGCCCAAGGTGCAGATGTAAACCAGCAGAGCTTTGCCTTGTCAACACGCTACAGCCTGCTTTGTTTAGGAGCAAGAACTCACCTGGCTCCAAAGAACAGCTTTAGCATCACAGCTGTCCTCATTCTGAGAGCACCTACGGTTTTAAATGTTAGTATCTAAAACATCCTTAACAGAGCCACAAGCCCAGGTTCCTGCAGCAACACAAAACGTGTCCACTGTCTGAGACAGAGTCCCCTGCTTGGGGTTGTTCAGCTCTTGCCAGGCTGCAATTTGCCCTGTAATAAATTTTCACCTTCTGTCCAGTCATCTTTTCAACAGGCCAAGTCATTTCATTTCCAGTAATTCCTTAAGAAGTCAATTTCTCGGTTCAAATGCATCTTCTTATCAGAAGGAATCTTCAGCAGACATTTTTTTTTTTCTCTTAGGGTAATTATAATGGCTTTTTGTCACCTTCCTCCCCTCTCCAAAAAAAAAATCATTTGTGCAGTCTGATTTATTTACTCCCTCAGCAAGTCAGCAAAAAATCCTGTGCATACCTTCTCCAAAAATGAGATCTGCCAACAAGACATTTCAGTTTGAAGAACAGTACCCTGTAGTCCACAAAAAAGCCAGCTGCTCCCTAGTTTGGAAGCAGCCATTCCAACTATGTGGGTGTCAGCAACATGAAGATGGCTCAGCTGCCCCTTTCCCCTCCAGTTTCCATCTGACGTGATATGCAAGAACTATGTTTACAGCCATAAACTGTCACCAACAGTTTAATTATTATTTAATTACTTTAATAGGAGTAAAAATCATCTCAGCAGGTCTCTTTTTTCAGGAGGTCACTTTTGAGCCTTCTGAGGCCACAAAGTTGTGTATGAATGCACTACAAAGGGACATACACACGTTTCTAGTTCCTCGTGTATGAGTGTTTCATCAGCTCAGTTTACAAAAAGCAACTAAACTTCAATATAAACATGGAATTATGCTTAAATATATATAAATGCATATAAATATCAATACATATAAACACATATTGAATTAGACACTTGTTTACAGTTCGACAATATGCCTTCTGTACCATTAAATCTCTTCTTTTCTTGCAGTTCATTAACAACAGTTGAAATTTGGGAAGTCACTTATTACAATCAATACTTTTCCCTCAACATCTTTTCTTCCTCCACTCCACTGCCTAAGAAGTAAAATCAAGAGCACAACTTCTTACCTCTTCCTAGCACTGAGTTTCCACTTACATACTGGGAACTGCCTCCAGGAAACCCTGCTTAGCAGCTTTGCAATGAAGATGACAAGCAAATCTGATGCTGAGGGTGGTGACTTGTAAAATATAAAGGGCCTCATAAATCTGAGGGATGTGGGTGATATGGGTGCTGCCCGTGGCAGATCAACCTGTACCAACTCAGCAGTTCTGAGAAGAACTGGCAAACCAGCTGGTGACAACTCCAGCAGCAACTGGGAGTTGAAATAACAGTACAAATATTGCTGGTGATGTCAATGAGCATAGCTCAGCCTGTGCAGAGACAATTGAGACTATGCCTAGCACCTTTTCTTCCCTTTTGGTGGCAACGTGGTTTATAAAGTCATCATAAAGATTAAAAAACTCAGCTCCTTCCAGATGAACAATAATAATAAATTCTACCCTTGCTTATCCAGGGCTTTCATCTGTAGATCTCAAAGCACTCTGAAAAGCCATTTTGGCAAAAGAACCAAAACAAAGCCCATTAAAGTTAATAGAAAAAGTCCACTGAATTAAACGTGCTGAGGATCAAGCCTGTGAATCCTTCCTGATGGCTGCACTTAGAAAAAGCAAAGGAATTGAGAAATTTTCCAGATGAAAGAAAGAATAACTGCCTGCAGATTAAGAGAAAAATCCTTTTAGGTTGGAAAATGTTTCCTGAGGTTTCCTTCACTCAAAAAATCTCTACACAAATCTCACCTCAGAAGACAGTCATGAACTAGCCCAGCTCTTCCTCCCAGCAGCTCGTACTTAAGAGGACAGCTGAGACCTCCATTGGCAACTGAGGGAATGTGCAACATTATTCCATGGGGGAAGTAAATTTCCGTGACCCCTGCTATCTTCATTGTTCATGTTCTGGACCTGGAGGACTGGTAGTTCAGAGATTTGAATCTTACTAAAATATGTGCTGCAATAACATCCCCTGGCAGTGAATTCCATGAGCTTGTTACGTGCCAAGTTAGAAAAGCATTTCCTTTCATCCCTTTAAAAACCTATATCCTTTTGTTATCATCACAAAATCCTGTGATGCACAGCAAGGCACTCTGAAGATCAGTGCAATCCTCATGATCACTTGTAAAGCAGAACGTATGCTTTTCAGTCTCCTTTCAAAACAAATACAATCTTGATCTTTCATATAACCATCTTGTAACACTGAAACCCCTGCTGCCAGTCAGAAAAAAAAATAGGGCTAGGAGAACAAAGAACACAGTCGTCCCCAAAACTGAATATTTTACTGGAATAAAAAAAATACACTAAGGAAAAAATATGGGTAACAAAAAACTAGTAGTGAAATGAGATGGCACTTGAAGAATTGGTTTTGTTGAATGCTTTGGGAAATAAACATGCAAGTACCACTAGTGAGGCACTGGAACTGGATGCCCAGAGGTGTGGTGAATGGAGACACTGGAGACACTCAAGGTCAGCAGGCTCTGTGTGAACTGATGGAGCTGTAGGTGTCCCTGTTCACTGCAGGGGAGTAGGACTGGATCACCTTTAAAGGTCCCTTCCAACTCAAACGATTTTCTGTGATTCTAGGTTCTAATGCTGGGTAAAATGCTATCTTTGATTTCATGCAAAGTCTGCTCTGCTACAGTGTTTTGGTAATCCACAAAAAAAAGACATTTAGAGCATTCAGTGGAAACCACTCCCCTGCTGATATGAGTTAGATTTAGATCAGGCTCTGGCTGGCGTTAGCACTGATTTTCTGTCTGCCTTCACATGGCCCAAAATCTTCCAAAGCTTTCACGTTCTTAGCAAAGCACCAGCAACAGGACCAAGCTTCTTTCAGTAAACTATGATTTACCTACTTTCATTGTGCTCTGAAAGAGGTTAAGGGAAGAGATGAGTGCTGTGGCTGCCATAGATCTGAAGAGGCTCACTAATGCTGCTCTTTCTGAAGTGCAACTCCTCCTCTCCACAAAAGGACCCAACAGAACACTCTAACACCAAAGAAAATCAGAAATGAAAGAGTCCCACACAGCTCAGCCTTCTCATCTAGAGCAGAAGCAAGGTCAAGACAACACAGTAATATCCACTCTAGGATGGCAGATGGCTCTTGGGCTGTGCACTTCCACCAGCGTTGCTCTGTAAGATCAGAAAGGCAGATGGGCTCTGAAGGGTTCATTATGAGGCCACCTTCCTCATCCTTCTGCACAATGATAATCAGAATAAGGAAATGAGTGCTTATATGCAGAGAGACCATCTGAAATGCTGCTCAAGCTGATGGTGGTAGGGACGCATTCATTACAAGTATCTGTTTTGTTACTGCTTGGATTAAGTTGGCACTTGGAGTCTGTTTATAATGCAATATATTCAGAAACCCATGGTCACAGAACTCAGTCTCTGCCTTCCGAAGCTAACAACCTACACTGGCAGAGAACAGCAGGAAAGAGGCACAAAGGCAGCAAGTGATTTCCCAGAGTAAACTCCCATCTCCTGACTTTCCCACCTCATAGATCTCTCTCAGTTTAGCCAAGATCAGCATCCATAGCACTGAGCTCCGTCTACAATTCAAAGGAAGGAGTGTGAAAATAAGATAAAATTACTCCAAAGTTAAGCCAAGTATTTCCCCAACTCTTACTATTTATGGAAAGAAACCTGCACAACATGAAAGCTGTACTGAATTGAAGAAGATCGAGAAGAGTTTGGCCATATTCCTTTATCTACAGATTGTTGGTTGCCTCTTTGACCAAGGATTCCTCTGCAAGTAAGGAACTCTCCAAGCCATTACAGAAAAAAACGTGTCCCAAAACACCTTCACACTTAGTGGGACACAAAAACAATATAATGCACAGATGTGGCATTACCTTAGGGATTTCAAAAAGGACTACAGCTTATATAGCTGTCCATTCTCAAGTTCACAAATATACTTCAAAAGAAATGACTCAGCTCTTTGGAAAAGAGTTTGTGTGCCAGCTTCGGAGACTAAATTCAATCATTAAAATGGAGGAGATTAATTTCAGTCTCTCCTGCCACCTCCTCTGAGAAGGATGCTGGCAAACCACCGACCTCTTTACTGGCAGGATCTGGACTGGAGTCCAGAAGTAACCTGAGATATTCCAATCCTGCACCTTCCTAGCACATCAAACCCTGCTACGACAGGAGGTAAAAACAGTTTCAGTCTTCTCTGGGAAGCTGCATCATCATCAGTGGGATGGAGGGGAAAGAGGAGAAAAGAGTCTCCAAAATGAGATTACAGGACTGCTGCATATTACTTGAAACTGAAAAGAGGTGATGGGCAATGTCTCTTGAGGGGACCATAAGGCAGCACTGAGCTGTTTTAGCAATGCTGAAAGGTTCCCTGCTACTCAACATCAGACTTCCTGAGGCCCTATCTCAACATCTAACCATACCTGATCATCCTCGGTCGTGCTATGCCCTTCCTCTCCAGAAGACCCAATATTTAATTATTTACATGTGTAAGAGTTGCTGAATGTGCTCACCTAGAAATCAGGTGCTGCTCAGAGTTAGGAGAAAAACAGCTATCCCAAGTATCACGTAGGATCCTGGGATTCTTCTGAGTATTTCACATGAGCTCCAAAGGGACCACTAAGAAGCAGAGCAGGCTAAAAGGATTCAGCTCAGCTGCTACTGCCTTACACAGGCTGCTAGTTCTATAAGATGGGCATGTTTACAGCTTTCTACCAGCAGCTTTACCTGGGAACACAGACTGTTAAACTGTATGCCTGTCTAAAAGTATTTCCTACAAACAGAAGCTACAGGCTCAGAGAAATTCCAGAAAGAAATCCTGACCCTCTGCTCCAGGTTGGATGAGGTGACACAGTGCATTCTGACCCATAAATGAAAATAATAAAGGAAGTCATTTCATTCACCTTGTTTGCAAATGGATGATGTAAAGGACTACCAGGCACTGGGCTGTTTCAAAATGATTTCATACGGGGAGGAGAGGAGAGTGGAAGAATCCTGCACAACTACTGCATTTTTCAAGGCAGTCTCCCTAATGACCAATCCAAATACTAAAGAGCATTTGAATGCACTCTTCTAAATTTAAAATTCTCCACACTATCAACCTCTCAGTAGCTTTGACAAAGCACACACCAAGAAACACTTGTCAGGAGGAGCACTAAAATCTTGTCATTTTAATGGGCTAAACCGTTAATTCAAAGGTTATTCTGTCTCCTTAGCAGGACAGTTTTAATTGCTTCAATAGCTTTGTTAGGGAAGATTTTTCAACCCAGTTGCTCTGTCAATTGCAGAGGGAGTCATTCGCAGAGCTGTTAAAGGTTACAAATTGCTTGTGATTCTGCAACTTGTTTATCTCATGCGATGACGGCCAGAATCTATTCAACTTGGAACACAATTTGATGACTTCGTATCACTAGTGAGTTGTAAATTAATCCACTTCATGCAATCCTGAAAGGATTGACCTGTGCTGTCCATGGACAAATTGGGAAGATAAAGTAAGCAGCATTAGATTAACTTTGTCAAAATGAACTGGTTGTTTTATTGAGACTGGCAGTGATGGCCGTGCAGCTGGGCCAAGAAATGTCCCCCTCAAGAACTGCATGAAAAAGTGGAACAGTTGTTTAAAGAAAACTCAGAAGAAGAAATACAGCTAACAGAATAAGAAACAGTCTTACCATTGGTAGGCATCTCCGAGTCCTAATCTGTGGAACAAGAAGAAAAAGCCTCATAAATAAAGGAACACAGATCTGCATGAGCAGAAAACAGTGCTATGAGGAAAGGGAGGTTCTCAGGACTAAACTCAGTTGAAAAAGGAAAGACCCAAAATAAAGGGAAGACATGATCCATGGCTGTCAGCTCTGGCACTAGGCAGAGAATCTCCCACAGCTTCCCAACGTGCTTCTTAAAACACAAAGTTTGCTTTGTAAATGCAGGGCTTCGTGCAAAGGCTTGTGTAGACTCTTAACTTCATGGAACATCAGTAAAACCTACTTGTGAAGTACTGGAGAGTACAGGCCCCAAATATTAAATTTATGACGTGCAGCCAATCTCATTTATGAATAAGGAAATATCTCCTCATACGTGCAGCTTCTCTCCTTTCTTAGTTCACAAAACCACTAAGTGGCCATGGATTTAATAACATGTTCAGCTGTTAAATAAAAGGAGATTCTGTAAAGCAGTTTGATAAGGATGGCTTTTCCTAATAGCCACCAGTAGATCCTCCCCCTTTTCCAGCCCTAGCAGAAACAGAACAAAGTTGATTTTTTTCTTCCCATTTCTCTCAACACAAACATAAACTTCTGTAGGCAAAGCGAGACCATTTCTCTGATCTCCAGTGCACTGCAGCAGTCCCTGACCAGGACTTTAAGATTTATTGTAAGAAGTGTGTGCAAGGAGACAAGAATCCAGTTATCTCTCTCTTAGTTGTGCTGGGTCTGTAGGAAGTAGAATTTAAAGGCATTAACAAAATATTTTGGTTCAGCAGATCAGATCCTGAGCGCTCAAAACAGAGAAACACGTGGTGTTATTTTTCCAGTTCATCCTAAGTGCAGAGCTATAGTCCGAGGTCACTGAAGATACACCATTTGTAGCTCAAAACACTTCCTGTGACTTTCCTGTCAAACAAAAAAACCTGGCTTTGACCTCTACAGAGATCCCCCCACCTGGAAGGTTGTGGACTCTGGATTACACGGGTAGAAATTTCAAGTGCACTTTGCTTCAGATGAAGCATGGCTCTATCTGGAGAGCAAGCACGGTGAGGCCCTGCAGGGAGCAACAGCACCCTACATCACAAACTGAGAACCAATCTTGCAGTGATTTTAATTGCCCTGTCTTTTTTCATTATGCTGAAATGGATTTTGCATTTCTCCACTGATTAGATACTTCTCTGTGACCAACTGGCTGATTTAAGTGATAAATTCATTCCCAATATACAAATTAGGGTATACTCTGGGATTAATTCTCCTCCAAAACTGCTTTGTAACAAGTGTACAAATAGCACAAGTGGACTCAGATGAGTTATGAAAAGTTCTTTTGAAAAATCAGATGGGATCCAGGGGGTGATTCGTCTATGGAGATTTACCCCATCTCTAAAGTCAAGTCATTGTTAACAAAAATAACAGCTTTGATATTCTGACACTGAATTTAGCCTAAGATTACTCTAAGTCTCATGAGACAGAACAACACAGTAGGGAAAAAGAATGCCAAAGAGCCCATATGACTTCAGTCCCAGTCTCAGCCCTTTCCAGTGAAGCTTTCCACCAAACTCTTAGCAAAGAACAGTATTCTGTGAAATAAAGTCACTGAAATGAACTGTACCACAGCTAGGCAAAGCTTCCAAACTGCAGTTCCTCAGCTGCACAGTGTGGTAACAGAACTATCTAACTCTAGCTACGTGACAACTTTCACCTTCACAATCAACCCTCAGTCACAAAAGCTGTGAAGGAAAGGCTCAAAGATGAAGTGCCTTGATGAGAATCTGTCTCAGACAGTCCCCACAGAGCTGAGGCATTCTGCTGCCTTCCCCTCTTCTGCAGTGAGTTGAAGCAGAGCGACATGTCCCATGCCTGCAGCAGAAGCTACAACACCTCCTTCACTGGTGAGCAATCACTGCGATAAATACGTATCTCAAAAGACAACAAACAGTTGTACTTCCACTCCTGCCTTGCCTACCACTGAGAGCTGCCTGAACACCCTTGTGGCCAGGCTGGTCTCCTGGCACCTGCAGGTTTTCCATACCTCTGTAAACGTGATTCTAGGAAGGGCAGTCGCTCCTCTCTCAAGCTGCCTCCACACAACTCCCCTATTCCTGGTACTAGAAGATCAACAGCTGCAACCTTAAAAGGAAGAAAACTAATGTAAGTTGGGCCATACAGACTATAGCAGAAATACAGATGGTGCTACTGACACGCATTAAGAACATGGGTTGGTTCTCTTCTCTGTTTTGTTCTGTAGGGTTACTTTTCCACAGCTCAACAAATGCCAAAATTAATGCAAGTGAAGCAAAAGTAGCACATGGCAGAAGCAGTCCCTCCTTAGCAGAAGCACTGGGGGTTGAAACTAGATGACCATTGTAGTCCTTTTCAACCCAGGCCATTCTATGATATTCAGGCTGATCTCTGTTTAATTGGAAAAATCATACCTTCAAAGCAAAAGATTTGTGGAAAAAGAGTTTACTCCTAGTGTCCATCTGCTATTTGAGGATTACATGGTAGACTTGGATGACTGGAGAATCATGGGCTGCCCAAACCCATACAATTCTAGGCACTTAACTAGTAGTACAGATAGATACCTGGAAAAGGTATTTACTATGGCAAATACAGCTTAAAGGATTTAAACAAAAACTTCATGCTGCCTATCTCCTATATCTTCTTCCTGTTACTCCTGCTTTGGGATTTCTTCTGTGACAAAAAGAAGACTGAGCAGGATCACCTAAATGATGGCCATGTCTTACCTTGGCCTTCACGACTACAGGCCCAGTACAAGACCATCCTTCAGTTGGACTCAGTGATCCTTATGGGTCCCTTCCAACCTGGGAAATTCTGTGATTCTACTCACTTTTAAACTAAGACACATGCCTCACTGTGAAGGAAGTGTGACCTGTGGACTCACTGTTCGTTGAGGTCCATCTTCATTGTCCCTCATGTAGAAAGGTTTGAGGTCGTATGGGTAGTTAATCACAAATACAGGAACCTCACCACAGTGCTTCACCAGGTACTTCTCATGTTCTGTTTGGAGGTCACAGCCCCACTGTGAAGAGAACAAAAGTGATCTAGCATCTTGCTTTTGTGTATGTGTGCAGCAAGACAAAGCAAAATCCCTGCACAGAGAGGCACACTTTTGACTTACACAAACACATAAACATTAACTTCTGAGTTCACACAACCTAATGGGAAAATTTGCTGAGTACACAGAGTTCCAAAGCTTTAGGGCAGAGTAAAGCAATGAAAATAACATGGTTGAACTTCCACAGAACAGGGCCTGATTGTCCCTGCATCAAGCCCAAACATCTGATATCAAAACAGTAAACAATATAAAACAAAAACAAAAACAAAGCCCTTGAACGTCTCTCCACATGGGAAACAGGAACCAATCCAAAACCAGCTTAATCAACCCAGACTGACCTCAGTATTACCCCAGGCTGGATGGGGCTGTGGGCAACCTAGTCTAGTGGGAGATTGGGAAGGGAATTATTGGAGCAGGGAAGTTGGAACTAGAGAATCATAAACGTCCTGTCCAACCCAAACCACTCTATCATTCTGTGATTACTTCTGGTGTGCAGAAAGCAGCTTTGCTAGGAAGACTACTCTCCTCCCTCCTGTGTTCTGTTACACACCACACTAATTCTCATTACAAAAAAATAATAATCTCAGCATCCTATCAAACAATTCTTTATTGGAAACTTGGGACATGTGCAATGCCCTTTGCTTTTCCTGCTTTATTCCATGTTATAAATTCTGTGGTTTTTGACTACAGACCTCTAGCCCTCCATAGGATGTGCAAAGAACACAGAAGGAATGGGAAAGGAGGGAAATACATTCTGCAAGCTCTCCTTATCTGTAAATATACTGAGTTTGCTGTTTCAGATTTAGATAGTACAGATTTGACTGAGATGGTTCCTTTCAAATCTGTGCTCTTAAGTAGTCAGCTGATAAATCTCCTTTGCATCAGAAAAACAGTAATGATTTGATGAATACCACTGCTAGCATGATTTGTAGCTACATTCACAAACAGGATTCAAGGTTTGACACCCACTTGGTTCACAGAGACCAGACAACCACCCAACCAGCTACGAAGATGTCTTCAGGCAGAGGGTTATTCTCCTTAAAATAGCATAGTGAGATTAAGACTAATTGGTATAGTGGGGATAAGAACAACCACAAATGCTCTCAACGCTGGAATAAATATGTTTGAATCTGGGCATAATACAGTTTTCAGAAAGTCATAATCTAACATTGTTTGTAAGACGATCACATGATTCTCTTTCCCAGATGACAACTATCCTTTGGAAAGACCAGGGATTCCCTTTACCTGCATGTATGTTACATGGTATTTTGACATGGTTTTGATTTATCAACCCTTGTAAAACTTCCAGTGCTACCTCAATATAATTCCCTTATTTGAAGGCTATTGAAATAAACTTGTTAAGATGACTGCTAATGAAACCAGAACACACTCAGCACTGCTTGCAGACAGGAAAGAGCCAAAGTTTCCTGAGATCTAAAGTGTTCAGACTGGCTGTGTGCAGCAGCAGGCACAGGGACAAACAACCAGGCAACCACCTACCTCTGGTTTAAAAGTGAAAGTTTGAGGAGCCTGTTTCAAAATTTCCACTGCTTCATTGTAGGAAATTCTGCAAGAGAATAAAAAAAAAAAAGTCTTTGAGATAACTTTGAAAGGAATAACAAATAAGTGTTCTGGCCAAGTGTCGCACTGGAAAATTAAGGAGGCATTTCCCCAAGCCCATGCCAACCTGTAGTGTGATGTCAGACTTCCCAGTAATGCTGCTCGGAATAGAAACCAAAAACTTAACATTTTATGTGGCAAAACCCCTGTGTTTGCATGTAGCTGAAGCACAGGACAAGTGAAAATGCTGACCTCTCAAAACACTTCTGCACTGTTGCAACATTGCATTTCAGTAAGAAGGGAGTTTTGCACAAAGCCACTTTACAGAAATGTGAGGATTTCTGTGCTTTATTTATTTATTTATTTATTTATTTATTAAGAAAACAACATGCCTCCATTGGCATAGATCCAACACAGCTCAATTGCTCCAGTATTAAGGCAAAACAACAGCCCAGTGTGCAAAGGACTTGTACCTTGAGTGTTTTCATTTCCTCTAGCAAATATCACGATATTTATTTGCAGCAGTGTTTCTCTACTCCTGTGACAGTCCTGAAATCAGATTTCCCACTAATTTTCATCAGAACTGATACACAGCATCATGGTAATGCCAACAGAGAAAGTGCAGTTAAAGATGCTGCAAGTTTGGAAACTGGAAATCAAGACTCAATGGAAGATATTTTTGCAGACAGGTTTTCCACATACCAAGCAAATGCTGTAGACAGAAAGGATAACTTGCTCATGATAATTTCCTCTCTCTGTATCATTATCCAAATCCAATTATAAACCAAATTCCCTACAGAGCATGAGCTCTTTACATCCAGCCACAAGGATTCAGTAGCACATGGAAGGCTCCTGGAGAAAATACATCAGGAATATATTGCTCTATGTGTTTGGGCAAAGTGAGGCACAGGTTTAAACCATGTAACAGGGATGTGTAAGCTAAGAATGCCCTAGATCTGGTAGTACTAGAAGAGAGAGGCAGAAATGGAGAGAGAGATGGGCCAACTCAATTTCTTTTTCCATGGGAGAAGCTGAGAGTAACTCTGTCCTCTTGGAAATATTAGTTACGAACAAAGATAGAAAGATCAAAATGGGGAGGGATTCACTTCACAGAAGCCCTCTGTGGTGTCCGTGCAAAAAAGATGCACAGGGAGCATCTTTCATGATCTTGTTGCAAAGAGAAGCTGAGCTGCTTAACAGGAAAACCAGAGCTGGGCTGAGCACTGTTCTATGGGATGAATGGACAGCATCAGTATCTGTAGAGACTGACAAGAAGAAAGGAGAGGAGTTATTCTGAGAGGCAAGGAAAGAAACAAAAATCTGTCAGTTCTTTAGCATGCAGAGAACTGAAAACATGAGTTGCATGAGTAATTGGAAATATTTAAAAATACAGATTGCTTTTCCATCAAAAAATATTTTTATAAGAAGGGATCTGTTACCCAGAGAGGTGCTGGATTCCTTGTCCCTGGAGACACACAAGGTCAGACTGGATGGGGCTCTGAACACCTGAGCTGTGGATGCCCCTGTTCATTGCAGGGGAGTTGGATTAGAGGGCCTTCAAAAGTCCATTCCAACTCAACTGATTTTATGGTTCTATGAAAATTGAAGGAAAGCAGAGCAAGCACCAAAGATGAAACAAAGGAGCCAGCACTATAAGCAGACCACTCATCAGGTGCATGCTGGAAAAAGTATGCCCTGGGAGAAAGATAATCCTGTCCAGGTAAGCAAAAGTGAAAGAACAACAGATTCAGATGCCAGTCTCATGCAGGAGTGAAAGGACAGCCAGGGAACAGAACAAAGGAAATTTCAGTTCATGCTCTTTTGGTGACATTATGCTAATTCAGAAAGTATTGTGTTGGGGAAAAAAAAAAAAGATATACAAAATAGGAATCCTTTTCCCAAAAAACCCTCCTCCAGATCATTTTGAAATTAAAGTACTCACGTTACAAATTTGTTCTTCAGCACTTGTTCCAAANGTCTAAGTTCCCAGGTGTAAATCTGTGTTGTGCACTAAATATATGTCAAAATCCATTTCAGGTCATTCTGTGCTAAAAGAGAGCCTAGTTTTTGAGCAGAGGATTCAGGTGTCACAGGTGATGTGACAGCTAAAGCTCTACCACAAATGCTAATGCCTACAGAAAGTTGTGAGTCCTCTCTGTGTTGCCCTGAAAAATAACTGAAGCTCAGGCTGATTCCTGGCTCTTCACAATTCATTAACAGGAGAACACAGTAAAAAGAAAATCAAGCCTCCCTATTGTCAAGAGCCCCCCAGAAGCACAGAAGCGTTGCAGCTCTTTCCTGCCACATTTATTACCTTCTGTGCAGGAGCTATGTATTTATGAAAAAGCTCAACATCACGAGGGCATTTGGAGAACACAGAGCTTGTTGCTGTCTTGAAAAGATCTTCCATAACCTAATAGAGAAAACAGAAGTGCATGAAAAATTGACACTGCTTAGATGTCCCAGGCTATAAATAAAACACGGTACACGTCACCAAAGGGTACAAAAGGAGCCTCTGTGCTTTTGCATGGTCAGACTGCATAAGAGAGTACCAGCTTGCTAATGCTCTTAATTAGCAGGTTTGCTCAACAGCTGAAGAGGATTAGAACCTGCTCTTCTGCCACAGCTTTAGGGTCTCAGTGTCTGCTTATGGCCTTAGCATCTTTGGTCATGTATTTCCAGTGNGGGAGTTGGATTAGAGGGCCTTCAAAAGTCCATTCCAACTCAACTGATTTTATGGTTCTATGAAAATTGAAGGAAAGCAGAGCAAGCACCAAAGATGAAACAAAGGAGCCAGCACTATAAGCAGACCACTCATCAGGTGCATGCTGGAAAAAGTATGCCCTGGGAGAAAGATAATCCTGTCCAGGTAAGCAAAAGTGAAAGAACAACAGATTCAGATGCCAGTCTCATGCAGGAGTGAAAGGACAGCCAGGGAACAGAACAAAGGAAATTTCAGTTCATGCTCTTTTGGTGACATTATGCTAATTCAGAAAGTATTGTGTTGGGGAAAAAAAAAAAAGATATACAAAATAGGAATCCTTTTCCCAAAAAACCCTCCTCCAGATCATTTTGAAATTAAAGTACTCACGTTACAAATTTGTTCTTCAGCACTTGTTCCAAACTGCCCTTGTTCAAAACAAGAAAAACAAAATGATAAGCTACTCCTAAGGGTTCACAGATCCAGAATANTCAGACTGCATAAGAGAGTACCAGCTTGCTAATGCTCTTAATTAGCAGGTTTGCTCAACAGCTGAAGAGGATTAGAACCTGCTCTTCTGCCACAGCTTTAGGGTCTCAGTGTCTGCTTATGGCCTTAGCATCTTTGGTCATGTATTTCCAGTGAAAAAAACCAACAAAAAAACCCACCTAATACGTTCAAGGAGCAGCCCCAGTCATCCACAAATGAACACAATACAACCATTCCTGGTGTCTGGTCTCAGACGAATCGTTAGTGAGATGCATTTCCTGTAATGAGCAATTCTGCCTTTCTGCTTTTTTGTCACAACAGACAGAACTAAAGGAGAATAAATGCACACTGTGTATAGCCAGACTATTCAACAGATTCCAGCTAGAGAGACCCTGTACAGTAGGAGTAACTCAAAGAGAACATGCACAGAAACGAGCAGAGAGCTAAAGCTGAGGATGCATCAATACAGAGATGTCTGAGAAACAAGCAAACAAAAGACCTGGTTTAATTCCCCTACACTACTGTGGATTAGCTAAAGAACGCTGGCATCCAACTTGGACATCCAGTAAAAAGGGTTTCACCTATGAAGAAATTAAATGAAACAAATGCCATTTCCATTCTCAACATAAATGCTCCCACACCATATTTCAGTGCATTTTGACCAATGTGCTGTAAGAGTCATTCTCATCCTTGGTTAAGCAAAGCAAGTCTATCCAGAACACCCACTGTCACGCTGGCCAGTAAGAGTTCCCACAACTTGTGTAGCTCCATGCCTGCACGAAGCAGGGATACATGTGGAGAACTGATACTTCCACTTTTCTTCAAAATCATTCTCCTTATTCTCATCCTTGTAAGCAACAAAGCAATGCAGCTGGGCTGCATTTAATTTCTACCTGTGCAACCTGGGCTAGGGAGCTGCTTTGGCAGGGGGACTCAATGATCTCTAGAGGTCCCTTCCAACCCCTACAATTCTGTGATTAGCCTTGGGATGAGACCAAGTTTTTTTCACAACAAAAAGTACTTTGGAAAGTCCTGGCACAATTCTGTATTTTCTGTGAGCGTAACAACGTGTTTCATTAACTGCAGAGCTGACAGAGGCAAAGAATCCAACAATGATGTCTAGATGAACAGTGGTCTCTTGACACTGCTAAGCCCAGGGGAGGGAAACTGTGACATGGTGAACCTTACTGCCTGCAAATCTGAGGAAGAAGCAAGTCATTGCCCTGTAAGGAACCTCTTACAGGGCAAGAGGAACAAAATGCAGGGAGAAGAAGCTGGGCTACTGATACAGCTAAGATTAGCTTTTAGGCATCCTGTTCAAACTTTCATGTTTGATCACTTGTTCTAAACTGCTTGAAACACTGACTGATGAACAGACTCTGCACCCCACCTGCCAAGAGAAACACATATAACAGCCCATCTTCACTCCTTCAGAGCATCTTAACTCCTTCAGAGCCTTCATACTCCTGAATCAATCTGAGCCCTTTGCTAAAAAAGGAAGATCCAAATAAAGGCACAGCATCATCATATGCAGATAAACAACTTTACCCCTAGTAATACTCATACACAGATGAAACAAAAAGCCAGCATTCCTGCTGCTGAGTGGCAAATAACCAAACAGGCTGCTTTGAACTTGCTTCAAAGTACCTAGAAAAAGGCTTATGCAAATGAAATTAGAGAACTTCTTGGCAATTCATCTGGTTTCACCGAGGCAGAGAAGGGATTTTACATTAAGCTTCCTCTTTCTAGAAAATGAAAGTATCATCTGTTTTTAGAAAAGCATGTTGTTTAATTAGCACTTTTTTTTTTTCCTCGCTGTGCGATAAAGTAACAATTAGGTTCCCACAGCATTCAACATAAGCAGCTTCCTCTTGTGGAAAAAAGATGTGGGTGGTATGGGAAAAACAATCTGAGAAATATTTCCAGGTTTGAGAGTGAGGTTTTATCCTGGCAAAGAAGACAGACACGTGGGTCATGCATTGGTTTTCTCACCACTCTTATTCTTATTTATGCCAAGTGTGTACCAGGCACGAACAGTGGATGGAAAAAATAAAGGGAATAAAAAAAGCTCTCCAACTCAGAAGTTATGGCTTTAAGCAGATAATACAATGAAGGACTAGAGAGCAGGATGTATGAAAAGTGAGTGGAGAACCATAGCCACTGGTTTGCTAGTTGAGGGAGCGTGTGAGCTGGAGAGATAGACTAAATGACTGTGCAGGAATAGGTCCTGAAAGAAGCATGTTTGATAGGATGCTTATACATGGAATACACCAGAGGATTCACAGTTGGTCATCTGCCTTAGAGGTGACACTCTTGATGTCGAAAAGCCTGTTAGTTTGGTTGCTTCCTAAGGAAAATATAGGAAATGTGCTGGCAGAAGTGTGGGTGAGGTAAAAAATTTCCCTTCTCTCACCTCTCCCTACTTCTCCTTTTAATCCTCACCTTTCAAAGTTCAGCAGCATCAGTCCTGGCCTGCCCCAGTGCTCCTGTGAAACTCAACAACCATCTCTCTGATTTTTATTAGGTCATGCACCATGCTACCAGAAAATCACAGTAACTACCAGTAGGCTTTTTGCTTCTGCATTTACCCAGGCCATAAGCATTGATACAGATTACAGGGAATGTACATATCAAACATTTATGAACCTGATCATTATTTGTTGCCCTCATGCTTGCTCTCACACACACCACGTGCACACAGAGGGCAGACTCACAGCTGATCCTGCTGTGAAGATTCTCTCATCTATACCATGAACAGCTCAAGAGCTGAATTTCTATGGGCTGAAGGACATTAGAAATGCAAGATCACTCACTTCAGCTAGGAACTATATAATTTAAGATCTTGCACACAGCTCCAGGTGAGCCTGCCTGCCCACTGTTCATTAAGCAGTTTTCACACGTGGTCACATACTAGTTTTCTTAGAATAGATCCACTCTGGGGAGATGCTGTTGTTACAAAAGGAGACTCATCTGTTGGATCGCTGCTTCCCTGGTCATAGAAGCTACACATTAACTGCTGATGGAATCTAGGAGACAGAAAAAGGTTCAGCTATGACAGTTGGATGTCACTTTAGAGGGAGAAATTATAGTCCTGAAGATAACTCCAGTGTTCCTAAAGATCACTGCACAAGACATTTGGAGCAAAGCTCTCCCATACCACCCCCAGTGTTTGTTCCCATGAAGCTGTGACCAGATTTGCCAAACTACCTTAGCTTTGGCTATGAAGACAGAAAGCACTCAAGTACTCTGGAAACCAAATCACACCAACCTATCAGACCTGAAGTCCCTCTGACTGACACCCAAAATCACTGCTACTATTGATATCACTTTGTGCCGGAATTTTTTCATATAAAAGGGAGATAACAGTGCACTGGTCTGTAGTGATGAATGTTTTGATGAAGTACATAACCACTGGAATATGATATTTCTGCACCCAGAACAGTGCTCAAATATTGTGTGTTAAATTATACCTTCCATCTTATGCAGTGAGAGATGGTGGTTCTGAGATCCAGTTTTGTTAAGACTAGGGCTATGCATAGACTTCCCAAAGTGTCCTCAAAAATCTTCCTTCTGGCATTTCCTATCTTTACAACCTAAATAATGTTATTTTTAGCATAGTTTTGTATGCACGTTTGATATAATTCAATGATGGTGGCATCACATGACCTATTTGAGGGTTTATGAGTGAGGTGGTACCCTTCAAAATCCACTTCACTGTCAAGACAGCTGAAAGGAAGAACAGAAACCTACAGACATGACAAGTGCAGCCCTGAAAAGAATGGGAAAAGATGGCAGCAGGCAGCCCAGAGGACAGCTAAGAATGGAGATCTTGGATTTCCCATTCAAGAACTGGAAGAGTGATGACACCGGTGAGACCAAACACTTCTATACAAAGCTGGACCTCTTCTACCTTCTAACTTGACCCTCTCTAACTCTTGTTCTCTCGCACTCACTTGCACACACCCTGCACACTAAATTGCAATAGTATCACCCAACCACTCAGCACACAGTGCAGCACCAAACACACTGAGCAGAGTGGGACATTCCACAGAAAATTCTTGTGAAACCAGCTTTAGGAGAGTTCAAGCTTCACTGTAGCACTAAAACACATTTTGGCACAAACCAGAAATTCAGACTGCATGATCAAGGCACTTAAGACTTCATAAGAACTGGGTTACTAATTTAGGAATAACTGCACATTACTCTGTGCAATTACAGTGGGGAAAAAAGGCCCTTTGCTCCCAAGTACATGTGCCTTTGTTATTAAATATCATTCTTCCTTTTATTTTGTAAAGAGAGCTGCTTTTCTTTTGCAAAGATCTCAGACCTCATCAGAGAATGGTAAACATGCATATCTTTGCAGCAAGGCTTTTCAGTACCTTTTCATGGTGTATAAGCAAATACTTCAAGATCTCCCTGAAGAAGCTGAGTGTTCCCAGCACACTAACTTGCTGAAGTTAGAGGTATTCATTCCAAATCTTGAATGCCAATTTGAAAAATAATTTTTAAACAATCCAGCTATTTATCTAAGGATAAACTTCAGATGCTGACTCCAGTCAATAGCCCCCAAGGCTTTCAACTGAGCGTTCTGAACTGAACAAAGAACTTGCAGATGATGACAAACAGACAAGCTGCCCAGTGGGCAAATATGGGAGAGAACACTGAATTTAGGTCACTTACGTGGGGAAAAAGAAACTTAACTTAAGCTTTAGAGCAGCTGTCTTTTCTGTTTGTTTTAGTGTGGGTGTTTTTTTTCTTAAAGAGATTGCCCAATGGTCTAAAAACAAACAAAACAGGAACTCCACTTCTGCAAGTGAGAACTTCACTAAAGTAAACGTGTTGCAATGTAGACTTGTTATGCAGAATGCAAAACCATTACTGCTACGAGAATTCCTGGTGTAAGAAAGGATGGTTTTCACAGACTTGGGGGCAAGAGAAAAAGGAGAGCACATGCTGAGACTTCATGAGATGTTTAGCAGCAATACAAAAACAAGCCAAGAGGGAAACTCCTTCTTTTACTACAAAATGAAGGTCCTATGCATTCCAGGACAGTTCTCAAATCTAATTATCAGAAGCCTATGAACTGGCCATATATACTTCTGAAGCCAAGAAATTAGAGTTCTCACTGCAACAGTACACATTTGTGCTGTGTTGAAAAGCTTAAACACCACTTTGCAGAAGAACTTGTGACAAAATCAGCTCCTGATTACCCAGAGAAACGGAGCTCAGGAAGTAAGGTGGAAAGAAACATGTATGTTATGCTCTAAGAGTATGCTAAGGCATTTTGGAGGAAACAAACATGAGAAAAGAAACATTGGGTTATTATTAATGGAGCACAGAGATTCCCAGTGGGTCATTCTGCTCAGCCCAGTGCCATCCAGGTGTACAAGATAAAGCAGCAGCACAGTTATGTACAGGACAGGACAGAACTACAGAATGGTTTGAGTTGGAAGGGACCTTAATGAACACCCAGTTCCAACCTCTTGGTGTCCCAGAGTTGGCACCCTCTAAATCCAGTTGGCCTTGAGTACCTCCAGGGATGGGGCATCAACGGATCTCTGGGCAGACTGTGCCAGGGCCTCATCACTCTCTGCATAAAGGATTTCCTTCTAACATCTAACCTAAATCTCCCCTCTTTTAGTTTAAAACCATTCCCCCTTGTCACTAGCAACCACTTAAAAAGTCAGGCTCCCTCCTGTTTATAAGCTTCCTTTAAGTATTGGAAAGCCACAACAAGGCCTCCCTGGAGCCATCTCCAGACTGGAATACAGCTTTGCTGTTAGGCCAGACTGATTCTGAAGACTTCACATGATTCAGGCTCAAAAAAACACCACTTGGATATTACTTCATGCATGTATAACCAGGGCTTCAAGTTTATGGTTTTTTTTAATATTATTTTTATTATTTTTTTATTAAGGATATTTCCTCAACAGCCTTCCAAGGAACTCATCTGCTATATGACAGCGTGTGCAGGTATTTGCTCACAAGTTTTGTTAAGTACAAAATGGCTCATATGCTGAAAGTAGTAAGATGCATTAGCATCCATCATGTGATTAAGAGATCTAACCTGGAATATCAAAAGCTAGCTGACTGTAGGGTTTTCAGTCTTCACTAAAGTCTTGATGAGTAGTATATGTCAGGAGCTGTTGTTTCTACTCTGGATTTCAATGTAGTTTTCAAGAAACTTTATAGAGCATAACAAGGGGCCCACTCCATAAATACTACTCAGATTCACTGGATAGATGCAGAAAGTTTTGAAGAGGAGAGTACCACTTTCACTAGCACCAGTCACGGGCATTTATCCATCTTCTGGCTGTATGCAGTCTCCCATTCAGAGAAGATTTCTGCTTTTCCCTCTGTTCTCTCTTACACCTTCCCTACCCAAACCCCTTGGTGGCCTCACCTCTTCTGACCAAACCCTGAACCTTGGGACGTGCCTCATTGTTTCACGCACGGAGAGAGAGAGAGGCTACGACCTCAGACGAGGGCAGGAAGCACAGCTGAGGGAGGAGAAGGAAGTTTTGACACTGGTTCTGCATAAACACTTGGAGGTGCTCACCTGCATGATGTCTTGGAGGCTTTCAGTAAAGGACAGCTCGGCCTCCACCATGTAGAACTCTGCCAGGTGGCGGCGACTCTGCGAGTTCTCAGCTCGAAACGTGGGGCCAAAGGTGAACACACGGGTAAAGGCCCTAAAAGGCAAGAAGAACCAGGTAGCTCAGGCCCAACAGACAAGCAAGCACAGAAAACCCTATCCACAAAGCTGCAGGATCTAGAAATACTCATGTTTCCATTTTACCTTTGACCAGCTTAATGATGCTACTGTGTATTGCTTCAGAGTGGTGGGAAAGAGGGGTTAATCACAGCCCTCCAGGACTAAGTGAGGTTGCACAAACCCTGCACAGTTTTCACTGAACATTTGCACCCACAGTCCATTCTGCAGTACCAGGTGAATGGAGAAGCATGAGGACATCAGCCACGCTCCCCTCATCCACACCTATTCACATGTGTCTGGCTGCAAGGTCCAACATCACTCAGTGCTGTGACACCCCAAAGTGTGGCAGAGAAGAAAGGGTCCTGCTGCTGATGTTACAGGAGTGGTGTTAGCACTGTGAGGGTGCTGGTCACACTACAGGGGAGGCAGGCCATGACTGGGGAAGAGACAAAGCTGTTCCAGAAAAAAAAAAAAAAAGACTGAGCAGCAGGTCCCTTCAGTACACCTCTAACTTACCATTATTTTAAAGAGTTTACAGTGTTTAGGGGAAAAAAGACACCATCAGTGGAGATCAGGCACAGTTCAACACTTGTGAAAGGATGTGTGCTAACTACAGGGGTTAGCATTTGACTCGTATCTTGCTCTGCAAGTTTTTTTTTTGTTCAAAGAGAATGTTAACAAAATTAACCTGTGCAAAATCCCTAGTAAACTGCAATTTAAACAAAAAGTGCTACTAAATAGCTATGTTTTTCCTTTACCCTTTCAGGAGGCACACTCATATTTTGGCTCACTTGTATATTCCCTCCTATCACATGACAGATAAAGGTTATGATCAAAAGCAGCAGCACTTTCTTCTTCCTTGAGCTGCTAGTTGTGAACACACTAGGAGACAAGATTGGTCAAGATTTCAACTATGCAGCCTGCCTATAGTTTTCTTCTCCCCATTGGCTGTGCTTTCACCATTCAAAGAGCTTTTCTGCTTTCAGAACCCTCAGCTCCTGTTCCTGGGCTCCACTGTATGTGACCACAACATCTCTGATGTTAACACCAGTTCTGCAGCAAACCCTTTTATACAGGATCCCTGTCAGCATGCCTCCTTTCCCTATCGTTGACAGGACGGTACTGTGAACTTCTGCCCCTGCCTTTATCATCCTCCTTCAAACTGTTCTTTATTACAGTGTCTGTAAAAACCTCAGCAGTGTTTGGGTTAAGTGATATACCAACACTATTGCTCACTGCACTGGTCAGTATTACCTCATCGGCTCCTTGTGCTCACCCATCTGGAGCCATCTGTTGTCTCTGGGTTCTGGAGAAGTGCATGTTCTTCCTCACACCACCTACTTTTTTTTTCCTCTCCATGTTCCTACAGCACCTGGCACAACAAGGTCTTGGATCCAAAGCTTAAAAGTCTCAACTGCTATAGCAATACAAACAACAAACACAAAACAATGACTCACTTGGCCAAAATGGTTTAACGCTTAAGGTTGAACTGGACAAAAACTGTTGCTTGCTATGGAACTTCACAGGACACAGAGGTTGGCCTGCAGTGGGAAGGAGGAGCTAGACACACGTTTCTCAAGGCACAAAGCACTGACACTTAACCTGCAGACACTGCAGCAGATTACAGACTCCAGCAATACAGGCTACTAAGAGTACTCAAAATTGTCTTTATTTCTTACTCGACAGCAGCCCAAACGTGATGCCTAGTTATTTATCTCCCAAGGGGAGATGAAAAAATAAAAAATAAGAACAACTATTGCTCCAAGTTGTCAAGCATGGACAAACACTTCACAGGCACAGAGGGATTCTGCGCTGCCAGAATAAAGCCCCTCTGTATCAGATATTTCAGGGAGGATGAATGAAGAAAAGCTCCCCCAGGAACTGATTTCAGCCTCTTCTCAGCTCCAGCCATCCTGCTGGGACCAATCTTCTCTAACATGCAGACAGAGCAGCACCTACACGGATAAAAACCACCAGTCCTGCAGCTTTGTGGGCTATTCAAGGCATGGTGATAAGGATGTAAGACATCACACAAACGTAGGCTGTACAAATCTGACCTCTAATTGTTCTTCAGCTGCTAATAGGAAGCGTTTCTGGGAGCTGATATACTGCAGTATCATACTGAGCATGTATAAATATATTAGAAAACAGACACTGGAGCTGGTTCTGCTTCAATTTTATGGTACTAAGGGTGCTTTGTTTTGTATGCATTTGATACCTAGCACAACGGAGCCTCAGTTCAGAGCTGTGTCTCCTGAGCCTTACAGTGCCAATAATTAACCATTTACATTCTCAAAACTCTTCAAGATCTTGTCCAGCATTTAAAAATAGCTTGAAAGTATTGGTTCAGTCTCTCTTTGGCCTAGGCACAAAAAAAAGCCCAACAAACTGTTGAGCCCTTTGCCTTATCCAGTACAGGTGGAGGAGTGTAACATCTGGAATGCTCACTGTGCTTTTATGTGCTGCTAAGCACAGAAGTGAGGCTTTGAAACAAGTCCCTTTGCAGCCAGCTTCACTCAGAGCTCTCTGGTCAGCAAACCACTTGTGCAGTTCCCAAGTGCTGCTGGGGTGGAAACTAGAAGGTAGCACAGATACGCTTATTAGTTATTATAAATAATTATTAGACGTATACTGCTCTACCCAGTTTCCTGGAAAACACTGAGAATTTCAGTAGGAGGCCAAGAGAATTCCCACTGCATTCCCCAGCAAAATCCAGGCCCCCATCCTGCAGAAAGCTGAAGTTGCAGCCCCAACACAGCCAAGGGCTCAGCTGCCTGCAAGGTGCAGGCTTGCAGGACTCCCTCTGAAAGCAGAAATCTGCACTTGGGTGCATTACTGAAGCAATGCCCTCCTCTGCACTGAAAGACACCTAGGGGAGGCTATGCTTGTGATCTCCACCTGTAAAATATCCAAGGAGGGAGAAAACTCTTTCTCCCGCAAGCTTACACATTGCTAAAACACTCTACAGAAGAAATCTCCTCTCCCATGTGAAGAACTCCACAGTATGCAGAGTGAAAGCTCATTTCATTCAAGCTAGTTGACAATTCCTTAGTAAGGCAGTGACAGACATCAGTGGAGAAGTATAAAGTATCCGTGCCCAAAGCTGCTTAAAGTCATTGTTTTAATTAAACTCACATAATGTTCATAGGCCTGAGCATCTCTGCCTCCCTGGCAATTTTTACACTGCAATTCAAATATAATTAATTGTGCTGATGGTTCCCAAGCCAGGAATGGATTGAGCTACTTTTTCTGAGCCAGGACTCCATGCTGTTCCTGCTGTAATAAAGACTTATTTGTGCAGTTGAAGCAAGGGGATCTAACTCTGAGCGAGGCAATTTATCAAAAAGATGCAATTCCTGCACAGTCAGCTTACAGCCTATGCCAAGGTCACACCATACACTGGTGACACAGCTGGAGACAGTAGCTGGTTGTTGTGACTCAGGGCTAAGCACTAAATCTCACCAGCACGCAGCTATTTATTTCTTCAGTGCTCTCATTCTCACCCCAAAATACTACAGGAGCCTGCATAAACCAAAATACAGCGATTACCCCAAAGAGGTCTATGGTCAGGAGTTAAGCTGGAAGGTGATGTGTGCCAATTCTTATCTCCAGCCACAGTGAATGACCCCTCAACACAGTGTATTCCATCTCATCATCTTCCACAAAATCCACCCCTTGACATACATGAAAATCCAGACTGCAAGAAAATCTAGAAACAGTAGCTTCTACTCGAAGGGTAAAACAACACGTAACATCAGCAGAGAGAAGGGCAAGGTGACCCTAAAAATCAGGAGTGAAGCTTTGTCAGCCACACTGTCCTTGCCCTTAGAAAGGGAAGAAATCACTAAAGCAAGCTGTTTGATTTCATTCCACTCTCTTCCTCTGATCCAGCATGCCCTGGTTCATTCTGAGCAGCAAAATGAGCAGATGGCTTTGTTCTGCCACCACGAGCCATCAGCTGGCTGCAGCACTGGACCCAAGCATAACTGGAATAGCTTGGGAATGTTGAAATATGTACTTTGAAAGATGTTGTGGCCCAATACAAGAAGCTATATGCACAGATATAACCATTCAGCCTACCAATCCAATGCCTCCAGGGTCTTGTTTTCAGAGGAGATGGACACACTGAGCTCCTAAAGATGCTGGGGAGGTGCAGGTGCTCAGCAGTTTGAAGAATCTGTGGTTCTGTGACTGTTTAATATCCCTGATCTGAGTGGACTGTGTTAATGAGAAACCTCAGAGTTGGACAGAACTATCTGTTTTTAAACTCAATGTAGAACTGATGTTCCCTTTACTGTTGTTTGGTGGTCTGGGTTTTATGCAATTAAAATCTTCACTGCTTTGTTGAAAAGTCAGCAGAGGAGACCTGAATTTTATCCAGAAAAGGAAGCAGAAAAAAAGAGTTTTAAAGGATTCCTCACAGAATGTGCCATTTCCACCTGCCTGGGAAGAAAAGCTGCATCTTGACAGGGGCTTTTACAGCAGCATGTGAGGCCTGGGCAGCAGAGCTGAGCTGCTGAGTGCTACGGTTCCAGCTCATGCTGTGACAAGATGGGACTGTACTTCCTTCTGTAGGCAGCCAAAAATAAACACGCATATTAAAAATATATATATATATTGTCTAAGTTCCCAGACAGGGATTGGGAAGTGCCAGACTTCCACCCCAGCCAGCCAGCAGTAACACAGCAGTTTCCCTTGCTGTGACTTCCAAAGGGCAGAGTCCTATCAGCAGCTTCTCCCCAACCACGTCATCTGCTCTGGCTTCAAGCAGGTCCTCTCCAGGCCACCCATATCTGCTTGACAAAGATCCAGGCACAAATGAAATGACAGCAACGTGATCCATACTCCCCAACTATCTGGTAAAGCACCCCACACTTCCCTTATTAAGCCTCAATGCACACCCAGGCTTTCTTACTGTTAGTTTAAAGGTGGCAGGAGAATAGAGGTAAACTGAGACACAAAGCACTTACTTCTGCTCCAGGCTCAAAGATCTCATCAGTTTGGGCCCTCTGTCCTTTTATGAGTCTCTGCAGTACTTTATTCTCTGTGGATTCTTGTTTTCTTTGAGTTTTGTTATTATTATTTCTAATTTAAGTTAATAAAGCAACCAATTAGCAACGATAACTCGAGATGGGCTGATGAAAGCCACCAAAGCAGTTCAGCATTTATTCAAATAATTTTCCATGCCCAGATAAAAGAAAACTTCCACAAAGAAGTGATACAAAATGCATCATGGATTTAAATAAAACAGGGTCCAAAGGTCTCTTTCAAAATTTATTCATCCCAGCGACTCTGACTCTAAGCAATAAAAATACATTACCACCATGGGAAGAAAGCAACTGTGATAAATCCTCTTTCTTTCAAAGTGGAAAAAAATGCATGCTCTTCATAAACTGCATTACAATAACTTGAAAGTTGATCTTTTTTTTTTTTTGCATCAGCTTTTTTTTCCTGATGGACACTGGCTCTCCCAGCATCACAAATATGAACGGCAGCCAGAAACCACATCAGTGGGTGCATCACTGCATAAAGAGCAACACAGTTGGAACGCCATTTCAAAGTTTGGGTAAGGCTATTGAAAATCTCCAAGGCCTCAAGATCTACACTGAGAATTATATAATTGTGTTAAGTATAGTTTTTGAAAATTGTATTAAATGCAACACACTCCAGCCGAGTGTAACATATCCATCTCTATATAATCTACTTCAATGCAATGACTGCAAACCTGTGAAGAAATTCAGTGCACAAACTATTGTTGGATTTGTGGACTGTTTTTAAGGAAAGCTGAGAGAGTAAAAGGAGATGGAGCCGCTTGTCTTAATGCATAATACTGAAGTCAGTTCTTGGGGCTTAAATCCTCCCTGGGAAGCAGGAACTGCTGGAACACAGGGCATGTTCAGGCTGGATATTAGGAAAAATTTCATCTCTGAAAGAGTGGCAATGCACTGACACCACAGGAAGTGGTGAGTCACTGTCCCTGGAGGTGTTCAGGAAATGTGGAGATGTGGCACTGAGGGACACAGTCTGTGGGCATGGAGGTGACGGGTTGATGGTTGGATTAGATTATCACAGAATCACTGAGGTGGGAAAAGACCTCCAAGATCATCCAAGTCCATGTATCACCTATATCTCCCCACTAAACCACGTCCCTTAGTACAACATCTAAACATTTCTTGAACACCTCTAGGGATGGTAACTCCACCACCACCTCCTTGGGCAGCCCATTCCGGCACATGACCACTCTTTTGGAGAAGAAAGTTTTCCTAACATCCAATCTGAACCTCCCCAGGCACAACTTGAGGCCATTCCCTCTCATCCTACTGCTAGTTTACACAGTAGAAGAGGCCAACCCCACCTCGCCACAACAGCTCCTTCCAGGCCGTGGTAGAGAGTGACTAGTTCACCCCTCAGCCTCCTCTTGTCCGGACTGAACAATCCCGGTTCCCTCAGCTCCGTAAGACCAGACCCTTCATAGACTTGTTGCCCTTCTCTGGACACACTCCAGGGCCTCAATGTCTCTCTTGTAGTGAGGGGCTCCAAACTGAACACAGCACTGAGGTACGGCATCACCAGAGCTGGGCAAAGAGGGACAATCACTTTCCCTGCTCCTGCTGGTCACACTGTTGGCCTTCCTGACCACCTGGGCTCACGTTCAGCCAAGCATCAACCAGTACCCCCAGGTGCATTTCTGTTTCCCAGTCACTCCGCCCCACGCCTGTAGCATTGCCTGTGGTTGTGGTGGCCAAAGAGCAGGACCTGGTACTTGTTCATGTTGAAGCTCATCCCATTGGTCTAAGCCCTTTGATCCAGCCTGTCCAGTTCCCTCTGAACGCCTTTCCTACCCCTAGGCAGATTGACATATGTTCCCAACTTGGTGTCGTTGGCAAATTTAAGGAGGGGGTACTCAATGTCCTCATCCAGGCCA
This sequence comes from Odontophorus gujanensis, assembly GCA_013399175.1. Taxonomy (NCBI): domain Eukaryota; kingdom Metazoa; phylum Chordata; class Aves; order Galliformes; family Odontophoridae; genus Odontophorus; species Odontophorus gujanensis. The sequence goes on along the minus strand of VXAB01008334.1, from coordinate 868,329 downwards.
TCAATTCCCCAAGGAAATGCCACTTGTGACCAGTTGCCAGCTGGATTTAACTCCACTCTCCATCACCCTTCTCTGGCCTGCCAGCCAGTTCTTTACCCAGCAAAGAGTGTATCTGTCCAAGTCATGGGTAGCCATCTTCTCCAGGAGAACACTGTGGAGACTTAGAATTAACTCAGAATCACCAAGGTTGTGAAAGAACACTATGTTCATCCCCACAGCTCCTTCCCCTCTACAAGGTTTTGGTTGGGCACACTTGAAGCTACGTGCGGCCCTAGACGAATCTGGATGTTTGGATCTGCTGACCTGAAGCACCTACTAGTGCTTTGGAACAGGGATGCCAAGATGTTCAGAGAAGGTAAAGGATTCAGGAGAGATACGGAATAGCTCACCTTTGCTTAGTTAGGAGGACCTGGAATTTTGGATGACGACGCTTTTCACCAGATGAACGTGAAACCTGACTTGATGCTACCTGCACATTAAGTTTTACAGCCATGAAAGAAAGTAAAGAGCACAGTTCAATCCAGTGCTGCAGCTACACTCAGTCCTACATGTGTGGATGGCTACAGCAGCTGTCAGCACTTTGCTTCCTCTCCCAGCAATGTGGAGATGCAGAAAGGACCAAGGGTGTATCTATGAAAAGCCCCAGCCAGCCAAGCAGCCCTAGGCACTCTACCTACAGAGCTCTTTGCACTGGGTTTCCCAGTGATACAAAGTCATTAACAGTCACTGCAGCAGTCGTGTACCAGACTGAAGCATGTGGTAATTGATTAAAAACAGACATGTCAGGGTAGCTTTTTATAGCTCAAATTAAGTGGCAGCTTAATTAATGGAAGTTAGCGTGCTGATTATAAGAGTCTGTGTTGTGAGTCAGACTCAACTGTTGCACAAGAAATGTCAGAGATTTTTTTTTAGGGATCTAATATAAATAATTACACTTTGTTAATTTTTAGCAAAAGGAATGCTATACAACTGGACATCATTCTTGCAGCTGCATCCGAAAGCATTTCAAATCGTACAATGTAGAGCAAATATTTGCTTGAGGTCAATGCAATTTTTTCCATTATTATCAAGTCATTTCAGAATCAAATTTTAAGGCGGCATTTGCCAGACTGACAAAAGAAAAAGCCCCTTACAGGAGAAGGCCTCACACACACCTTTTTGCAGCTCTGCAATATTCTCTTGAACATCAACTCAAAGTGACAGCTCGCTCCCTCTCCACTGCTTTGAATGGCAGTGAAATGGTGGCATCTTTCAGATGAGATCTGTGCAATCTTCTGAAACCAACAGGAAATTCACTGCTTTTAGCTCTCTGCAAACTCAGGTAGACACAGCTAACATGGTCCCTCTAAAACCAGAAAAGCAGCTGCAGGACTGCAAAGAATGTAAGGAATTAGAAGGAAACCAGGAAAATCCACAACGGCTTAGAAACCATGAGGATGCGCTTCAGGAGATGGAAGCAAAATTAATTATGTTTCCACTAAACCAAGTCTGATAATTAGACATTAACAGGCAGATACTAAGTCTGATAGTTAGACATTAACAGGCAGATGTCAGTGCAGAAGGCTGAGAAAGTAGTTTAGGCAGAAAAGTACAAGTCCTAGGGAGAGAGGCTGAACTGCAATTGAACTAGAGATGGTTCATTCAGATGGTCCTGTGCATGAGATCAGCAAAGGCAAAAATGGGAACGAAGTCAAGAATAAACTTAGAATGACAGAACAACTCAAGCTGGCAGGGATCTCGGGAGGTCACTATTCCAACCTCCTGCTCAAAGCAGGGGCAGCAAGAAGATCAGACCAGGGTTATCAAGCCCTCAGAGCTTTCTAGAAGTGCAGCTCCAGTGAAACTAATGATGCAAAAGGCAGAACAGACAGTGCCTGGGATAGAATGAGAGGCCAGGACAAAACAATGATGTAAGCTATTAGCAACAAGGCTGAAAGGAGAGGAGCAGGTGGGAAGTTCAGATGGGTGAAAGGAGAAATAAATGAGTAAATACAACCAGTGAGCTATACTTCTTGGCCAAAGTTGGTTTTGGCTGCCTGCAGCGTGCCTTTGAATCATCATCAGCTCTCACAGACCCTCCAGCCTAGTTCAAATCCCCACAGAAGGATTGGAGGGTGACAAAAGACCACAAGGACAAGTGACTTCACAGCAAACCAATGACATTTTAAACCAGTCACTGAGACACACACAGTTCTACAAACCTCTACCATATACAGTGGTTACTGACTCATCCAGGATTTAGAAGGCTACAGAGCTGCATTACTGAATGAAGATGTTTTTGGAGACCTCAGTCAGCTTCTGGGTTTATAGCAGCTGACAATGATTCAGACACACTGAGCACTCAACCTAGATGCATTCACTGCAAATGAAATGAGAAGTTGTGCCAACTAGGCCATCCGTGTCACGCCGAGAGACGAGACAGACTCCTTTGACCTTGCCTCCAATAACAAGCATGCACAGCTTAGTAGATGGTCAATAAATGCAGGAATTCCTCTTTTCTCCATTTTTTTTCTTCAGAGAAAAAGATTCCAAACTCCTGACTGCTCAGTGCTCTACTTCTGTCATCAGAAACAGCACCATAAAAATAGAGCCCAGGGCTCTGGACAACACACAGACACAGTGTCCTAACGGTGACACCCCAGACTGCAAACGAACTCTCAGCAAGGACAGCAGAGGCTCAGATCCAGACACATCTGGTAAGTCTTCCCATACAGTCCCTGCCCAGACGTTTCCAACCACAGCTTGCAGCCTGCTCATAAGATCTGAAAAGCTAAAAGCTTGCTCCAGGCAGACGTGACTGTGCGCCCAGTTGACTTTCTGTGCCCTGGAAAACCCCATGGAAAAATTCCTCTCATACCTGTCTTGCACCACCCCTAGCTTCTAACGGACTTGTGCACATTCTGCCTTTATCCACAGCAAGTCAGAGCAGGAAACAGACCAAGACAAGATGAGGAATGGTCAGTCTCCCAGACATTTCTACTTTGGACTCCACCCACAAATTCTCATGGACCAGTTGTTCCTGAAATTAGCGAAGAGTAGTTCATTTTCTGGGCACAAAAAGTTAAATTTGGCTAAAACATAGGTGAGAGAAAGGGTAAGGTTTCACAGCATTAAGATAGTTAATACCTCAATTCCACCGCAAAGCATCACATGTTTCTGTATCTAGAAAAGCCTAACCTATTTTTGAAGGCTGAAGGGATTCAACAGCACTTGAGTTCTAGGCCTCAAAAACTCATCGTGCTTAAATAAAATAAAGATAAAAGGAGTAGGTTCACAGAGCAGCCATGCCCCATTACGAATAAACACCACTTATCTAAATTTAGACAGCACTGGATCCATTTAAATGCCTGCAAGAACAGCATGCTACTGTCAAACACGAACACGAAGTTGTAATACAATGTACTGCATTCAGAAGAGCATTGATTGTTTTTGCCCATCCTTACAGAGCAAGGTGCACATGAACGACAGCAATGGAAAAAGCAGTTAGCAGGCAGGTCCTGCATCTGCCCAGCTTAAGCCTTCTGCTCAATGCCAGGGCAGACTGTGTACTATTTAAAGGGAACAGACTGATGTACGAGGGCGAGATTGTGTTTCAAGTTAATCATTACAATCCATACTTTTCTTTGCACTTATTTGATTTGTGGAATTATGTCTTTCAATAAAGGTCACAAGGCACAAAAGCCAATTAAGTCTAACACGTATGAGTGGATGTCATCCCATCTTCTTCCAGGGATGCAAAACTCTACAGTTAAACAAACCTCATTATCTTGCCTCAGATGATGTCTGAGATGACGCATCAGCCTTTGGCTGCCAAGTGACCTGTGCTTCTGTCACAGCAGCCATGGCACCACATGAGAGCAAGTCAAAAACATCCTGTCCCTTGAGAACCTCTGGCTCGAGTATTTTAGCAGATCCCAACCGTCTAGGTGGTCTGAGACTCTGTCTCACAAACAGAATAAACCAGGCAGAGAACAAATTTCTGAAGAAACTGCTATTTTTATTTTCAGGCAACACTTGCTCTTTGAACAACCTCACTATAGCTATTTACTAACCAGCAGGCAGCTATACTCCACAACAGTGATTAAACAGAAAGCAGCCAAACGTTTCTTACTTGGTTCTCAACACTGGAAATGAGGCATGGACAGCAACTTATACCATGACTATTAGAAATATTCATTGGGAGTCTGCATGAGAAGGCAGGTTGTTCAACTTCTAACCATGTTTCTAAAGCTAGGTTTTTATTCCTCTCATTTTCAGGGGACTTGCACCTAACAGTAACTAATCACTTCTGAAGGAGCTCTATCCCCTGTGAGTGCATGTCAAACACCCTTGGCAACTCAGAAAAAGACACAGACCTACTTGATCTGTGATAGACTTCACCAGCAGTTCAGCAACTTGGTTGAAGCACCACATCTGAGGATAACGGATATCATAAAGTGTTCAGAGAACTCTGCCTTCAAACAGGGGATTGTTCTGACTCCATCAGTTTGATAAACTAACTTAATTTACTGGGAAAAGTTCGGTGTAGATGAGCATAAAATTTCCTAATCAAAGGAAAATGCAGTTCTAGCAGATTGTGACACTTTCACCCCAGTCTCTGAAACATTAACGTTAGAAGTTTAAGGATCATTTTCTGCTGTTGTCATTTTTAAATTAAAGTCAGTATTAAATGTTCAACTGTGATCACTCTGGTGGACAGACTGAACAAAGCACTAAGTGTGAAAGCCGTGGGACAGAAGAAATGAGAATTGGCAGAGGAAAGACACAACAGGAATACTGAAGGAGACACAAGTGAAGTTTGGAGTAAAAGGAAAAAAAAGAACAAAGTAACATGATTGCCCAAATGAAAAAGAACTTTTGAGACATAAAAAATGTGAAGAATGACAAAAAAGACATTTAAGATATTACTGCTATAGGTACCAAACCTACTGTCATTCCCGTAAGGATTATGTCTGCATCCAGTATTCCCAATCCATGCCAGAGGGAGATCCCAAGCAATTAAAGCTAGTTCACAGACCAGAATTCAGAAGGAATTCAACTTTCATCCACATGCACTGACCTTTCACATCATCATCCAAGCACTGCTGTTCATTTTAGTTCCGGCGCACGTGGGAAATATCTAATGGGTAACAATGGGGTACAACTGCCAACTGATCAAACCAAAAACTTGTAATCTTGCTCACCCTGCCATCGCTTCTAAATGGAGCTGGCCAGAAACTGTAAGGAAGGTGGGCACACTGAAGAAGTGGTTCTTTTCTGCAGATTCCTTTGCCTCGTGTGATGTCTGCAACAATCAAAAATCCTTAAGTTAGACTATCAGTGTTTGAATAAAGATCACAGCTCCCTGCTTCTTTTTCCTTTTTTTTTTTTCCTATGAACGTACACCAGAGTCAACCCAAACACCTCTGAGTAAAATCCAACAGTCGTACATGACGTCACAGGTCTTTGCTCAGACAACTATCAGGCTCTGGAAACAATTCAAGCAAAAGACAGGAAAACAAAAATAACCCACGTGACAAAGAACTCTCAGAGACTTTGTAGGCGTTTGAAGCACCTGATGTGGCTGCATAGTAAACTCAGACTCTAAGCTGGAAACAACACAGCTCCCCATGTCCACCTTCAGTGACTTATGAGGATATGGGTTGTATCACAACTTACAGACCAAGGGAACTGTTGCCCATTCCACCTGCATCACCAAGAAAGCTTAGACATGTCAGCAAAGAACAAGAAAAAACTGTTCTTGTAGATATTTCTGAAAAAATAACAGGGATTGTAAATTAGATGCAGAATAATTTATTTTACCAGTTCAGCTGCAGAGAAGCAACTCGCTAAGACGACACAGCTTCTCAGGGTTTGACCATCAGCCCCAAACTTTTCAAGGGCAGTGGTGAATTCACAACAACTGAAAGAATTTATGACTGTTTCCTTCTCACCTCTTGCCTTTTGTACGTTGGATATATACACCAGGAACTCTGAATTTTACTAGAAGTAAATAACTACGTAATGCATGGATTGAGTTGAAACAGAAACGGTATTGCAGAAAGGAAGGAGATGAAAACATGTAAAATAAACTGTCAGGAAGGACGTATGCACCATTTAAAAAGCAAGTCTGAGAGTACAGGTGGTGGAGGACCAGATTTTCTAGGACAGCCTCTGGGTTTTGGCTTCAAGGCAGAGTAAAACACATGTAGCTAAGTGTCCATCTAGGAACTTGGGAGCACGTGGAGAAATGACACCCCATGTTTCTAGGAAATAAAAAACAGACAGAATGAAAATCCCACTGGATCATCTCTTGAGGAACAATTTGCTCAGCAAAACTCAAAAGGAAGAAATCAGTGCATCAACCTTGTCTCCAAACGTAAAAATGCTTTTTTCATTCTTACCTACCAAGAGGAGTAGTGAAAGGGGAGGGGAGAATCTCTACCATTAGGAAATTCAATGGCACTACCTTCAAATTCAATTTCAAGTCTATTGAAAAAGCAGATGAGTATTTTCCACGCTGCATACACCATCTTTTAATAACTTTCACAATCAGTGATATTTCTTGTTCACAGACAAGTGATTTTTTTCCTCATTGGTAAAACACAAATCAACAGCAAAAAAAAGCCTCTAAAGGTTCCACTACTTTCCAGTCTTCAGAAAAGAAGAACAACAACACAGAATTGGAAACATCATAGCACAGACATCCTACAGGCACTGAAAAACAATATTTCATTTCAGCTTTCGCCTATTAGTTTTGATCACCAGATAGTTTAAGTATTAAAAACTACACCGAATGGAAAATTAAGCAAGTTCAGCGATTATTAAAGAAGTCTGAAAAAATTCCCTTCAAGTGAAGCTTATTTAGGGGTTTTAATTTCCAAGGATGAAAGAGAAATTGAAAGACCTCTACAATGGTTCTTCAGGAACCACTTAAGGACTGTGCTCCACTATTTCCCTGCTGGACACCAAGATGACCAAAGGGCAGCAATGGGCCCTTGAAGTAAAGAAAGTCATCATCCTCCTGTGCTACAACAGGCAGAGTGGTGCCTGCAGGCTGACCCAGCTGGAGTGCTGAAGGAACCAAGGTATCTTTCAGATGAGTAGAAACAGAGAGTTGCAACTGCTCAGCTTGGAGAAGAGACAGCTCACAGGGAGCTCATCACTGTCCAGAAATACCAAAAAAAGAGCAAAGAAGATGGTGCCAGGCCCTCTTGTCAATGGTGCCCAACCACAAGTGAAGATGAAAAAAAATACCATGCAATTTCATTTTAAGAACTTATTTCTTTTCTTTTAAAAAACACTGAGGGCGATCAAAAACTGGTATGGGCTAAGGAGGCTCCAGCTGCAAGGAGATTCAAAATTCAACCAGACACAGTCCAAGGCAGCTGGCTCCACTGGCACTGCCAGCAGGAGTTGAATTAGATGATCTCTAGAGTTGATTTTTAATTTATATATATTTTTTAAAACAAAAAATATTAAGATGAATGAGACCACATCAGCATCTTCTGTATCTCAACATCATCCCTAAGCTTTAGAGGAGTCAAAGGTTCAGGAAAATGAAAGAAACTTTGAAGATAATCTGAGGTTTTGTTGATCTATATTCACTTCAAAATGAGCACTTCCTTCTGAGATAAATTTGAAATACTTTTCAAAGAGTAAACACTGGAATTTAAGCTAAAGTGCTACTAGCTCAGCAAAGCACACCACTGCCTCTAGCCATCCTACTCCTCAGCTTGCTCTGTCATGGGGAGGTTGCTGCTCAGCTCAGGCTTGTTTGCCAGCCTTTGATATACTACAACCTGCCATTTTTCTCAGTGAGTTGGAAGGTGCTGCTTTTTGTTCTTAAAGAGCTTCATTGCTCATCACAAAGATAAAAAAAAGAGACTGTCAAAGGCCTCAGATCATAGAGCAGCTTTATCTCTTCACATCATCACACTAAAGGGCAAGCCTGCCTTGATACACAAAGATCAATGGAAGTAGGACAATTTGTTGTTGCAACCCCAGGATGGCTTCCTTTGTTTCGTAGGTTTTGTAGTTCTAAAAAAAGAAAACAAGGATGCAGAAGCGGGCCCCTATTGTTTTCTTCAAATAAATCCAGTGTATTTATTCAAAAACAATATGGATATTAATAAACATACAAGCATCCACATACCACAGCTCCAGAGCTGTGGCCAGAAAGAAGAGCCATATAACAACCCAGCTTATCCTACTGGAAGTTTAGTTCAGTAACATTCTTCGTCCCACCAGTGAAAAATCCCACTGAATCCTGTAGGATGCAACTTCTAAACAATGAGAAAAAGGCAGACTAGAAGCAGGAAAAGAACAGAAGAAATCAGCCGTGAAATCTCAATACTTCCCCCAAAGCCACAAACAGGATACAGCTGTCTCCAGGAGCTGAGGCCTGGTTTATTTTTGATGACTTTGTGTCAGTTTTCATTCTTCATATCAGATGTAATTACAGTGAGGCAAAGGGAAAACAGACAACAGCAAGTGACAGAAGGAAAACTGAGACACTGCTGCTCAACTGGACCTATACAAACCTGTACCCAGTTCAATGGGCCATTCAGGTCCTGAGATGTAAGCATGCACTGCAAGAAGCTGCTGGGCTGCTTCCAACAGAAGGTGAAGAGTGAATGTAGAAACTTAAATAAAGTTTCAACCCTGCTCCCCTTCACCTTCCCATATGCCCACTTGCCCTCAGTTTGAGGCACAATCTTGACAAATGGACATTGTGAACTGGGAATAAGAAAATAAATTAAACAATTCACTTGCCACCTGGGCAAGATGACTCTTTTTTTCCTTTGAGAAAAGGCAGAAGGGATGCCTTCAGCAAGGAGGTGTCCTATAATTAGCAACTTCCCACTTCACACATGCAAATATTGACTAACCCACCAGAAGTGGTTCCTCCACTCTATACATCCAAAAAGCAGGTTCAGGCCAATGATCTCAAAGTGTTTATGCCCCAGATTTACGCTCAGTCTGCTTCTTCATAATAAATAACCCCATTTCGTGATGCCATCCCTTCACAGGTACAGAACAAGATTGTTTTCTCATGTTCATGATGAGCAAAATGAAGCTACAACCCGGTGCTTTTATTTCAATTAGATGGCTTCATTTCCCACTTTCAGCCAAAAAAAAAATAATATATAAACCTACCTCAAAAGTCAGGGAGGGGAAATAATGTGTTTGCTTTCAAGTTCTCTCCATTTCCTAGTCAAAAACTCCTCTACTTACAGTGGAGAGGGAGGGAGAGTCTGTATGAAACACCTCAGTGTTTCAGAGTAAACGCACTATAAACATACTCAGATTTGACACCAACATCAAAGGCTTTTTATTTTCATTTTAAGTACAAGAACAACTGGATTTAGTACCTGTTTTGTTCTCCTTCTCAAACGTCTAATGATTTAATTTAAAATTATTCACTTTGATGTCAGTCTTGTATTAACTTCTACTTGAGGCAATTTGCTTCAGGAGAGTATAAACCGTTTGATTCTTTCACTCTACGCAAGTCAAACGTGTGAAGGGATCAGAGACAACTTGAAAAGCTCACAGAAATCACTGCTTTAGCTCTAGAGCAGGCCCACAACACCACACTGCTGAAGCTTCACAGTAGCACAAATTCAATCCAGACTGTCATCTGAGTGCCCTATTACAAACATGAGTAGGCTTTCTCCTTCAGATAGGATGAATTTTTAACTTTCAAGTCCTCCTTACAATTCCAGCCTTAGTTCTGCTATGGCCCAGTGGGAGTCCAGCTGGTCAGCTGTTCATGCTGAAAGAAACAGCTCACAAAAATGTAGTGGAATTACAGACAGTAGAAGAACCAAGCAGAGAAAAACAGAAGCTGGGAGAGCCAGGAAAGATGACAGCAAGCCTTCCCTCAGCTCAGTTCCAGCTAATACCGAGCCTTCTTGAGCAGATCTCTTGAAGTCCCAGGCCCCCAGGTACTGGCTGCCTCCCAGACTGTGACACATCTCTGAAGGGGAAACACCTGACGGATGCTAATCCTGTTGCATTTAACTGTGATTCTCTCCCCAGCAGATCCCAGCCTTTCTTGGTGCTGACAGGGTCACTTTTCAGAAGTACTGAAGGTATGGTAGGAGTGAGTTTCAGTAGCAGACACACATTTCTGGTTCCACAGGACACACAGCTGTGAACCTAAACTCTTTCAGGGATCCAGAGTTACCACTTGCTCCTAGAGAGGAAGGTAAGAAAATTAAACACTATTGCCTCTCTGGATACATTTTAGAGAATAACAATACTTGGATGGTTCTCAAGTTCTGCAGTAAAGTAAATATTCCTTCATTTAATGAATTAGTCCGATCACTCAAGCACTGAAGTCAAATGCAACAAGGCATGTGTGTGGGAAGAGATAAGTCTCATACAGGGGACATATTACCTCCACTGGAGCCAATAGGTAGATTGCACCTCTTCTCAAACACAGAATACCATCCCTGAGCAGAGTAAGTCTGCTGGCAACACTAGACACATGAGAAGCTCTTCAAAGAGCTGTGAGTGCCAATTTAACTGTCATGCTAAGTGACTGCATGCAAAGTTTTTTTAACAGGCTGTAAGGCAGGGAAGATGGCTGCCCACAGCTTTATCAGAGCTTTCTGTGTCAGGAAAGCTCTTCAGAGGGGAGAGGAGACTTCAGCTTCACCACAGCAGCTGAGGACAGTCAAACAAGGCAACTTTCCAGAGAGCAAAGTCAAAAAGACTGAAAGAGACCCAGAATGCACAGTGCCTTCGACATTGCAGACAGAGTGGGAGGCTGCTGAAAATAGCAGGGAACAGACACACAGCTGGGTCTCAGATACAAAAAGCAGGCACATATCCTAGGAGCAGCCCCAGATGTAGACTGGGTCAAGTTTCCTGCAATTTCCAAAGCTTTTAAGGATTTTGAACTTAAGTAGAAAAAAGATAAAAAGACAAGGAAAGGATCTCTCCTAAGGTTCTGGAAGGGCTGGTACAAAGAAATTATCCTCAGGTTAAATTTAAAATGGAAAGGGCTGTCTCACCTTGTTGATCACAACTGTTTCAAGGATTACCTTGTCCTGCTTTGGATTCCACTAAAACCCAGCTATTCAAAGCTCTTCTGGACTTCTCAGTATCTTTCAGGGAAGACAGCACAGCCAAGAGGCTTCCTGCCCTCCAGGGTTCCACAGAAAGATGACACTATCAAAGGTGCAGAAACCTGCACGTCAGTGTTGCTGATGCTCTCTGTGCACAGTAAGACTTGCCTAGCTGTCTTCACACTTCGAGTAGTTCCTCCTCAAACTTTTTTTCCTTTGAGCTGTAGAAAAACCTCAATACAAAAGATTTCTCTAAAGATCTTACCATCTTCTGACTTTCCTCTGTCTACCACTCTCTTTTCATTGCTACAGTACTTCATTTTAAAAATATTTTCTTGAATTAATTTGCCTAGCAGAGGCAAAAGGGATTCCCCCTCCTTCTAAGTCCTGCTATGAGAACATCCCAACCAAAACTATGTACAGACTAATCAGTGCACTCAAAACCAAACAAAGATGATGAGGAAGCCAAATATATAAACAAACACGAATCTTACAGGATTAAGAGGTCTAGGAATCAAAGATCATATGCCTTCAAAAAGCCTTTCCCTTCCATCTCAGGATACTGCTTTCCCATCTCTTCAAGTCTCATGTGGAAATAGACTCCTCCTCTCTTCACTTTTTGCCATCCCTTAAGAATACAGGAGTCTGAACAGTGGTCAGGCATTATAGAGGTTTAAAACTACTGCAGTCTTAAAGGCTACTCTACCAAAGCTTTCAGCTTATCCCACACACAGCAGCATAACTAAACTGGTGATACTACCCATCTGCTCAATGAAATCAATTAGAAATGCAGAAAAGCCAGCCTTGTCTGCTTGCAGACTGTCAGCAGCAAGTATATTTTACTACTACGAATTCTGGATCAATAGGACGCCAATTTATGTTCTGTTCACAACTGAAGGGTTGGTCTTAAAAATCTTAAACTCATGATTTACACACTCCCAAGGAAGGATTCACGTCCACCAAGATTTCCACTGCCAAGAAACAGTCTCGCTGTCTCTGCAGTCACAGCAGTACAGCAGACAGTCTTAGATCTCTGCTAGCAAAGTCCAACTTCAAGCAGAGCTCTGAGGAAAGGAAACCAAACCCTAGCTAAATTAGGCCAGATGATAACACAGTGCTCAAAGAAGAAACAACAAATCAGGGAGAACTTCTCTGAAGCCTCTCCTTTGTGGGCAGACCATTCAATGGTATATTAGTCAGCACTTACTCCACACCTTTCGTGCCCAGTCATTTCCCCAGGCCTGGTACTATTTCACACCTAAGCAATCACGCTAGAGAGAGATGAGGAGCTTTTATCTTGAAGTATTTGTTAAGATCCAGTTGATACAAGTTTCTTTCACATTTCACCACCTCAATCTACATTTGCATTAGTGTTTCTGCTACTACCAGCCACCTACGCTCCAGTCCTGCATCCTTTGCAGCTTTCAAGTGGATACAATTTGTACCAAAGACATAATATACTGTACAGCTGCAAACTGTATAATGTTCTCATCATTAAGTGTCACTTGTTTTCACATCTTAATTTGCATGCAACAGCCTGGAGGGAACCTTTGGTAGCGTTAAAGGATCTCAACTAAACAGTAACAATTTAGTTTAGCTAATCAACTCCATTGTCACAGCAAACAAAAAGCTGAGCCACACCTACTGGTCTGGAAAGGAATCACTAGGAGCACAGGTTACACAGTGACATCCTGAAGAACGAGGAGATGGAGGCTGTTTGCCATGAGGATGTGCAAAGAGTGAAAGATGTGATCCCACAGCAAGCAACTGCTACCTCAACAGTTTTACTTTTGCTTACAGATGATTCACCAGCAAGGCAGGAGCCGGCAAGCATAAGTGGCAATGGATGTAATTGTTTGAGTTAGAAGAGTACACTTCAAATATAGAAGTATAAAAGGCAGATGGAATTTCCCATGATTCATGAATGTGGGGGGGTAAGGAATCACGAAGAATCTGTGGGGAAAATCTTAGTGTTTATAGCTGCATGTAAGTTTCACAGGCAGTTTTGACCCAAGATGTCAAGTACTTAAGACAATGACAGATTGTGGCAGTAGTCTGGTGGACAAACAGAGATACTTGGCAATATCAGGAGACAAAACAATTTCAGCAGGAAGAATTCCAATATGCAAAGGAGTAACTCATAGGAAGGAATATATATGTGTGAAAAGCAGTTTGGGATATTACTTATTAAAAGAATGTTAGCAATCTCATGGTTGCAAAGAAGAACTAAGGTGAATTATATTCTTCATTTCAGAGCCGACAAATATTTTTGTATATTAGGCTGTCCTGAATGTCCCATCCCATCTCTTGCCATCCTATCTTCCTGTTCACCAATCTATCTCAGGGCACCAAGGATAAAATAACTCATCAGTACAAAAAGAAATGATTAATGTACTAAACAGGACTTTAAAAGTAATCCATCTGTTTAACTCTGTCTCAATTATTCATCAAAGGAAAGGACTGCTATATTAAAAAAAATAATCATAGAAGAATATAAAGAAAACATTCCACGTAGACAAACACTTCTTCCAATCTCCAGTGATTCCAAAATTGCTCTGCAAATGGAAAAAAAAAAAATCAAGAAACTCTACCCACTCCAACTTACCTCAATTTGAAAGAGCTCCCCAGCACCTTCACAGTCATTTGATGTAATTATGGGAGTATGAATATGCACAAAGCCATTATCCTGGAACAGACAGAACACTTAGAGTTAACTAGCTGAAGATATCAAACATCAACTTCAAAGATGACATGAGCCAGGACAAATCATGACACAGCTATCAGACCCCAACCAGGACAGTATGTGCAGCCTTTTATAGGCAACTTCTGCCTTACACAGGCAAAAACAAGAGGACTACAAATCTAAGAGTATTACTTGTGCTCTTCATCTATAATTCCTAAAGAAATTAGATTTATGCTACTACTATGTGTTTTCACAACTGCTCATCTCCACGGCACTCCAAATTGGAAAGACATGGATCTGATGGATGGACCACTTACTGGATAAGGAATTGGTTGGATGGTCACAAAGAGCTGTGGTCAATGGCTTGATTCCCAGATGGAGACCAGTGACATGTGGCATTTCCAGGGGTCGTTACTGGGACCCAGAGCTGTTTATCATCTTTGTCACTGAGATGGACAGTGGGATTGATTACACTCTCAGAAAGTTTGCCAATGACAACAAGCTGAGCACTGCAGTCAACACATTGGAGGACAGAAAGCCATCTAAAGGGACCCACACAAGCTTGGAAGGTGGGCCTGTGTGAACCCAGGAATTAAAAAAGGCCAAACGAAAGGTCCTGCACTTTGGTTGTGGTGAGCCAAGCACAAATACAACCAGGGCAGAGAACGTACTGAGAGCAGTCCTGAGTAGAAAGACTTTGGGGTGCTGGTTGATGACAAGTACAAAATGAACTGTGGAAGTGTGACTGCAGCTCAGAAAGCCAACCGTGTCCTTGGCTGCACCAAGAACAGGATGGTAGCAAGTCAAGGGAGGTGACTGTCCCCCTCTTCCTTACTTCTGTGAGGCCACACCTGCAGGACTGCATCCAGCTCTGGGGCCTCCAATACAGGGAGGACTTGTTTTCTCTTGCATCACTGTAATGTTCAGAACAAGGGAACCCTTCTAAAAATAAGGGTGTGCCAGCATTACCATGATACAGGCAATGATGTAGCATAACCCATTATCTTACTTATCATAAATACTAAAAAGCACCAAACAAATAAAGAGTGCTCATAAAAGCTGAAGTTTCACATTTTGCCAGGGTAATACAAATTCAGTTCACACCACAAGATCTGATCCTAATCATCTGCGAGTTAAATGATCAGGAAAACAGGAATAGGACTTGCTGTTCATCCTGAGAATTAAACTAAAAGGAGTGAGGACCAAAGAACTCATACAGACATGCAATGTATTTTGTGGAAGTAATCTAACAGAACCAAGAGAGAGCAAAGTCCCAACAGTCAGCTCCAGGCTACCTTGGTTACAGGTGCAAAGACCTTGACTTGCCAGGTGGCTGCCAGGAGCTCCCCACAGAGATCCACTTACTGCACAGAAAGATGTCTGAGAGTCAGAACTATTTGCTTTGCCTGGGGAGGACAGTTTTAGCCTATCAATATGAAGTGCAGCTCTCTCACGTGTATTCCAGAGACCTGCTGGTCATGGGCCCTCTCACTGCTCTGTAAGACTTCAGAACATCACCCAATTTTTTTATACCCAACTATTAATACCACATGAGAGAAGATATATGTTTCAAATTCCCTTCCAAAACATGTAAGGGAACTTCTGCGTGACCTGCAGAGGTCAGAAAACCAGTGTCTAACATAGGGATCTCAAAAAAAACCAACAAAACTCCCGCATAGTTTCTCTTATTAAAGTACCTCAAGTCATATCACCAGCCCTGACAAACCTAGGTATTCATCAAGATGCAAAGTGCAGACTATCATTCCCATTGCAACCATTTCACACTTCCCTCATGTACCACCAGACTTGGGATGGTTTCAAGATGACATTTTAGCCTTCAACATCCAAACCTAGGGCATTCAGCATTAGACATGTACAGCTGGCTGTAAATGACTAAAGTCACAGGCAGTTAAGATAATTTCTGGATTAAAAGAACTAAAACCACTTATTTTCTTTCACCACTCAGCTCTGTACAGCTCTACAGACCAAAAAGGCTGTGCTTATACTTTCTAGTCATCATATGACCTGACAACATCAAGTTTGAAATTGCAGCACTTTCTGGGACAATGTAGGTGGTAATTTAAACGACTGCTTTCCTTCCATCAGAAATGAGAAAAGCTACAACCATTCCTGGTGCTAGAAGAGTAGTGACATAAGACTTGCTATTTGCAAATGCTTATCTGTTCTTTATCTCTCACCTTTACTGCAGCTGCTGATGATAAAATTCCGTCCTATTCTGCAATAATTCTGAGCATTTTAAATAGGAATATGTCGGTCTGAGATGGAATTAACTTGGAGAAGGAAAGCCTTTGTCAGAATATGAGGCTTTTTAGTATCAGCTGGCTTCCTTGCCAGGTCTAAAATCACAAAATTTTTGTAGGTATTGCCACCTAGTGGCTCAAAACCAGCAGAGACCAATACCCAGTAAAGTGCTCTCTATTATGAGTAGGAGCAATGTTGGAAGTAACAGCAGAATTATCACACAACCTTACTATTAAACCCTTAAAACACAACTTTTAGAATACCACACAATTTCATACAGACAAGTCAGTGAGTGAGCAAGCAAGTTTTCCACATCACTACAAGCAAAAAGTAAGCACACACTTCGGGACCACAAATTTAAACTCAACAATTCCAATCTGTTCTTTTTTTCATATTATAATAATACAAATGCCGTGTACATGATTCTAATCCAGCTAAAGCCAGTTTATTTCAACTGAAACATAAAGAATAGATTTCTTCCTGTAAAATAAAGAGCTTCAGTGTGTTAGAGGACTTGCTTTCTTACTTTATGTACTCATGCAAAGAATCATATGGTTTCTGTACAGCATCTGGAAACAGAGTTAATTCACTGCCTACACCCTGCCCACAGATTGGGGGTGGGAACACATTCATGGAATACAAATGTTTCCAATCCATCAGTTTGAAATGCATTAAAACAGGAGCTTCTCAATCTCAGCTAACAGCATCCACATAGATTCATATACAGAGTCAAAGAGAATTGACAGCAATAACATGAAGATCTGAGACTGTTTGTCTGTGGTTTTTCAGTACCACAGATACTTCCACGTAGGAGGAGGCTACTGTCCAAGGTCACTGCTGAGAGTGAGTTAACTCATTTCTTATTATGCTGTGTTCTACAGACCACACACAGTTGGCAAGCAATTACAGCGCAACTCAAAGATAAAATAACAGGAAAACAGGTGGAAAGACACTAAAAAGACCACCAATGTGCAAACTTCATCATCAGCAACACCCTGGGCAAGGTCTCAGTCTGGCCTGGGCCTGAAAAAGCACATCCATGCAGTCAACACAATGGCCCTTCCCTCTTAACACGTTCCTGTGAGGCCTAACCCAGATAGTGGTCTACAAACAAAGCTCAGGACAGTGAGGACTACCTGGAAGAATGAGTGGATTGCTGCTGTGGCTTCACTGCGGATTCTCAGGAGGGCTCCAAGCGTGTTGCTTCTGCACCTCAAGTGTGGGAACTGCCGGACGTACTCCAGTGGGTGCCTCTCTTTAAATTTCAAGGGGAATGACTAAAAGCAACGAGCAAAGAAATACAAGAGGATGAGAAGAGAGTCAATACACCTCTGTTGCTAAGCATGGAATAGAAGTCTGTGTTCTAAAGCTCAATCAGCATTACAGAGCAAGGTAGAGAAAAAACACTTTTCCCTGTCTTCTCTAGTACTTCGTGGATTTATATTTGAACAAAAAGAATAGTAGCACCACTCTGATATGCTTTATCTTTTGGAAGTTGAGCCCCCTTGAAAGCCAACTGTTCATCTCATTACTGCAGTAGCAAGCTGTTTCCAAACATGCTTGCAGTAGATTCTTCTGCCTTCATCATCTGGAGCATTTAGTCAGATTCATTGCCTCCCTGATTCATGCCCTGGCCAGAGTAACCAAGTAAACCACGCAGCCCAGAAAACTGCTTCAGGGTGGGAAGCCTACCTGTGCAACCTGGTCTAGGGAGCTGTTTTAGCAGCAGGGTTGGATTCAATGATCTCTAGAGGTCCTTGCAACCCCTTCAGTTCTGTGATTCTGTGAAATGAACTTATTCAGCTGCCAGCAATTGCATCTGCTTCCACACAGGAACAACACTGCTCCAGATGAGAGCATTCACGGCATTCCCATCCATTTTTTTTCCTGATTTGATGTACCCTACACAAACAGCAGCTAAATCAAGGTCTGAAGGGATCCTCACAGTTGAAAGAAAACAACAAACAATGCAGTTTGAAGCACACACTGTTGGACAGTTGGGAATTATGGCATTCATTCCCAAAGTGCTCCTACCAGTTAAAACTCCCTGCTGCAGCAACATACCAAAGTATCACAAGGTCCCACCACACGAATGGCTCCAGCTTGCAGCTCCACATTTTGCATCTTGTGAGGGCTTTTGACCAGTTTCCCTTGCACTTCCACTGCACTTCCAAAAGTCAGGTCTCTACAAAACCAAGAGCAATAACAATTAACTAGCTGTTAATACAAAGGCATCTACTATTTCACAGCAGTTTCTCTTTTAATTCAGCAGGATTCCTTGAGATTCAGCACTATAGCCATGGCCTCATCTTGTAATTGATGAAAAGTTACCAAATGCAGTCAGAAGTTTTTCTCCTTCTCTGGAGATGATCAAGACCCTCCTGGACGCCTACCTGTGCAACCTGGTGTAGGGAGCTGCTTTGGCAGGGGGGTTGGACTAGATGATCTCTGGAGGTCCCTTCCAACCCCTACAATTCTGTGAAAAGGTGGAAAGGTGAATAAATTCACAAATCACTAGAAGAATTTAGGATGCTGGAATGTTGGACAAGTGAGAGGAAGATGGGCTTTTATAAGAAGGGGTATTGGTGTGGACAAATGAAGCTTATAAGAAATACAAAGTAAGAAGAAAACATATCAAGTAACACACAGAAGGTTACTGGATTGTCATGAAACCCCCTAAAAAACAACTGAGAGTAAAAAAAAAAAGCTAGAAAACAAGTGCACTATTCTGTTACCTTCTGACAACAGAACAGGCATGCCTGACTAGGAAGTATGTCTACACTGCCATCTTTCAAATCAGCACGGTGACAACAGTGGTCACCAAAAAACCTGTAGAACAGTCACACCCGACAACAGCATGTGATTTTCAAGAAGGTCCAGCAGTAACCCTGATCACTCACACTACTACAGCTACTAAGAAAGTGAGATCCAAATTAATCTGACAGGAGAAGCAGGTAAACCACAAATCCACAGCTCCATCTTGAAAATACAACCAGGGACCTCAAAGTGTGGTTGTTTCTTTCCTCAGGTGCCAGTTGCTGGAAGCCCCTCCATCACTGTGGCACAGGAACAGAGGTCTCAGGAGACCCCTCTGAGAGCTGATCAACGCACATACTTCTCCAGGTATCACAAACTCACCCACCTATTCTGCAGACTGGGATCTGCAACCACCTGGAGGCTTTCCAGAGAACTCCCATCATTTATATGCAGGAACAAAACCTCCTTCTGGGATCGGACAGAGCGGACCCAGCCCTACAGGTAAAAGAAAAAGGAATTAGTTATTTCTTGTCACGGGCTTCGCACAATCATGTTTCTTTTTGTTGTTTTCTTCCCCTCCCCCAAAGGGCTGGGCATGCTGCAGCAGGCCTATTTCAGCTTTTCATTGAAATCAAAGGAAATATTTATCTACAAGGAAGTTAAAAGAAAAAGAAAACCACACAAAACCCACCACCACCAATGTCATTTTTTTTTCCATTCACTTCAAAGCAAATGGGAACAAAACCTTAGGCAGAGACATCAGCTCTCCCCAGGAGTAAAGCAAGCATAACTAAGATCTACCTGCATCTCTGTACAGCACAGAATAACGAAAGCAGCAGAGTGCTTTGAAGATGAAAAGCATTTTAGCAACGTACACATTTCTATTAGTTACTTGCCTCCAGAACACTTCTATTGCAACTGTGCAGGAATGCACAGTGCTTTAAGTTAAAATACTCAAGGCCAGCACCAGCACAAAGGTTCCAACTGGAAATGGTTCACTAGTTGTTTCTGGTTACGTGTCCAAAGCCATTGGACTGTTGAAACAATGACACTACAGCCAACATTCATGCCACACAAAAATCAAAATTAATGCCCCGACATTGTGGCATGTTTCTCTTTATGTCTTAAAAATCAATACTGCCACATTGCCCCACTGGAAAAAAACAAAAAACATTCTTACCCATTTTGAATTAAAGAATTAAAACAAATCAGTGGTACAGTGGGAGATGAATAAAGGTTGTGAGAATGAAGATTGTTCCACCTGGAGAAGAGAAGGCTCCAGGGAGATCTGACTGTGGCCTTCCATATATACAAGGGGCTCATAGGAAAGACAAAGTGACAGGCCAAGGGGCAGCCAGTTGTAAACTGAAAGAGAGTAGATTTAAATTGGATATAAGGAAGAAATTTTTCATGCTGAGGGCAGGGAGGCACTGGCACAGGCTGTCCCATCCCTGGAAGTGCTCTAGGCCAGGCTGGATGGGGCTCTGGGCAGCCTGGTCTGGTGGGAGGTGTCCTGCTTCTGGAAGAGGCCAGGAACCAATGGGTTTAAGGCCCCTTCCAGCCCAAACCAGTCTGCAGTTCCCTGATGCACTTCAGGAAACAAAATATGAAATAGAAAAATCTCAAATTTACAGTGAGTACCAAGGCACCAAGCAAAAGCAATGGCATCCAAAATACAACTCCCTTAGTAGCTCCTTAACTCACCGGAGCTAAGACAAAGCTGCCCTTAAAACAAAATCTATCCACTGGGAAGCTTCCAGCTCATGTTATGGTAATAACATAAAGAACAAGTGAAAACAGTGCTGATTAAAGGCACAAACTGGGCCCACATTTCTTGCAGTTTTATTCTTTTGCTTAACTGCAAGGACCCACGTAGTCTGGAAGACCTAAAACTCACCAACTCCTTTAGGATTTTATACCAGACAAATCAACTTAAATCTGCCTATACTGAACAAACTGCAAGAAGTGACAAAAGGAAAGTGTTCTTCAAGTTGTGCTATGTAACTGTGAAAGCAGATAAAGCATTGCACAGGATTACATTAGGAGACAAACACTGGCAACAATCCACCACAAACTCACACCAATCACGTTTCAAGTCTGCTTTCAGTACTCCTACAGAACCCTTCCATCCCCTGCATAGGAAATGCCTGCCAAACTGCAGAGGGTACAAGAACTGTGGAAGATGTTTAGGTGATAAAACTGAGGATTACCAGAACTTCAGCCTTTCTTCCAGCCTCACAAATTCAAGTACATGTTTACCCAAACGTCCTCTGCAAGGGTTCCACCTGAAGCAGTGTTAATGCAAAAAAGAAAAAAAAGTCTAAAAGTCTGATTATCTGGCATTGCATCCTCATATTCTTATAGCTAAAGCAACACGTGTTTAAAAGGTATTTTGTACAATCACATTCCCAAAGGTGTTGTGCTTGTCTCCCACATTCCAGTAAAACCCCCAGATCAGGTACACGATGCTTGATGAGTACTGGTAGATACTTTTCTTAGTTTCCTTCCTTGCAAGGAAGCAACAACAACAAAACCCTCAGCAAAGAAACATTGATGGCTTTTTCCCACTGCAGCACTGGGATTTGTTAAACGAGGAGATGAGTCTTTCAGCCTCCCACAGGAAAATAAAGTGTGCCCTCAGGCTTAGAACAAAGCAGTAGAAGCAGCAGCAGCGCTTGGATCACTTCACACCCTATCAGAAGCACTGCTAAGCGTCAGTCTCAATTCAGATCAGAGTGCAGCTACCAGTAACTAAAACCTACTCATAGTAAGGATCATTTTAAGCCAGACCAGCTTTCTTAATGCAAAACCACGTGTGACAACACAACAGAAAGGCAACAAGGAATCAAGGAAACAAAAAGGGAGTAGTGCCAATACTAGCAGCAGTGTATTCTAGACTACACAATTTATAAAACCACAGATGAGAAGCATCTATATTGAATAAGCTCCTTCCTTCTCTATTAGGATACACAGAATCATAGAATGGTTTGGGTTGGAAGGAACTTTTAAGATCACCTAATTCCAACTCCCCTGCTATAGACAGGGACACCTCCCACTAGACCAGGGTCCTCAAAGCCCATCCAGCCTGGCCTTGAATGCCTCTAGGGTGGGAGCATCCACAAACACTTCCGAGCAATCTGTGCCAGTGTCCTAACAACCTCATAGAGAAGAATTTCTCCCTAGTATCCAGTATCCAGGAGGAATATCAACACGGTGGTATTTGTCAGCACCCTAACCCTTAATAGACTGATGCAAACGATGTGAAGCGGGTACAACGGGGCCGGGACAGCAAAGGGGGACCAGATAAGTTTTACAAGAGCCTAAAACTAAAGCCCTCATCTCCGAAGCTGAGCAACGTGGGAGCGAGTGGAGCTCCTCTATCTACCGCTCCGACCGCGGGTTGCGTTACCACGAATCGCTCCGCCACACACCTGAATCTTCACCTCTCCCGCCGCTTCCCGGGCCCCCAGTGCCTCCCGCACCCGCAGCCGCACCGCCGGAACCCGCTGATCCCGCGGCAGTGAGGAAGAGGAGGAGGAGGAGCAGAAGCGGAGCGCTCGCAACCCGCCCCGAGCTCCCAGCATGGCAGCGGCCGGCCAGGCCTGGCCACGCCCCGTCCCGGCTGAGGGTCGCTGCCTCACGTGACCGCTCCAGCCAATGGCCGCTCGGCGGGCTGCCCATGTCCACCAATCGGAGGGGAGAGGGCCAGCAGGCGCGGGCCGCCTCTTCCGCCGAGCGGGCGCAAGGGCTTCTGGGAAATGTAGTTCACACGTAGTGGCTGTTAAGAGCTCTCCCGCTGCCTCCCTGTGAGGTATGACAGATGATTTGTGTCAATAGGTTGAGGAAGGGGGGGGGCAGACTGGGCAGACTCAAGGATGATACTGTACTAGAGATAACATGGGCACTGATCATAGACGCCCAAACACTCCCTTATTGGATAGAAAAGATAGAAAAGAGATAAACAGAGAACAGAATGCACGTGTGGGCCCCAATAAGCCAGAGAAAATGTTATTATCAGCGTACTTCAACTAAACCTGAACTTTGAGCAATTAACCTTGTACCACTAACCCAATGTGCGCATGCCTGGAGCCAAGGATGAATAGAAGAACATGGAGGAAGACAACTTATCTTGCTCCTCACAACACCCAGAGGGAAGAATACGACCCCTAGCAACAGCCCATGCAAGCACAGAAGGACAAAGTGACGTGGAATGAAGGAAGGAGGAGACTTTGAGGGAATCGGGAGGAACTATGTATAAAAGAAGGGAGGGGTTGGTCTTTTCTGTGTGCCCTGTTGGTGGAGTGGAGACTCCCCGGCACACCCAGTGCTGTTTGCTTATTGCTTTCCACCTTTTGATTGTAATAAAATATTGCAAAAACTCCGATTGGACTCTGGGTGTTTATGACACTCTCCTTAAGGAAGAGGGATTAAATATTATAGAATCATAGGGCAGCTTGGGTTAGAAGGGACCTCAAAGATCTTCAAGTTTCTCCGTGGGCTCAAGGGCTGAAGATGGGGAGGTCACTCAGCAATCACTGTGGCAGGCAGAGCAGACTCAGCGTAGGGAGATTAATGTGGTTGTTTGCCCGTTGCTAACAGACTGGAGCTAAGAGCAAACTAAAACCTCCTCCCTAACCTCTCTCTCCTACCTTCTCCCCTCCGTCAGCACAGGGGAATGGAGAACGGGGGCTGTAATCAGTCTGTAACGCTTCATCTACTGCTCCTTTGTGGTCACGCTCTGCCCTGCTCCACCCTGGCTACACCTGCTCCTCTCCATGGGCTGCAGCTTCCTCCAGGTCACATCACTGCTGCACCATGAGCTCCTCCATGGCTGCACATGGAGATCTGCTCCGTGTGGTGCCTATGGGCTGCAGGGGGACAGCCTGCTCCACCATGGGCATCTCCTGGGCTGCTGATCCATGCCTGGAGCACCTCTTGCCCTCCTACTCTGACTTCTATGAGAACTGTAGATCTGAAGAGTTGGAAGGGATCACCAGGTCCAACCAATGGCCCAAACAGGACCCCTGAAAACCCAAACCCAATGTCTGAGAGGGGTGCCCAAACGCTCCCTGAGCTCTGGGATTGTACCAACCATCTTCTGGGGCAGAGCCTTCTCCTCACACCCCCCAGTCCCACCCTCCCCTGGCAGATCCATGCCATTCCCTTGAGCTCTTTCTATCACCAGAGAGCAGAGATCAGCATTGCCCCTCCACTCTCTGTGCTGGCTGCAGGCCGCCATGAGGAGCTGGAGGCTGCCATGGGTCCTCCCCTCATCCTCCTCTTCTCTGGAACAAACTGACCAAGGGCCCTCAGCTGCTCCTCACACCCTTTGCCCTCCAAACCCTCTTTCCATCTTTGTAGCCCTCCTTTGGATGCTTTAAAATAGTTTTACAGTGGTGCCCAAATTTGCACACAGTGAGACCACAGCATTGTAGAGTAGAACAGGACAATGGCAAACAAGGGATCCCATTATATGGATGCCCCATCCCTGGAGGTGTACAAGACCAAGATGGATGAAGTCCTGGGCAACCTGATCTGCTGTTTGATCCAGCAGTCAACAACACTGCCTGTGGCAGGCAGGTTGGAACTGGATGATCTTTAAGGTCCCTTCTAACCCAAGCAGTTCTGTGATTTTATGAGTCTGTGATATGGTGGGAACAAGGGGACCTGTAGCTTTCTGAAGCCTTGGTAGCATGGTTGCCATCTTCACTGTCCCAGGAGCCCTGGGAAAGGCTCCCACTGCTTCCATTGCATGAGGAGAGCTGGGAATGTGGCTGGATGAGTGAAAACAACAACTCTTGATGTATTTTCAGGGCAGTCTGTAGGCCCTACTCCTGATGTGGCATCTGGGACTCTGATAGGAAGGGGTTGAAGAGAGAAGCTCCTCTTCTCTGCAGTATGTTGATGTTGTGGAGCACGCTGCTGTGGGTGTTGGGAATGGTGTAGCACCTGGCTGCTGGCACCCCACTCTCCTGTCCTTCTGGGTGACTGTCTTGCACCATGCTAACAGAATGAAGATGTGAAACACTGCCACTCTGCTTCATGCTCCTGATTTACTTCCCCTCTGAAGAGGCAGCAGCATTGCCCCCAGACCTGGAGATGCTGAGAACCAGCTTTATTAGCAGCACTGCTTGCAGGAAGACAAACTCTTGCCTCACTACATGGTCTTGGGTAAGAAAAAATGTAGTGGCCAGGGACCTCATTTAAAAGAAACAAGCTGAGCTCATGGGAAAGAAAAGAGGAAAGCTTTGTAGATATGCTTTTTTGTCTTTCCCTGTGGTGCTTTTTATCTATGAATAAGAAGCGTCTTGTCCTCAAAGTACTCTCATGGCTTGCTGGTGCCTTCCTTCACCTCTCTCTTTTCTCCCAGTCAGTGATGTCCCCACCTACGGCTCTTGGTCAGACCTGAGCTCTGAGCTCCCTCAGAAGGCCATCCCGAGGAATTAGAGGTGCAGAGCAGGGGCACAGACACAGCCCTGTGGAGGAGAAAGAATGTAAGGAGAAGGACAGCAGACCACAGAAAGGAACATAGAAAGGGTGGGTGGGAACTGGGCTAGAACCAGGGTGGAAAACTTTATAGCTGGTTTCATCTGTCCTCTGTGCCATTGCAAGGGACCAGGCAGACTGCCTGGGTACTAGTGGGGTAGTGCTGGATGGAAACTCACAGTCATATATGACTTGGAGCTTCTGACTTAGCAGAATTAGTTTTGTTTAATGGCAACCATGATGGCCTCCCATAAGGAGGAGTATTGAGCTTTGCTGTGTGTTGATACAGTGACATGATGTAGTTCCTTATGGAACTGCAGTGGAGGAAGGAGCTGATCCTGCTGCAGTGTGAGACAGAGATACAGAAACTGGTCGTGCTCTACTGTTCAGGGAGCTGCTGGCTTTGTGTGAGAATTAAATGAGTATGTAATAAGTGTTCAGCACACATTAGGTCTTCTCTCTGCCAGGTCACAGATGGTACATGTATTACTTCTCATTTGCCTCGTGTGTTTGGCCATAGTATCCCAGAATATGTTTTTCCAGGATAGCTTGACACACAGAACTATTTCCAAACTGGATAAACTATGGTGCCACTGGAGAGAGCAGGACTTCTGTCCATCACCCCTGAAAGAAAATGAGGATGAAGCATTAATCATTTTGCTGTGAGCTGCTCCAGGCCCCTGGACTGCAGATAACCTTTGTGTGCTAACAGGCACAGTTCCAAGCAAGCTTTTTAAGAGGACAGAGGGACAGACAGGTGTTTGTATATTCCCAAAGCTCTCCAGCAAACATCAGTTTGCTTCTCTCAAAGCTGACCATCCTCTCGTCACTGCATGCTGCTTTTCTCACCGGACAGATATTCTGTTGTGTTGATAACATGAAAACAGTCCCAATGTCAAGCACAGGTTGCAGGTTGTTTCAGGTCATCCTCATGGGTTTGTACAGTGCTAGAGCTAGCTCACATGTCTGTTCCCTTTCTGGTACCTGGACTGGGTGTTTTGGAGCCAGTTTGAGTGCCTAAAAAGGATGCATCAGTGTCTGAATTTGTGTTCTTTTTCCTTCCCCACAGAAAAGAGTTCTTCTAAAAGCTCTCCAGAGGACACTGCTGTTGTTCATGCATCAGTTTAATAATGTAAGTCTGAGCTGGGAGGCAGAAAGCCAGTTGTCAGGGTGTCTGCAGGGAGTGAAGCTTAAAGAATGGTGAGAAATAATCATTCTGTTACACTCCCAGCTGTGCATAGGGTCTGCTGAGAAAGTTTGGAAAAATAGTGGGGAAGAACTTCCAAGCAGGGAGCATCAGAGTTTGGATGGGAGTGGACAATTAGTGATGTGCCTGTAGATCATCACCTCCTTGGCATCATCTGTGTAAGCAATGCTCAGCCTTCACCTGGCAGGAGAAATGCTCTGAAATGCCTCCTCTGTTCATTTTTCAGCCTGGTGTTTTTACTGTCTCAACGTTCAGCCTCCTCACCCATGCACTCTACAGCTTTCTATTTCTTCACTTCATCTCTTCTAGTGGGTGGAGGAGGAATAGCTTCACACAGTTCTGCTTTTGAAGTAAACGTGCCCTTGTTTCCTTTTGATGCTGAGGCTTTTAGCTAGCACATTACCATGATGATTGTCTGGACCTGTGACCTCTTTCAGACCTCAAGAAGTGCAATGGGGAGAGAGGAGGATTTCTCAGTCAAGATATCAGAGAGTCCAATAAAAAAATGGAGCATTCCCAAGCAGGAAGGTCTAGGGTACTAAACAGTGCCATCCAGATCTGGCTGGGAAGTAGGACTAAAAAGAAGGTCAAGAAACAGGGTGGGAGTGCTGCAAAGAAAAAATCAAATCTTCCCTCCTTCAAGAAAGCTCTTGTCTCTCTTGTAGCTGATAACATTAATCTGTTGCTCTACATAGTTATGAATTGGAGATGCCATTACAGGAAAACTCTGCTCTCAGGGCTGGCCTTATGGAAATCTTTTCCTTCTTTACTTCTTTCAGCCAAGAGAATGTCTTTACCAGTAGTGGTATTTCAGAAGATCTTTCTGATTTCAGTGAGGGTTTTTATCACTGTTTGTGGACCTCTGATCTCAGCCCCAAGAAAGTCTTCACTGCATCATCAGGTCAGCCTGTGCCTTCCAGTTGCAGTTCAGTGTATTGCCTTGTGAGCAGACTAAAGACTGTGTGTGCAAGGTATAAGCATGTCCTCCCCTAAAGGAGTAAGGCAGATAAATATCCTTGTTAACCTATGGTTAATATGCAGTTCTTCAATCTGACAGACTCCTCACTTTATGGAGACGTTTCACTGTATCAGCAGATGCCCTCTGGTGCCCCTTAAGGTCTTAGCATGAAACCAAGATGCACAAGATAGGCTGCATCCTGCTATGCTTCAGAAAGAGCAGTGGGGACACAGTGATTAGAAAATGCTGTTCTTTTTAGTTTCTTTCTTTCTTTTTTCTTTTTCTTTTTCTTTCCTAGCAGTATCCTGGTAACCCAAAATGAAGCACATTTGTCTTTATTCCAAAGTAAAGAATTTGTATTTCTTTGTTTCGCAGCAGTAACTTTCCAATGAAATGAGATAGAATAAAAAGAACATTTCTTCCAATAAATAAAGATGATTTTCCCTAAACAAATCACTGGTTTAGATAATTCATTCTTTCTATATCAGCTTCCTTTTTTTTTCTTTTCTTTTTCTTAACCCTTTACTGGAAAGAGACAAAAGCAGACACAAAAACTGGTTCTTACACTGTCCTTCATTTTTTCTTTTTTTCTATATGTTTCCCATCAGATGAAGAAAAGGAGAGAACACATCCTTCTGTCATAGGGTAATACATGGCTTGACCTGTCCGACTTTGCGGCCAACTCCATGGTTCCATGCTCTACCCAAGTTGATGGGTGAGTAAATGCAATGCTCAGGGATGATGCAAGTTCCCTGTGCTGGGCTTAGGGTGTATCCATGGTCCTCTGAGATTACTCCTTCATCCCTGAAAGGAGCCAGACAGGAGATACCACCCCAGGGATGGAGCCAGGGAGGTGCGTGACGCTGTGTGAGCATCTCTGATAACTGTCCTACTCTGTCACTGCTTGTCTATGCTGTTTGTTGATGGAAAAATCTGCCTTTCTCCAGAAGAAGTGGTGAAAGGCAGAAATTAAACCTGTTCCTGCTTGGTTATCAGTGATGTTGCCACTTTTGCTATTGAGTGGACCTGTACTGAGGGGCTGCCCAGTCCCCACAGCGCTCAAAAATCTTCCGATTTCCTCCACTTAGAGCTCTGCTGAGAACTTCATACTGTGGCAAGAGACATGGTTGTTACCAGCCTGTCTCCCTCTTTAAACTATTTTCCCCACCTGAGCATCAACAACCTCTCTGGAAATTCCTAGCTTCAAGACCTCTGTGGGTTGGGGCTCTGGCAGTGATAAGCTGAAGTGAAAAATGACTCTTTGCACAGATCCTCGAGGTGAGCAGAGATCCTGGCCATTGGAGAATAAGAGGAAACTGCAGCAAAATGTTCACCCTGAATTTGTTCAGTGTTTCTTCCCCTAGAGCATTTTCTACCACAGCCTAAACATGAATGACACTCAGCAAGCAAGGCACCTGGACAGGTTTATCTGGGACCAGCAGGAGGTCTGTTCCTATGACAGTGATGTGGGTTTCTATGTGTCCCATGTGTATTTGAGACAGACAGTCACCAAGTACTAGGACAGAGTGGAATGGCTCAGTATGCTTCAAGGGAGAAATATGCAGCCTGGGGTAACATTTGTCCCCCTCTGACACCTCTCTGACAGCCACTTGACATCAGAAGTTGAGTGGGTGGGGGGAGATAGGTCTGAATTCAGTGGGGTGGGGGGAGAATGGGTGAAATGATTGGAGTAGTTAACATCTTTGCTGTGAGTCTGAGACTGAAGGAATTGACTTAAGGGAGCCCTGCAGAAAATGGTGGGACAGGACTCTGAAACCTAACAAATACACCCACCCTCCTACTAATTTCTGGAGCAATGAACTCACCTGAGAGGTGGAGAAGTCATGAAATGCACCTTCTAGGTGCATCTTCCATGATGATCTTTCACTGAGGGAAGAAAAAAAGGGAATTGAAGATGATTATGGCTGTAGTGTGAGATCATTCTGACAGCAGTTGGTTATGGCTTAAAGGCTTAAACCATTGAGAAATGGTTTTGGAGGAGAAATTCATATGATGTGCATAGATCCTCTTGGTAAGAAAAGTTCTCAGAGAGGAGAACTCGATCTTTTTTTTTTTTTTTTTTCAGTTAAAACCAAAGTGAAAATTTCTGCCATGCAAATAAAACCATGGATCTATACCAAGAAGATAGTCTGTTCTGCAACGGGCTTTTATCCTTCTGAAATCAAAATCAAGTGCTTCAGAAATAGGCATGAAGAGATGAACAAAGTTGCCCATCACCACCGCCTGGAGAAGGAGACTGAAAATTGAGGGGGCAGAAAATCTTGGGAAAGGTCACTCCCAGCAATACGTGGACAACAGGAAACTGGAAAAGATTTTAAGAAGAAATAACGTCTAGCCTGGGCCTTAACTCTCTGAACTGCTCTTCCAACATAAGTTTGCTCTGGATCTGCTGTTGATAAGAAGGAAAGTAGAATGCTGGACTTTGTGCTGGACTTAGGCTTCATCATGGTGGGACTCGTCATCTATCAACAGAAAAAGAAAGGTGAATTATTTATGAGCTAGGTGGAAACCTATTCTTAATGGGACTGCAGAGAGATGTTATAAAGCCTGTAAGACCTCACTAGAAGTTAGATTTACCATGATAATTTCCTTGGGTTCCCAGCATTCAAGTGGGTTTTATGTGGTCTAATCCAATATCCACAGAAGCCACTGATAGCTTTTAATTTATTTTAACTGAAGTTAGATTGGGCTTTCAGTGATGAGAAGCCATTTTAAACCTAGCATCAGCTGCTGAAAGGTCAACCCTGTCCTCTGAGATACAGTCCTCAGCTATGGTTATGGTTTCTTATGAGAATTAAATTAGCTATTTAATTCCCCAATGTCTCCACATTGCTTCATTGCAGACATATTTTGTAGACTCTGGAAGCAAATACATTCTTACTTATTTATAAAAAAATTAAATACCTCTCTTTTGAAATTGTGTAGGGGAAAAAAAAAGAAGGAACATTATCTTCTGGAAAGCTGCATTCTTGTTCCCAAAATGTTGGTTTGCCATGTAACAACATCTTCTCACAGGCTTTGTCTTCTCCTTTTTAATTGTTTAGAATTATTAGACTCACAGACAAGTACTGGGTGAATCCTTGCTGCATGATATCTTTGATGGGAAATGGGAAATATCCCTCAGCTTAATCCTGTACTGTTATTTTATTTCTCAGCAAGTCACGTCTAAGATAGCCCTTTGCTCCCATTAATTCTTGGTGTAATGGTTGAGGTCACCCCCAAGAGGAGGACCTGAATCTCTGCCCATCATCAGTTGTTAAATTAGGAATGGGAAAGCTTGATGGTGCTGAAACTCCCTTTCTTAGACCCAAACATCTCTTTCCCAGTGAACTACACAATGAGCACGGCCTACAGATTTGACTCCATGGAAATGGAGTTTTACAGCCTACCCAGAGCCTGTGTTGTTCTGGTGGTTCTGGTGGTCTGTTCTGGTTGTTTGAGGAACTGGATTCACCTCCCGTAAATAAAACCCCTCTGACAGTGCTGCTGATGATCTCTGAAGCCCTGTGGGTCTCTGTAGCCCTGTGGGTGGGTGAGTATGGGATCACTGTGCTCTTGGAGATGATGCACGAAGTTGCAGGAGGAAAGCTGAAGCTTCCAGCTCTGCACACACCTGGAGAGAGAAGAGAGGAACAAATAACAGCATTTCTGAGGAATGTTTTGTACTTTGAGCAATTTATCTGAGGGTCTGAAAGGATTTAATAACCGAGAGCTAATTAAATGTACTAATTAACCCAGTGTTTAATCTTAGTTCTTCTCTAGTTTTCTGTGCTGCTGAAGCAGAGACGTCATCCCATACATCATGACATCGGGCCACTTTGCTTAATTGTGATTCCTCAGCACACAGTGCAGGCACTCAGCTGCTAAGGTGATGAGAGGAACACGAAAGCCCACATGCAAGAGAAAATTAGAGGGGCGAAGGCAGCTCTGCGTGACTAACAACCCATGAGATTATTTCCATGAAGAGGATATTGACAGTATAATTTGCTCCCTGCCATTAGCACTGGTTTGTTCTCACCGCTGTTTTGCTAAAGGGGATGAGAAACATCTGCTTCTGGACACAGTGACAAAATGACTGTGTCACTCCTTGGTCCTGTCCTTGTCACCATGGCTCCGAGCAGCTCTGCTGCACCAGGAGGATTTATTTATGAGGGTTTAGGCCAGTGCTCCTGGTCCTGTTTTGGTACACAACCCACACATCCAACTTGCTGGTTCTCCAAGAGCTGGTTCCTCATTGCCCTTGAAAAAGGGCTATCCAAAATGACATTCAAGATCAGACTGGATGGGGCTCTGAGCAACCTGATCAAGCTGTAGGTGTCCCTTTTCAATTGGAGTAGATGACATCCCAAGGTGCTTTCCCACTCAAACGATTCTATGATTCTATGAAACTGACTGCTGAGAGCCAGCTCAGTCCAGCAGTGGATGAGGAGCAATGACCTCCTTGTTCTCAGGCTAAATAATTTCTCCCACCTTTCAAGAAATGGGGAGCCATGGAGCAGATTTTATGCTGGTGGTGTGCCCAGGAGAACATGTACTCCATCAGAGAAAGAAAGGCAAAGGACCAAATAGATCCCAAATCCTGGCACACTGTCAGGGTAATCATCCCAAGATACACATGCAGTATTTCTAGGAGGCCATCTGAAATCCTTTCATTGATTTGTCTCACAACTGGCATGGAAACTATGCTCAGTCAGTTACCTAAAACAACAAACTGCCCAAAAGCACTATGTAAGTCAGAGGTTTCAGTTTGCTCCCAGCTTTGGCATCGTCTACACATTGTTCATTTCTTACTACTAGTATAAATACGGGATGGAAGTGAACTTCTCTCATCCATATGGCCCCGACTTAGGGCTACAACTCCTTTAGGATCTACTGAGTCAAGTGTGGATGGAAATGCATCTGTGTGAGCCTGGGTCATTAAATTAGCCAGGGAAACAGGATGCTATGGAGAGACACAGACGTCACCTTGATTGGAAATCTCCAAGGGGAAGGCAGGCATGGATTTCTCTGGGATGTCTTTGGAGAATGAATCAGACCTGCCAGGATGTGGGGAGAGGGGGAGGGGGGGAGACGACCCACTGGGGGCCTTTTTTTCTGTACTGAACAGATGAATGCTTTTACGAAATCACCAATCCCCCAGTGTCTCCTTGCACAGACCTATGCAGCCAGCAGAGGAAATTGGTAACTGTACCCAGCAAGCCTGTTTTTAATTAACAAATAATTATCTACAAATTGCTGTAATTATTGCCTTGGATTCCAGAAGATGGAGACGTTAGTGTGAGAGGAGCACAGTTTCCTTGCAAGCGAAATATTTTCCCTGCCTTATCTCCAGCACCCTGCTGCTGCGAGGTTTGGGGACTCGGCTGCACATCCCTTTTCAGAAAGGGATAAAACCACTCAGGCTGCCTGCAAGGGGAAGCACTATGGAAAAGGCACTGAAAGGAGGGCAATTTCTTGCATTTATCACACTGTCTGCCCTTGTTCTGGAGTGGTTTGGGGGATGCCAATTAAAACATAAACTCTGGCATAAATGCCAGGAGCAAGATGCTTGCGCACCACTGGAGCAAAACCAGCATTCTGAGTGGTGATCTTTCCAAACCTGATGAAATCAGGTCTGGAAAATGTGGGGTTCATTTTGAAAATGTTGGTATTAATTCAGTTCAAATGAGCAGCGTGGAGTTGCCTTGTGCTCCAGCACTGCAGGATGTTGATTTGGAGGAGTGCAGGATCACCTATGAGCTTCTAGACCATGTTACTGAGGGAATTCAAAGCCATTCTGCTGTTATTCCTTCAAGCTCTGCTTCCAGACCTCATGGTGGGTACCCACACCAAACCTTTCTGGTTACAAAGAGGCTCCCTATGGTTGCCTACCCACAACATCTTTGCCAACACCTGGGGATGTTCCTTGTCCTGAAGAATGTAGACCCTTTCTACAGCCCCAGCTACTCATAGTAGGTGAAAATTCCCCTGGTTTACAGGGAAGGCAATGACTGGTTGAATTGATGGACAACCTGTGGAAGAACTTCAGCCTTGCTCAGAGTGTTTAACCCCAGAGTCCTTCTGCCTTCCAAGGAGCTATGCCCTATTTTCTGTCACTCCTAGCTGAGTCCCCTAAATGCCACCACTCTCTGCCAGGGTTTCCATGACAGCCTCTCCTTCTAACAGCCTGTGCTCTTTTTATTATTCATCTGTGGCATATTTACCTGAGCTGAGCTGTAACATATGCTGTGGTGAAACGTTGCCTTTGTTTACTGTGTGCTACTTTGCCTGTACAGGCAGAGGGGTATCAGCATTTGTCATCCCATTGTTTGTAGGAAAACATCTCCTTGGCCAAGAGACATGGCTTCTTGCTGTGGAGGAGTGTTCAAGCCAACCTAAGGCATGCTTAGACACTGGCTCTGCCCTCATCCTCAGCTTGCTTTTACTGGCAGGAGAATATAAGACCGCTTAATCCTGTTCAGAAATATCCCACTTATCCTGAAATATAGAGAAGGCAGATGGTTTTCTGCTATTTTTCTGGGAGCAGGAGGAATTTGCTAGGATGCATGAAGGTGTATCACTGCTAATACCCAACCTGGATTCCAGCCTTGGCTGGTCTTGAGGGGAGTTTCACGCTCTTCACACCACTTAAGGTTAAGCTTCCAGCTGTTGAGCACCCATAATGCTCCTGCTTTATTCAAGACACAGTTATCCCTCAAATACGTGGCACCAGCATGAAAACAGTTCGTCATTAGGATTAAGAAGTGGTGTTTTTTTTGTCTGTCTTTTTTTTGGAATGCCCACCCCTCTCCCCACACACTATGACATTTAAATAGATGGTTTCTAATGAATGGCAACAGTTTATGGACAAAGAAGCTGTCATGAGAAATGATTGATTGTGCTTAATATTTTATTTGCAAGACTTTGCGAGAAAATCTCTGAAATATCTTTTGACAGGTCAGCGAACTTAATGAAGTTATTCAGAGGAAACTGAGAGCCTGGAACCAGCAGAGCAGGACAGCATTGATAGGCTTCCATACCCTCTTCTGCAGCATGGCTCAGAAATACTGTGGGGGACAGGCAAACAAGGGCATAATTCAGATTCAATTTCTTCAGCCCTGCTAAGAAGTGGAAAATTAAGCCTGTCAAACTACTCTGCAATTGAAGAGCAAGGAGAGGAACCCAGATGGTAACTGTGTGGCTGAAATCAAACCTGAACTTTCTTTGAAACTGGACTATTTGCAGACTACTGTGCTCAGCATCGCTGCGGTGTTTTAGGCTGATCATCTTTAATGCCTTTGGAGACACCCATTGTGAAACTGGTATCTTCCTGTGCTGCAGAGCTACAGTGGTGAAACAGCTTGTCCTAAATCACACAAAGGGCCAAGGTCACATGTGGGATTTCAACTCTGACCTTCTGATGTCATATTCTGTGCATGCACCATTGGCTCTTGTTTTTCTCACGCCTTGTTTCCCTCCATTTCCTTCTGCCCAGATAGTTTCTGCCACCCTCGACCTCCTGCAGCTGTCAGCCATGCTCTTCATTGCCTCTAGTGTGTCACCACAGGGGTCATATCACCCTACCAAGCACATCCTCAAATCTCTGGAGGAGATCCTTGCTCCATCTGACAGACAAAGCTGCATTGTGCTCATCTGACGAGCGGCCACTTTGAGTATTTCTTTGCAAAATCAGCAATGATGAGGATGAGGATAACAAGGTTTCTGGTGGAATTCTTCTCCAGTTAAGTGTCACCTCCCAGCAGTCATAAGGGACAGCAGCTAACTCACCTGCCATGTGGGTGCGTACATCTGGGATGTCGTTCCCCCTTATAGCTGATGGATACAAACAAGCTCTCCTATGGAGCAAGACATCCCATGCTGAAGCAGGCACCTAAAATAGCCCAAGTGCATGCTCACAGGGCTGGCTGTGATGGCAACCTCAGTTAGAGGACCTCCAAGTGGAGAAGGGAGGCACCCATTTAAGATAAGCTGGCCATGAACACTGCTTGAAGAATTAGAGCAATCTAATTGCTCTAATTGCAGGAGGATATCTTAAAAACCATCTCAACTGGCTCCGTGTGTACAGGTGAGACTGCTAGTGAGCTCCAGGTGTTCAGTTTTATTCTTTCCCTGTCATATCCTGCTCCGGCATTTCTTTCATCCCAAGACTTATTAATTTTTTTTCCCGGGTACTTCTTCCTTTTTGTCACTAGGTGACAGCAGAGGTCTCATAACATCACACCGCCGAGGACTGCTCTGAATCAAGGGCTGGTATCGCTTCTTCATGAGGCTGGGACAGCCTTCTGGGTACACCAGTTCACCCTATAACGTCTAAAACCTCTTTCCCTCTTTGTTTCACTGTCAGTTTAAATACAAATCTATGCTTTAACTCAAAGCTTACACCTTTTTTGTGGAACTACCTCGATCCCAGCTCCTCCTTCATAACCTCTGGCCTCAGCATCGTATCTTTAAGATTTTCTCTTTTATCTCCTCAACGTATTTTGCTCTAAACTAGGCTTGTGCTCATAAGATGGACCCTACCCATCTCACTGAAGTCAGTGGGAGCACTCACAACTGCAAGCAGTCAGGGCTGGAAGCTGGAACACACTCCAGCTCAATATGACCTGGTCCTGTGCACCACCTGCTGACACAGAGATGTCTCCTGGGCTGGAGGGCATTTCTGTGATAACTGGGAATTGGCACCCAAATTTGAGTCCTAGATAAGAGGTGGAACAGAAGATTAAAAAATATATATTTCATTAGAAGTGATCCCGTTACCGGAAAAACCTTTACCAGATAACAAGAAGGAAAACACCAGGGTTTAGAAACATAAGTCAATCAAATAGTTGGTTTCTGTACCTGCTACCAAGGGGTCTGCACCAGGCTGTGCTCCAGCAATGAGCTCTGCAGTAGCACGTGGACCTTGTCTGATGATTAACTGGATCAGGTCTCCGATCCTCACAGAGGTACTCTGTGGGAGGATATGATCTATGCTCTTAGCAGAGGCCAGGACACTTTGGGAAACGTTGCATGTGATTTATTTGTAGTTTCATGGGAGATTCTGGGACAATATTTCACAAGGAGGATTTTCATTACAAAATTCTCCAACCTAAATCCCCAGTAGCAATCTTCAGTGCCTGCAGCTCTTGGGCATGGTCCAGGATTTTGTTCTTGTCAAAACCAGAGCAGAGGAGATACTGAAACTGGTTGAATCTTTCAGATGCTGCCAAATGAGAAGAAGTATTCCAAGCTTCTTGCCAGTGACTTGAAGAAGCTTCTACATTGTTTATTGCAGAGATTGTGGTTATTGCCTTTGTTTTCCCAGCAGTATAATTTTTACTCTCAAGGGCAATGGTAACCTACAGATTGTGGCACCTCTTCCTGCCAGTCCAGTGCAGGCTTACAGCCCTTGACCTTGTGCTCCTATTGACTTGAATTGTGCAGGATCGTGGGCCTGAGGAACTGTTGTAGTGCACTGTGAAGAAAATCTAAAACAGTTGGCTTTTTCATTTCTGATAACTCCTTGTCCAGCTGGATGTTGAAGTGAATATGGTGTTGTTTCTTTGGTGTTGTGCTCTACCTGTTCCTGCTGTTGGAGATGGAAGTTTCTGAGGAATAATGCCTCTTAGTTCATCATAGGCATCTAAGTACTGGGTAGTCAAACTAAGTTGGTGGTATAGAAACCCCACATGACAACATAGCCAGGTATATAGCTCCCCTAAATGGCTTTGTCCATCTCAAAATGAAAGTCTAAAACAGGAGTCAGGAGCTATCAAGCCAATCTTGTGTCTATCAGTTGTCTGTTAAGTGACTGCTTGGATAAGTCACTTAGACTAAATCCTGTGAGATGAATCCCATCTCTGGAATGGAAAAGTTCAGACACCATTTGTTCCATACCCTGAGCACCCCAGTGTGTGTCCACTTGAATCCCATGGAAGAGAATAGGATAGATTAGGGTAGAACAGGATGGGAAAGGCAGATTGAGAAAGCTATATAGGCCCCTGAAGCTATAGGTAGGAAGAATATTCACATACACCCATGCAAGTATCTCATTTCTACAGGTTATGCTTCTTCCTCAGATGTGGGAGCTGCCTTGTTCCTATGAGATGTGGTTACTGGATCACGGGGAAAGCCTGGCTGTGTTTGGGAACTGACACATCACTGGTGGAGGACCTTCAGTGTCACTTGACATGTCCCAGACCGTGAAGTGGTTCTGCTGTGAACCATCTAGGATCTGTCCATCTGCTTCATGTCCTATTTTAGAAACTGTGAATGAAGGTAAAACCTAGCCTGGAGGTGACGAGCATGTAGGTCACCCTGGCCATGTCCACAGCTGGCAGAGATGTGAAGGGAGGGGAGAAGGGTGACACTGGCTGATGAATCAGAGCTGAAAGCAGACCTTTAGAGACACTGGTAAAACCCGAATGTCACAGAGCAGCTACTGCTGTTCTAAACAGTCACCTTGAAGCTCAAAGAATGACTCCTAAGGCTTGTTACAGCAGTTTGGGGCCTAAAAGGGGTCCTGAGAAGCCCTTACAACCTGAGTTTCAGGCGAAACAGCCTGCAGTTAGGCAGCTACGTGTCTGTGGTACCAATCGAGCTTTTAAATCTGGAAGCATCTGCCCCAGCAGTGATTTGATTTTATGCAATGCCTCTCATGCTACTGTATTGCTAAGCATGTCACTAAATCCTTGCACATCAAAGGAACAAAGTAAATCAAGCAAAACTGCATAAGCCACATTACAATTCAGTTTTGGCAAAAGGTGCTTAGGCAACCCTGGAGGCTGTGCTCCTCTGGCTGGTAGCAAAACTCACACAAGTCCAGTAGCAGTGCAGTTTTATTTCCAGGAAAATAGCCTTGCAGCTGCAAGGTTGAGTTAGCAACTGGCTGGGAGTCCAGAGTCCTAGAACTCCAGTCCTCAGTCAGACCATAATTTACCAGGTAGCTCCAAGCATTATGTTTAATTTTTTTGTGCCCCCATTTCCTGGTCCATGATTTTTTCTTTCTGTCTTCCGTAGAGGAGATGGGGATTAGTTAGATAAGACTGTTAGTTGGAGAAGGGAAAGCTTTCCAAGCATTAAGGATTCAGGTATACCCTTTGCAAGGCTCACTTGAGTTCCTAGGAGTCAGTCATGCAGGGCAGAATGTGACCAGAGTGCGACTGTTATTATTTGCTATTTATATTTCTGATCACATAGGGACTGATTCCTTTTGCTGCTTTGTGTTGGTAGGAAGGGAAAATGGCACTTCAGAAGCTCAGCACCTATCTCACTCCCTGGGATCACATTCCATTGGGAGAACTGTTTTGCATGATGCACACTTGGGGTGGGTTTTTAATTTGGGTCGGACGGATTACAAGTATGGACAGATTGTATGAACGCTGTGTAGAGGCCACCAGGGGACATGGAGACATCCATCATGGTCATGGTGGAGAAAAGGCAGTCCAGAAAGCAGTGTGACTGCATGATGATCAGAGTGAACATCTTCCTCTACAGAATTAAAGAGAGTTCTACTCTGGAGGATGACCAAATTTCCCATAGCAAAAGCAGGTGGGATGGGAGCAGAGTTCCTTGCCCCCATTTGGAAATTTCCAGGTCAGGGGTGCTGAGGAATGCTCAATCCTACCTGCCCAGAGCACTTTGTACTGTAATTCCCTAGATTTCTCTTCATCCAACCCAACGTCCTCTCCGTCCCAAATCAAGTGCAGAAGCTGAAGCCTCTATTCCAGATTTTCTCAAGACCTCTTGTCCCATACCTGCTCTACTCTTCTTTTTGCCACAGGAATCAGTCTCACAGGAATCAGTCAATAGAAAGACTAAAATCACCAATTCCATTTAACATGGGTGAAGTCCAACCCAGCTACAGCAGCTTTGGTCATTCCCATGCTAGAGCACACTGATGTTTATAGGCCACCATCACCATACAGAATATTACACAAGAAGCAAATACAATGCATCTCCCAGGGATCTTTTTCTCTACAGAATCCAGATGCTTTCCAGGCACTTGGTAGCAGCACAGAACAGTCTGCTATTAGAATTCAAAAGCAAATAAAATAGCCCTTCCATGCAGGCTTTCCTTCTACGAGGCATTTCTGTTGAGAATTCAGAGTCTCTGCAGAGGTCTGGCATACAAAATCCAAATTATACAGCTCACATTCTCCTCTTTAGAAGCAGCTGCACGAAGTACAAAATCCCTCTGAAATTCCCTCTGGTGATGAGAGGCAGCTCCTTATGTTCAGACCTCTGCTCTCAGGGATGAAGATGAAGAAAGGAAATTGGGATGAAGGCCTGCAGAAGAGGTGGCCCAGGAGCTGTCTGACCATTTCAGGTTGCTCCTGGCTCACAGACAGCCCATCTCCTGCATGTTTCAGAGCATGGCAGAGTGCCAGTG
Organism: Odontophorus gujanensis; assembly: GCA_013399175.1. Lineage (NCBI taxonomy): Eukaryota > Metazoa > Chordata > Aves > Galliformes > Odontophoridae > Odontophorus > Odontophorus gujanensis. The sequence continues at coordinate 828,531 of VXAB01008334.1, read as the reverse complement.
GCAGAACCACCTGCCTGCTTGCTCGTAGCCCCTGTAACACCCTGAAACCCCATCCTTTCATCCCCATCTCAGGAGCTTCCCACTGGTATCTGAAAGGGCACGCCTACTACTGCACGTCCAGGGTTATTTTGTCATGGGTTCGAGGTTAAAAATGGTCATTTTCATGAATTATTTGCACTGTGGAAGTTTTCCACACAGTGAGCCATTACGAATATGTGGAGAGGATAATTATGGCTGGTGTAAAGCTGTGCCTAATTTCCCACTCCATAAAGGGGAGACAATAACTCCCTTTCCTCCTGGAGGTGTGTGACACTTTAATCATAAGGGGAGCTCTTTATTTAGAGATTTTAAAGATACCACTATGATTATATAGTCCCACCTTCTGCATAACAAAGGGCAAAGACCATCAGCCATTAATGTCTGTGTAGAGTTTATAATTTTTGCTTGGATTTCTAGAACATCTCTTAGAAAATACATATGACAAACCTGACTGTAGGTGTGTCAAATCACAAACCTCAGTTTCTACGTTGACTTAAACACTGCATTGCAGTATCCATTTATGAATTCAGCTTTGGATTAAAATACACATTTTGTGTTTTCTGTTTATATTATACTTACACCCTATTTACTACAAGGTCAGAATAATGTCTCCCAATCAGTGTTCTGATGAATGAAATAGACTACAACCTATCTGAGAGATGATCACAGAGAAATTTTTGCTATACTGTTATATGGTCCTGATGCCAGCTCAGGGATGCTGCCAAAAGTATTATTATTTGGGATGCAAATACCACCAGGAAATATTACTTTTTACCACTGGATGGGTCTATGGGTTTAGCTACCCTATGTTATTGTTTGCCATCTGTTCATGTACCAAATTTTGAAGGGCAGTGGTTTTAATTTTTGCTGTTTCCAAGAAAGGCAAGATAATTGTTCAGTGATAACATGAATGAAAGTGGTACTGACTGGCATTTTATTGTAGGATGTATGGGACAAAATGGAATTTATAGAGAATGCACGTCCATGTGTGCCAGTCTAGTATAGTGAACGACAAGAATGCACTTGGTTGGCAACCTCTCTTGAAGTGAAATTGTTCACAAATGATGAAAAATCTCACTATTTTGAGAAATCATTTCAACTTGCTGTTCTTCAAAGGAAATTTTGATTAGTATTTTATGATGTGAGAAGCACTAAGATGTCATCCTTCATCATGGTATTTTACTTGTATTTACACCAACAAGAGCTAACGTGGCCTAGATTTATTTTTATTGTTTTGCTCAATGTGAAAATCACCGCTATGAATTTGAGGACTTTTCTACTTCCCCACCCTATATTGGATGAAGGGATGTCCTACCTGTGGAAGGTATAGGGCACTGTAAACAAGTTAATCCTTTAACATATTCAAGAAGATTAATCCAAAGACAAAGAAGCTAGCTGACCTCTGAAATGCCATGAAGATTTGGCCCAGGGGGAGGCATCCTCTTAAGCCTTCAGTGATTTTGTGGAGATTAAGAATTTGTAGCTCTTTCTAAATGTGAAGTGATACAGCTAAAACATTCATTTGTGATTATTTTTTATTTATTTATTTATTTATTTTGTTTATGTCTTTTTGCTTATTTATCATTGTGTCCTCTGAAGGGTGAAAATAGGAAGGTAGGCTGAGTGGGATGGGAAAATGGGGAAGGAGAGTGCTGCGTTGGAGGAAAGCGTAAGGATTGTGTCTGAGCATCTGCCCAAGAGATCCAGAGCAAGGAGGACCAACTCTAATCCTGACTAAAGGTGCTGGGAAGGGGCTTACAAGGGATTTAAAGATTTCATTCTTTGGTGACCTTTCTGTAGCCACCAACATGGACCACATCATGATTTAATGTCTTCTAGTTACAGAGATACTGTTGTATTTTTAGGTAGAAAACACCGAGAAAATCACTCTGTATTTCCATCAGCCATCAGAAATTTCTTTCTAGCCTTGCTTCAGCGTCTAACCACCAGATGTTATTGCTCCTTTCTCCCAGGCACAAAAGCTGAATTGTAAAAATGCTCAAACAGAGGCACTCTGCTGACGCTAATCACAGAATGCACGTCCAGTAGCTATCCGTGGTCCCCAGCTATTTTCCACCAGTTATCAATTAGAGGACAATATTACCTACAGGACATCCCAGCACTCATTACAGCAAGGTCTACACCTGGAAGGAAAAGGACGCACTCCTTAGGGAACCAGCAGGTGACACAAAGTGCAGTGTTAGAACCAGTGAGGTCACAGAAGCAAATGGTGAAGAGGGGTTTCTGAGGCAGCTCAGGGTTTTTATGGAAAAAAATAAAAGGAATTAAGGGGCATGGTAACAAGTCAGAGAGCTGGGGCCGAGGCCCACTGGAACCAGAGAGGTAGAGGAGGGAGAAGTAGCTTTTTCTTGTTCAGTATGTCTCTTTTAATGCCCAGGAGAAAATACTAAAGAAGCCCCTATGTGCTGTCCTGCCTCTTGGCCAAAGGAGTCTTTGCTGTGATTCTGGGCTGTGGGATGCTCATTTTGCAATCCAACATCTTCCTACTTTCTCCTTTGCTTATCAGCACCCTTAATATTCCACAACTCCCTCACTTCAATCCAGCCCCCTTCTATATCCTTGTAACTTCTTGAAAACAAACACACAGCACAAATCAGAAAGGAATGATTGAAAATCAAGAGCAAAGCTTGTAGATTTTCGTAAGGATCTAGAATGCTTGACCTATCTTCCTCCCACTTGGTTACTTCTTGTCTTTTAATAAATCAAATGAAAGTGCATGAGTGCTACATTTCATCTTGTCTGGACTGTTATAGTTAACCTCATGTGTGGATGGAGGTATGTGTACATGGGGGAGAATGGCTCAGAAGTCTGAAAACATGAGTGATGACTCTTCTAAGCTCTTCTGATTTCACAGAAAGTTGCCAGACAGGACTTTAATTAGTGTCTATCAAAACAAATTGGGAATAGGAAAAGGTTTGTCAAGTTGTTAGCTGCAGCTAAGCTTCCTAGAGTTTGTAGGGCATTTTTTTTTTTTTTTTGCCTTATGCACCAATTTATTCATCCTAAAGATTTTACGGCCGTGCTCCCTTGCTTACAGCACATCTCTCTGCATGACAGACCTCTTCTATCATCTTTGCTGCTTGCTCAATTGGCAATTTTCCTGCTGGGGTGGGCAGGAACGCTCAGGCGTTGCCAGGGTGGAGATTGCATTTTCACTTTGCACTTTTTCTGGGGCTGAGAGCATTCTACTCATGTGCTGAAAATGCCATTATCAGTGTTTCATCTGCAAAATAAGTCTGGAAATCAACAGTCCTCAGTATTTCGTCTGTGTTGTGAAACACAAGCGTGAGGAATAATCATAATATATAGCCTGGTAGGGAAAAAAGAAAAACCTGTACATTTTTAAAGAGAAATTAGAACTTCTCTTCAGCAGATTTTACTGGAAACATTTTATTACTCCAATTTTAATTTGGTAACGTGATTCACATTATGTTTGGAATTCTCTGACTGTGGTTATTCTGGAAGTGTCAGTCAGTAGGAAGGGATTCGAATACTTAACGTTAAGATTGACTTGGAGAGCTTTGTTGGATCAGAGCCATCGTTATCAAGGCAGTACTCTGACATCCGGGAATATTTCTTATTCAAAAACCACAATTAAAAAAAAAAAATTGTTAACTTTTGTGCCTAATATGGTCTCCAAAAGAAAACACATGATAACTGCAGGCTGTAAAAACAGAGAGGGATCACTGAACACATCTGGAAATACTTTAATTACTGCACGTTCAACATTGAACTACTTGGTTCATATTTAAACAGAAGACAAGTAATTAAAGTACAAGATTTAGACTGTGTGGCTTTCCATCTTTTAACTACTGATTTGGAGAAGGGAGGGAAAAGGGAAGGGGAAGTTTTATATTTGTAGATTTTAAGGACTGTTAGATGTGGTTGGATGTAGAACAGAGAAGTGAGTTCTACCCATTTAATCTTCTTTGAAGCCCCAAACCTAGTGTCGACTAAAGCATATTTTCCTGAAAGACACTTAATCTTGGTTGGAGGAGATCATTAAAATCTTTTCAAGTCCTTTTTAAAAACAGCGTAAGGATGTATGACATTTTAATTTGATTTGCAATAAAGTTACAACGAGCCATGGTTTTATCTGTAATTAATTATATATTTTACTTAAGATGTGTTAATAAAAGAAGCAGTGGAGGTCTAAAGGATATCCAGTAAAAAAATCAGTTGACTTGCTAAATTATTCTGAGAAATTACTTGAAACGAATTTGAATTCACTTGCTGTGCTGTGAAATCTTGTGTTGCTGGCTCGAGATGATAAATTAACTGTGCTGTGTAAGTGAAATTGTTCTAAATATCTCTTTGTTGCACGGAGATAGGAGCATTTTTGTGTACGGTATTAGGGAGTGCCATCTGGTGGTCACCATTCTGGACTATTTTCTTATGATGACCAGCTGTCTAATTTTTCAGTGGTTAAAATTATGAGTAAAATCACAGGATCGTTAGGGTTGGAAAAGACTAGCAAGATCAAAAACTCCAGTCATGGACGCAAAATAGATACCATAGAATAGTGGAATCACAGAAACATTGGGTTGGAGAGGACCTTAAACCCCACCCCATTCCAACCCCTACCATGGGCTGGCTGTCCCCAGCCAGCTCAGACTGCCCAGGGCCCATCCAACTTGGCCTTGGGCACCTCCAGGAATGGGGCACCCACAGCTTCTTGGCAGCCTGTGCCAGAGCCTCAGCACCATTTAAGTAAAAATTTTCTTCCTAACATCTAAACTACATTTCCTCTCTTTTAGTTTAAAGCCATTCCCCCTTGTCCTGTCACAATTGTACCGTGCATGACATCACTCCTCCTTGTGCTTGTAAGCTCCCTTCAGTACTGGAAGGCCATAATGTGGTCTCCCCCAAGCTTTCTCCAGGCTGCACAAACCCCACTCCCTCAGCCTTTCTTCATAGGACAGGTACTCCAGCACTCTGAGCATCTTTGTGGCCCTCCTCTGGACCCATTCCAACAGCTCCAATTTCTCCTGTATTGGCAGCTCCAGGTTGGGACACAGTACTCCACATGGGGCATCACAAAAGCCGAGTAGAGAATGACAGACTCCTCCATGCCATTTGTTTATGTAGCCCAGGATACTTTTGGTCTTCCCAAAGGCAAGTGCACACTGACAGCTCATGTCCAACTTTTTGTCCACTAGGACCCTCCAGGTCTCCTCTGAAGGGCTGCTCTCAAAAAGTTCTCCCAGTCTGTACTCATCTGTGATTGTTCTGATCCAAGTGCAACACCTTGCACTTGGCCTTGTTAAACCTCGTGATAGCTTCCTGTGCCCACTTTTCGAGCATGTCCAGGTCTCTCTGGATAGTGTCCCTCCCTTCTATTGTGTCACCTGCATCACTCAGTACGGTATCATCATCACATTTGCTGAGGGTACACTCAAAGTTGCTGTCTGTGTCAATGATAAAGCTGCCGAAGAGCACCGGTCCCAGAATGGACCCTGGGGGGATACCTCTTGTGACCGACCTCCATGTGGGCATGAAGCCACTGACCACAATCCTCCAGCTATGACCATCTAACCAATTCTTTATCCACCTAGTAATCCATCCTTCAAATCCATGTTTTTCCAATTTAGAGATGGGGGATCACATGAAAAGCCTTGCACAAATCTAAGCAGCATCAGTTGTACTTCCTTTGTCCACTGACGCAGTCACATCATCATAGAAGGCCACCAGCTTGGTAATATATGCCCTATGGGTGCACCATTGCACAACTAGTCTATCTATGGCTAAAATCATATTGCACCAGCATGGACAAAGCTGCATGCCATAAAAGTGACAAGATTTTTCTGAGTTAATCTCCTTGGAAAACCAAGACTGAATTAGCCAAGAAGGCCATATTGATTTCCCAGAGCTGTACTGAATTGTCAGAAGAGATGGCAAAGCCTGGAAAAAAGTCTGACTTGAACAGTTTCTCCTCCTTGCCATTTATTTTCTTTTGGACTATAATGCAGAAAACTTGAAAATTTAGGGAAATAGGGAAAAAAACACTTTATATGAAATACAACCTCCAGCTAGCTGGAAATTCATAGAGTAACTATTATATTACTTCTACTGCACTTCTACTTGTTACTAATAAATTTTCCCAATTATGTCAGCACATATCAAAATGTTTAATAATAATAATGATTTCCACAGGTTTTATACTTTACTACTGACACTTCAGTGCTTTGTTAACTACATCATTCTGAATATATATATATATAATATATATATTCAGAATATAAAAAAATATATAGCTTTCCCAAGATTTCCTCCTAAATGATGATTTTCTCCTCCATTTACATAACAATATTAGAGGATATCACCTTTATTTATTTTTTTTGGTGAGTCAACAATTTTAATATTCTTTATTTGCAAGTCTGTAATTTCCCTACTTTTGTAGTAGTATTTATAAACAGAAAACATACATAGAAGCATTTTGGTATGCAGCACCATTGTATGTGTAGAGTGTAGTTACAATTATTGGGAAGCAAAAAATGAAATCAAGTAGTTTAATCAAAAATTTTATGTGATATATAGTGATAAATAATATATTGCTCATAGTAGAACAATAATGATCAGTTTCAGAAAGATAAGTTCACTTTTTATATTACAGATTTACTTGTCTTAAATTCCAAGGGAATGTTTCAAAAATAAATGAATTGATGCTTGGAATTCAATTTTTGTGCCCACTTTTCATGGGCTGAAAAAAAACCCTGCAACTGCAAAAAAACCGGAACTGAGATTTGCCACCAGGTGATGGAAAACATCAGCAATTAAGCATGAATTACAGGGAAGGAGAAAAAAGAGCACTACAGAAGGGACTAAAGTACAAACATGAGTGACCTGCAGAAGAGGCAAAAGGGAAATGAGAGGTGGGAGGATAGAAGGGCTTTGGTCACCACTTCTGCAGGCATTTGTTTTAGAAGACACAACAGCAGGAGACACTTACATGGGCAATCATTCTCTTTTTGCACTGGACTTACCTACAAGAGTGCAACTTTTCCGCAAGTCACCATCCATGGAGGTGCTGAAGAGCTGTGGGGATGTGGTACTGAGGGACATGGTCAGTGGGCACGGTTGTCGGGGTGGGACTTTGGCTGATTAGAGATCTTTTCCAATCTTAATGATTCTATGATTCTATGATTCTATGATGTGAATTCCTTTAGTGCTTGCCACGAAACATAGATGGCACAAAAATGTTGGAATCAAGAAGGGGATGGTCCAGCTAGACCTAACACCTCTCCTGATAAGACATTTCTTATATAAACACTGGAATTTAGTGAAACATTCTTACTTATCTGAACTTACTGCACTGGAATATCACTGCAAGAAAGCCAGCTAGACACCTAGGCTTCAGATGAGAAATTTTACATTTTGAGTCTCATGGGATGGGCTGTAGCAAAATCCTGAATGCAAATACCCTATATCCGCAGCACCAAAAGCACTGACTGATATAGCTCCCATAACACAGATGCTGTTTTTCCAATTTCAGTTGTAGGACTGGAAATAGCGAGTCAATGAAGAAAACAATTATTGAGAGTAGATATGCTCTTGAGAGAGTTTGATGAGGCTGTGCTTGAAACTGATTCAGGGAACAGTGCAGTACATGCACATTTGATCAAAAAGAATGATCTAGTTTCAAAAACAATGTGGAATAAATTTACAGAGGCTGCAGCAAGGGATCAGGCAACACTGAAGGCCATTAAGGCAGTGACTGTGCATGGGCCAGGGAACTACACATAACCTGTGTTTACAGTTCTAACCAAAGCTTTGTGCAATTTGTGGAAGGTTGAAGATATCATTGGATTCAGATGTATTGTGTTCTTCTAAATGCTTCAGAAAAATACAGGAATTCTAAGAAGATGTACTTATAAGTGCCTAAAAGAATGTCTAAAATGAACAGTTCAGGCCAAAATGTGCAAAATGGGTGGAGGAAAGATTTAAATGTGTGGAATCTCACAGATTTGAGAGTATCATATTCAGCTTCAGGTATCCCCAAAGTCCCGTGGTTCAGGCAGAGAGACCAGATGAAAAAGCAGCTGAAGGGGTTGTGGAGTCTGACCCCAATTCAAGCCAGAGTGCCTGGCTCTGGTAGACTCTAAAGAAATAACTGGAAAAATCAGGGCTTTCACTAGCAGAAATGCTTTTCAGTGCAAAGTTTAGACCCATGTTGACTACTTTAGATAAAGCTACCATGAAAGTAGATCTGATCTGGTTGTACCAAAGGAGGGGTGTACATTGTCCCCACTTTGTAGGACAAGGGGTGGCATAGTCTTACATTTTTTAAGAGGAGGTTTGGACTGGAAATAAGGACAAATTTCTTCTTAGAAAGAGTCATAGAATGTCCTGGTCGAAAACAACCTCAAAGATCATCTAGTTTCAACCCCACTGCTGTGGGCAGGGTCACCAACCACTAGAGCAGGTTGCCCAGAGTCACATCCAGCCTTGCCTTGAATGCCTCCAGGGATGGGGCATCCACAGCCTCTCTAGGCAACCTGCTCCAGTGGGTCACCACCCTCCAAGCAAAAAACTTCCTACTAATATCTAACCTAAATCTCCCCTGTCTTAGTTTAAAACCATTCCCCTAGTCCTATCACTATCAACCTGTGTAAACCCTAATTCCCCTCCTGTTTGTATGCTTAAGTATTGGAAGGCCACAATGAGGTCCCCTGGAGCCTTCTCTTCTCCAAGCTAAATAAGCCCAGTTCCCTCAGCCTTTTCTCATAGGAGAGATGCTCCAGGCCTCTGATGACCTAACTAAGGTTAGTGTCCCTCCTCTGGACCTGTTCCAAGAGCTCTGTGCCTTTCTTGTGCTGGGGGCCCCCAGGCCTGGACGAAGTACTCCAGATGGGGCCTCACAAGAGCTGGGTAGAGGGGAAAAATTGCCTCCCTGTCCCTGATGACCATCGCTTTTTTAGTGCAGCCCAGGATATTGTTGCCCCGCTAGGCTGCAAGTGTGCACTGCTGGCTCATGTCCAGCTTCTCGTCTATCAGGACCCCCAAGTCCTTCCCTGCAGGGCTGCTCTCCAGGAGTTCTTTCCAAAGTCTGTATAAATCCCTGGGATTGCCCCAGCCCAAGTGCAGCACGTTGCACTTGGCCTTGTTGAACCTCATTGGTTTCACACAGGCCCGTTTCTCCAGCCTGTCCAGGTCCCTCTGGATGGTTTCCCTTCCCTCCAATATATTGACTGCACTGCTCAGCTTGGTGTCATCTACAAACTTGCTGAGAGTGCACTTGGTTTCATCATCTATGTCATTGATGAAGATGTTGAAGAGCGCTGGTCTCAAGACTGTCCCTTGGGGGTCACCACTCATGACCAGTCTCCACCCAGACACAGAACAGTTGACCACAACCCTTTGGCTACAACCAGACAACTAGTTCTTAACCCACTGAACAGTCCATCTTTCAAATAAATCCATGTCTCTCCAATTTAAAGATAAGGATGCGGTGAGGGACCATGTCAAAGGCTTTGCAGAAGTCCAGGTCGATAACATCCGTCTCCCTTTCCCTGTCTACTGATGCTGTCACTCCATCATAGAAGGCTACCAGATTAGTCAGGCAAGATCTGCCCTTGGTGAAACCATGCTGGCTGAAGAGTGATAATGCACTGGAACAGGATGCCCACAGAGGTGGTTGAGTCCCTGGAGGCGTTCAAGAACTGTGGAGATGTGGCACTGAGGGATGTGGTTTAGTGGGCATAGTGGGGTTGGGCTGATGGTTGGACTAGTTGATCTTAGAGGCCTTTTCCAGCCATAATGATTCTATGATTCTACTCTGAACCTTAGAAGGGAGTCCTATTGTTATTGTCCTACTACTTGATGTTAGAAATGTAGATGTAGGTATCAGCATCTCAAGTAGCTACTCTGGGTTTCACTGGCAGTCATAGGCATTAAAGGGAGGGGGAAGGGTTATCTGAGCTTTTTGGGTATCTCAATTCAGAAGGGATGAATTGCACCTTCAAAGCTCTCCTTCCTGTACAAAACTGTGCAGAGAGTGTGGTGGAGGATGTCTGTAAGGCAGAGGCGTCTGCACTCTGGACCCCAAAAGCAGGTGAGGGGAACCTAGGGTACGTGCTGGTACTGCAGAGGCTCAGGTGATTGCAGAGGATTAGAAAGATGCAAACTCCTGAGGAAGATTTGTGGAAGAATCAGAATGTACTTGCAATCTGTTCTGAGTAAGAAGAATAGGGTTACGAAACTCGCTGAAATAGTCCTAAAAGTAAAGGAAAAAAAAATGAGAACGTTGCAGAGCTGTAAAGGAATGAGCAGAGAGACAGAGATGGATGGGCCTTTAGAAGAGCGACCAGCACACACAGTGCTGCTGAGAGCTCCTGAGACACTTACTGAGTGCTGTTAAAACAAAGTGGAACTGGATGCTTTTTTTTTTTTTTTTTTTTAGCTTCAAATTGCAATGTGAGCTAATTTGCTGTTGGGAAACTGAACTGTGTTATGAGGATATTGACTATTCTCAGAACAAGGAACAAGGTGATACTGACCAGAGATGGTTACAAAGCAGCTGTGAGGTTTCTGGTCTCTGGTCAAAGTTCTACTTATATGTTGCCTTTTCTATGAAAACCTGACATGTTCCCTTCCTGATTGGAGTCTTTCTTGGTGCCTTGGTTCTTTCTACATCAAAACTGCTTCCCAAAGTTTTCCCTTTGAGCATTCCACACTTGTGATAGAGCATGACATGGCATATGGCTTCCAGTCTTCTTTTGGTGTCTAGAGTTGAAGTATTTACATTTGAACCAGCAGTTTTAACTTCCTTAACAGTCAGAAGAGAAAAATACGCAGCTGTGATAGTGTTCTCATGCACATCTTGTTGCTGTGCCTTGATGGTGAGTAGCATGGGGACAGGAAGATTTGTGCTGGAGACTGATAAAATGTTAAATTATGAAGGGGAATAAGCACTAGCATGCACGGGACCAGACCTACTAGACTAAAATTATGAGTTACTGAAATAAGGTAAATATATTTTCAAGTGGTAGAAATCCTTTTCAAACCAGACAGGTGAGTTCAGCCAGTCTGAGATTCACCATCTGTGCATCCTCCCTTATCTACAGCTGAAGCTGGTGGGATACTCAGACATCATTTATTTTGTTGTGTCTTGGAAACATGCATGTGCTCTTCAGCTGCAAAAACTCACATGTCACTCAAAGAAGGAGCGCAGGTATCCTCATCTATGTGCCTTCCCTCCCCAGATTACTGTTGGGCAATTTAGCACACTCCACACGCCATTAGATGTGCATTGATTATGTGGCTTTATCACCATCGATATTCAGTCCATCAACGTGCAAATGCTACTCTGGGAAATAAATATCCATAAATCATTTTGCTAAAACTCCCGACCAAAATAAGGGCAGATAATGCTACTAACTGAACTGTACATCTGATTGGAAGTAAGAGCTTCTGAAATAGCTTCTTGATTGAGAATATATGTCTCATTAATCTTTTAAACAGAACAACGTGAGCTGAGCAAGAAAGGATAATGGAGGCCATAGCAGCATCCTCAGCTGTGCCCTTAGGACAAGGGCTGGTTGTTTTCAGGCCTGATTAAACAAATCACTTAGGTAGAGGCATCATTTTCTGCAGGTGCTTTAAATACTGTGGGCTATGCTTACAGAAGGGCACAATTGCCCTGTGGGAACAGGGTGCAAAATGGAGATCCTCCTCCTGTCCTGCTTGGTTGCTTCTCTTTTTGCAGGTGGCCATGATCTTCACAAGCCTATCTTTTTTTGTGACTTAGCTCTCCAACGTCTGAAGTCTATCTCTTGTTTTAGTACCTGGTTTAATGGGTAGTGAGCAAGAGTTGAGGTTGAGTGATGACATGATACTTGTCTACAGGGCTTGTGCTGTCTTGCTCTGCACAGGGCTGGTGGAGTGAAAGGTCCCTTTCTTCATCATGTGGTGGCGGGGACACCACTCTGGAAAGAGAGATTCCAATCCCAATCAGTTTCTTTTCCAGAAGGCTTTGCATTATGGATTCATTGTTGTCACCATCCACTGTCCCCAGGGTCAGAGGTCTCAGCACCTCTCATGGAGGTTGTCCCATGGTGCAAGTTTGGGTGCTACAGTGTAAGAAGCTATTAGAGAGCATTCAGAGGAGGGCTGTAAAGGTGGGGAAGGGTCTGGAGGGCAAGAGGTGTGTGAGGAGTGGCTGAAGTCCCTTGGATTGTTTGGCCCAGCAAAGAGGAAGCAAAGGGGAGGCCCCATGGCAGCCTGCAGCTCCTCATGGTGGCAGCAGCTCTTCATGGTTGCCTCCAGCTCCTCACAGGGAGCCCCCCCAGAGGGCAGTGGGCATGGAACAGGCTGCCCAGGGCACTGGGCACAGCCCTGAGCTGTCGGAGCTCAAGGAGCATTGGGACACTGCTCTCAGACATCAGTTCTGGGTTGGGGTGGTACTGTGTGGAGCCTGGGATTGGACTCAGTGATCCTTGTGGGTCCCTTCCAGTTCGGTGTATTTAGTGATTCTACAATTCTACAATTATGTCTCCTGGGCTGAGCAAGAACAGGGAGCAGTCTGTAGCCTGGAAGCTTCAGGGTTCCCTGAAAGGGAGGGAGCTCAGAGTCCAGGCTCCGTTTCAGTAAACATTTCTCTTTCAAGTAACATTGTCTTCATAGCAAAGACCACAACCTGGTTGTCCATCTTGAGAGTGATTCAGGATTCTTGCTACCTCCTGGCTACGTTTGTTCTCTTTATATCATCCTTTGCCAGGAGAAGTCAGAAGTGACGTTCACTCCGTCTACAAACAGGTGCTTAGAAAAACCATCCAGGCACTTAAAATTGGACCAAGCCAGAGCAGAAATTGTGTTACCTTCATGCTCGCTGAATAGTCCCATCACTGTATTATGCTGTAAGAAGAACTCTGCCAGCACTGCTGTGTGGTGTGAAAGGCCTACAGGTTGATGGTTAGGCTAGGGCCAGACTAAGTACAATCAGGCTTGGCAAGTCTGGGAATATTTAATTTCACGAGAAAGATAAAGTCTTGGAGGTGTCTGGAGTTTTCTTACTCGCTTCTTATCCCATTATAAAGCCAGGAACATTTCTGAGCTACTTGGTCATCTTGTGAATATGTAGCATTCTCCTTTGGCTGTAGCCACCAGTGGAGACATTGCCAATAGCTCAGAGGAGCCTTGGCAAACGTGGAGACTTGCCTTTCATTCCCATTTGCATCGGTGAGTTGTGTTATCTTTGGCTGATTGGAGCATTCTGATGTTCCTCCATTTCCCCAGGTCCTTGAACTCTACAGCCTGAATGCACTCTATACATGAAATCATTAACTGCTCTGGTTGCTTAGAATGAATTCAGACAGAAACACTTTGCAAATGAGGACTGAGAAAATGAACAGAGATTAAAAAAAATAGCTGAAGCTTTTCCTCTCTTATTTTTTCTTTTCTTTTCTTTTTTTTGAACTGTCATTTAGCAAAACCTATTCTAATCTCTTCTTAAAACATGTCAATAGCAGAGTCCTTCTGAACTTCCATGAATATTCTCCAAATATTACTGGGAGACTCCCACTATTCCCACTTAAATAGTGAGTTTGGCAGCAGGCTTTGGTGAAAATAGATGAAATATTCTGATCATAAACATCAAGGGATGAAATAAGAATTTTCTAAATCAGACTGAAAACTGGTTGTTCTGCAGTGCATCCAAGAAGCTAATGTTTGATGAAGGTTGCCTGCAGTGAAAGACTGTCGAACTATCATTTCTTAAATCATAGTGGTTTGCTCGGTTTTCTTTTGAGGGAAGAGAAAGGAGTGCATAACATTTTCTCCAGCAGACCCCTAGTTTCTAGCTGAAGAAAGGGTTGTAAAGTGCATCTTTGCCACTCTCCATCTTCCCTCTGGAAATGGACGATATTCTTCTCCCTTTATTGGGTTGCTGGAAGGCCAGTTTATTTTGCAGTTCATCACCAGATTTTTTTTCTCTGCCTTTCCTTTTACTTTTACTGCCTTGTGATGTCACGTCGCAAAACCATAACATTGTCTCTTCGAGTCACTGTGGGGAAAATCTAAGTGACCCATGGGTGTTTGTACATATAGATGTATTGGCTATTTTGCAGGTCTCCACTTGTTACCACCATAAAGCATTTGCCTCAACGCAATTTCCTTCTTCAAATGGCCTCCTGCAGTATTTCAGTCCCAAACGTGGCACTGAATTTGCTGATGCCATCAGTTACACTTACAGATTGGGCCACACTTCCATTTCATTGCCCCTCTGTGAGCCTTCAAGGAACCTGGGAGCAACTGGACGATGCAGTGTGCCCAGTAGCTAAATTGGATGATGGAGGTAATGGAGGACCTGAATTCAGTAATTCTGCAGGACATGGCAGTGAACTTGAATGGAAAGGAGGAAAGCAGAGGCCAGACAGAAATGCTGGATCAAGCCTTGCAGGCGACGAAGTTTTACATTTGAAGAGGAGTGTGTGCTTTTGCTGCAGAGTCCAGATGATATTTGGAGTCCTTTAGGCCCTTTCCATTGATTTCAGTGGATTTTAGAGAATCAAGCAGCTAAAACTATGTCCTCTCTGCTTTTAATGAAGAGTCATGTACAGCCTCCTAAAGTGGTGGAGGCCTGTCTCCTCCCTTTTATTTTTTGGCATCTCCTTTCCAGTTTTCTACCTTAGGGAGACCATTTGAGAGCTAGGAGTGTTCAGCCTGGAGAGAGGAGGGGAGGGAAGAGGAGGGAAGGGAAGAAGGGAAGGGATGTTTCCCTATTTTTTCTGTGAAACTATTCACATTTTAGAGACTCAAGTNGAGGAGGGGAGGGAAGGGAAGGGAAGGGAAGGGAAGAAGGGAAGGGATGTTTCCCTATTTTTTCTGTGAAACTATTCACATTTTAGAGACTCAAGTCAGAAATTTCCAGTGCTATTAATAAAGGCCTGTGACCCTTTTGGGATGTTTCCTTCCCTCCATACTCTGTGCTGCCCTGAGATCTTTGTTCCTTTCCCTGCTCAGAGGGGACAACTCAGCCCCAGCAAAATAACACCAGAAAGACCCCCAGAACTGGAGAAAAGATGGTGAACGTGAAGGACTACAGGTTCGTCTTGTTTCAGACCTTACAGATCCTCCTTATGAGAGATCTTTGAGATGCATGCCCCAACACCCTCCTCCCTGCCCCAGATGGTTCAACAAAAATAGCCAGCACAACAGGATTCAAAAAGTTAGTGTAATAACAGTGACAGCATACTTGCCTTTGTGCTTTATTAATTTCCTTTTATCTGGTTTTATTAAGACTCTCAGTCTTAGATGCTGATAAATTAACATGAATTGCCATCTTATTAATGGCTCCTGCTCTAATCTTCCTCGTGATAAGAAAGATTGGGGTGAAAATTCTCAACAGAAGTTTCATTTTCTGGCATATTTTTAATTATTATTATTGTGGCTTTTTTTTCTTTTCTTTTTTTTCCTTCTGTCTAATTGTAATTAACTAACAGTTGAGAAAGTCAAGCTTGCAGTGTCACCTGCAATTGCTAGGGTCCAAGCTGCAGCTGTAATTTAAAGGGCTGGAATAATCACATAATTACTCTGCAGTGATTACAGGAGACTTGCATGGTCAGTGGATAAGAGAGATTAAATGGCAGTGTGAGAAAAGATGCAGACATATGTTGCTAGTTAAGTTAACTGCTTCATATTAATCCTGGCCCACACAGAGAAAGTGCTATACTTCTGCCAAAGAACTGGATCCACAAAATCCTTACCCAGACTGTGGGGAACACAAGGCACCAGTGCCCTGCTTCCAGTGAGTGGGAAAAGTAGTTTTAAAGGAGGAAATAGGACATAGGAGGGTTAAGTCCTGGGGGAAATTTCCTTCTCCAGCATTGCTGAGACAGCCTGGCATGCATTCCCTTGGGATGGAGAAGCAAACTTCATGGGCAGGAGGTGGGTCTGTAGGACTGGAGGTTTGATGGGGTGTTTGACCCACCAGGACTTCTCCTTGGGAGACAGAGTGTGGTAACCAAATCACATTGCATTTGTGCTTTATGGCAGGGGATTCTGAATCAGTCCTGAATCCTTCACAGCATAGGTCAGGTGTGTGTGTGTGTGTCCCAAGCTTTTTCCCATTCCTCAGCCTGCAAAAGTAGAGACAGGATTTTATGGCTGTGACCAATCCTTTGCTAAAAGAAAGCCTGAAAATTGTGATCATTTTTGTTAATAAGAGAGGGAGCCTGGGGATGGGTAGGGATGATATAACTCCAATTTTCATATGAGAACTATCAGGGACATGTCTATTCCCACCCCAGCTGGTCAAACAGGACCCACAGTTCACCTTCACTTGCCCCAATACATGTCTGATCCTGCACATGCAGTATGCTTAAGATGAATTTAGTATGTGGCAAACTGAAGTTGAAGGTGGTCTTGGGCTCAGAAAGGATGTGGCCTTTTGAAGAACCTGGTCATTGCTGAACTTATCATGCATGTTTGGGTGCTGCAGGGTGATAAGAGGCATCTTCCTTCTGCACCAGCCCTGTTCTGGGCTCTCTGCTGATGAGACTGCACCACAGGCAGCTAAACTCATTAGAACAGCAGGGAACTGACCTAGCATGGAGCAAATGGGATCCCTTCTTGCTATTTTTTTTTTTAACAGGGTATATCCACTTGTGGAAGAATCCACCCAGAGCTGCCACCAAGAGAGTGAGGAGGGCAACCACCATGCATGAGGTCAGGGCTTGGTCAAGAGTGGGACACTGAAGCTGCTGAGCAGAGGTGACTGCTGGAGATGTCAGAAAAAGCAGAATTTCCCAGGGGAGTGGCTGCCTCTGTTTCTCTAAAAGTTCTGGGCAAAAAAAAAACCCAACAACTTGCAATGAGATACAAAACGTGCTTTAAAACCAGAGGGGCTCCATTGGAGGGGAAGTGGGGGTGGTCTAAAATCTTTCCAAACACTGCTGTTTTATCAGTTGCACAGGTACAGTGTACACAAGGTGAACAAAGGCAGGATAGGAGAGGAATAGTAATGCACTGCAAACAAGTTTGTGCTAAGTGGCTTAAGGTTCATCCTCTCCAGCTTTTAAATACAGATTTCTGCTGTTTTCACCTTCCAAAACACATAAACTGTTGATTTTGATTAGTGAATGAATTTATCCAGATAAGCTTTAGCCATCTGGTAACAGCAAGATGTGCCCCCCCACCTTGTCCTTTGACATTCAGAACTTGTGTGGTTTTGGTGCAGGGGGAGAATTGCAGGGCTGTCCATGCTGATGTGCATCCAAACCATCCAGCACAGCCCTATCCCTGGGAGTACCCTCAGTGGTACAAGCAAGCATAGCATGTCCTCTCTCTGAAAACCTGTCCCGAGTCCTATAAATCAGTCTCATAAACAACTTTGCAATGGGCCCCCAGCTATGTTGCAGAAGACATTGTGGTGGGAATATGAGTTGGCACCCAGCTGCGTGGTTGAGCAATTTCCAGACCAGCTGTGTATAGAGCCATTAATAGCAGGAGCAGAGAAGGCAGAATCCATGAATTCTTGCTCTCTGTCCTGCAGGGAGAGGCTGTGTTTTGTTTCCTAAGTGTGAAGGAAGCTGGAGAGAAAACCCAGAAAGGAGGTAGAGCTCCTCAGGAGCAGGAGGCAGCTTCCCCACTCTGGCTTTGCAGCTCAACCTGAATTCTACACTTCAGAGCCCTCAGTTGGATCATCTTCACTGCTCACACTGTTCCCCAGCACATTGGCTCTGAGCTAACCCCAAAATTAACATGACTACTTTTGCTTAACAGGCTTCAGAAACGTCACAACTAGGGGAGGCACCTCCAGTCCTTCAGCACAAGGAAATTTCTTTGAAGTCAGCAGGCATGGAAGAAATAATTCTATTACAGTTAAAGTCCAGGCCATACAGCAGAGCTTCTGAAAGGTAAAACTGAATGAACGTTTGCTGGGCTCACCCGAAGTCCCCAGTAAAATTTTGGTTAACAACCAATTTATGATGACGGTGTAGAAAAGAATGGAGAGATCTGAAGAGCCCTTTGGTTCCCATCATGGGAGATCCTTTGCAAATGTTTTGGTCCAGAATAAATAATAATAGATGCTTAACTGTTCATAGTTATTCTGGAAAAATAGAAGAAGTAATTAATAACAGAAGTCAATTAAAGCTGTTTTGGTACAGTTTGGATGGGGGGAAACAGAATTCTTTGGGCTGAGTCTGTTCTCTTCAGCATTGAGTGAATTTCTTACTATTATTTTCAACGAGAAAGGGCAGCTGAGTTGCAGCCAATATTCAATGGGAATCTCGGAAGTTTTCTTTAACTCTTCCACAAGCCATGGGCCCTGCTTGATTTGATTGTCCAAATCCACCAAAGCTCTCAGCCACACAGTAGATTCAGAAGCAATTTAAGAGCTCATTACCTCTAATTTGTTTTTAATTCTTTTCTCTGAATCCCAGCGAGCTGCTAGCAGTCTCTGAGTGATTACAGGGACTATTCCTAGTAAACAAAGATCCTTGAAAGGAGGCAGAAACCTATCAGCAGGATATGGGGCCATTTCATGCCACCGCATCCAAGCTGTCTCCTTGCAGCATCCCATCCAGATAGTGGCAGTGCAAGACTGACTGGTGGCAGCCAAAATCCTACACATGAGCATGTCAGCCATTTACCCAATTTATCTAGAAAACTGGGGCTGATGAGCTTTTCTGTCCTTTGTAATAAGAGCCCTGGTTGGTTTTGACCTCATAACACAGGCTTGCAGCAGCTTCATCTACCCTGTCCAAAGTAGGACTAAATGCTTAGCTTTAATTAAAGTAATTCAATTTCATGTAGGTGATGTGTAGGGAGGTGATGCACCTGTGATGTGTGGGAGGGGTGCCTATTTCATCCCATGGTCATCTTTTCATCTTGAACTTGGGTGTCCTTCATTCTCAGCCTGTGCCGCTGCCCCACCAACTTTGAATATGAGTAAATAATTTCCTCCTAACATCTAATCTAATTTTTTTTTATTTAAAGCCATGACCCCTTGTCCCATCACTACACTCTCAGGCTAAGAGTCCACCTCCATTTTTGTTGTTGGATCCTTTTGGCACTGGAGTGCTGCAATGAGGTCTCCCCAGATCCTTCTGCAGGCTAAACACCGTCAGCTCTCAACCTGTCTCCGTAATAGAGGTGCTCCAACACCTGAGCTCCAAGAGCTCTACCACCTCTCATCTCTTCCCTCCATGATCCATTGTTCTTCCAGCCAAACCTGCTGTACCCTTGATGTCAACATCTGTGGTACCATTGGGTGGCTCTGGAGGAAGAGGCAAAGCAGACACGGCTGAAAATACTCTTGTGGAGCCCTAACAAGGGCAAACACCATCTCCATAGAACTGAACACTGAACCCGCTTCCTAAGAAACCTCCCCACTCTCTGTAAAAGCTGGAGATGGAGATGTCCATTCACCTTCCCTGCAAGCTGGTCATTTCTGGGATGAAAAATATCAAATCCAACCCAATCTCCCACCAATAGCCCAGTGCCTGGCAGCCCACCCCAGGAGGTGGCAGTCTCGCACAGCGCAGGACTGGCCTCATCCCACCCAGCGATTCGGAAAGAGCATGAAATATTTATCTGCAGATATATTTGGATCTGATTTTCCTTTTTTTTTTCTTCTTTTTTTTTTTTTTTTTTCCCCTCTTTGTATCTGAACGATCTCTTTCTAGCCTTGCCTGCACAGCGGTTTTCCAGAAAAATGAGACCTTGAATCCTTGTCTACTTTCTGACTTAAAGCCTGCAGGTTTGTTGGTTTGTAGTTCTTCTTTTTCTTCCCTCTCACAGTGGAAAAAAAAAATAAAGTAGAAAATGAATTACTAGTAAATGCTTTAAAGCCGATTCAAGGCTCCTGGTATATAGAAATCATTAAAATCCACTGTGTTTTACAATAGAAAAGGTGAAGTAAATTTGCAGAGTGAGTATTCTCCCTTCCCCCTGCTCATATTAAGGATTGCTCGTAATGTTGAACCAAACTTTTAGCTAGAAACTTGAACAAGGATTAAAAATGATGCCTGGGACTGCTTGCATTGAGGTCATGAAAGAGGAATTGATGGGCACCAGAGAGCAACTTAAGGAGGTTTTACTGCTAAAACTGGGACTGGCTTTCCCCCAAATTTAGTATTCTGTCCAAGAGAATAAGAAATAATGAATGTCCTACTACTTACCAGGGGAGATTCTTAGAGAAATCAATGCTGGCCTGAGTTTTTTGTCCAAAACTGACCTGAAATAGGGTTAAGAATCACAGAATCGCAGAATTGTAGGGGCTGGAAGGGACCTCTAGAGATCACTGAGTCCAACCCCCCTACCAAAGCAGCTCCCTAGACCAGGTTGCACAGGTAGATGTCCAGGAGGGTCTTGAACATCTCTCCAGAGAAGGAGACTCCACCACCTCTCTGTGCAGCCTGTGCCAGTGCTCCATCACTGCACTGTGAAGAAGTTCCCACACACGTTTGTGCAGAACTTCCTATGATTCAGTTTGTGGCCATTTCCCCTCATCCTATCACCACACACTGCTGAGAACAGTCCAGCCTTGTCCCTTTGCCTCCCACTCCTTAGATATTGATAGACATGGATCCGATCCCCTCTGAGTCTTCTTTTCTCATGGCTGAATAGACCCAGGCCTTTCAGCCTTTCCTCATAGGAAAGGTGTCCTCATAAGAAAGATGATCTCAAGAGGTCCCTTCCAGCCCCTTCAATTCTGTGATTCTGTGTTCCACGTCCTTTATCATCATTGCAGCCCTCCTCTGGACTCTTTCACAGAGTTACCTGTCTTTTTTTCTTGTTTCGGGGAGCCCAGAACTGGACACAGTACTCCAGATGAGGCCTCACCAGGGCAGAGCAGAGGGGGAGGATCACCTCCCTTGACCTGCTGGCCACGCTCTTCCTAATGCCCCCCAGGATCCCATTGGCCTTCTTGGCCACCAGGGCACACTGCTGGCTCATGGCCAGCCTGTTATCCACTGGAAAGAAGAAAGAATGAAGAACGTGTGACTGTTTCCATGTTTTCGGGCGAGCAAAAACATGATACACATTGTCAGCTGCTCTCTTTTGGACGGGTTGTTTGTTTGTTTGACTGTTTTGCATAAAAAAAAATACAAAACTGTGGAGTTCTCTAACAAAAGCTTTTGGAAAATGAGTAGAGAAACGGAATTGCTCACAGCTTGCTCTGAAGGCATCTGAGATCAGTGGGGAGCGAGTGCTTGGTCATAGGACTGGAAAAGCACAGGGTGTTTGCAGTCATTTACTGAAGGGAAGGAAAACAAGCCTGATAAGAAAAGAGGAGCAGCTGGAGCAGCAAGGGTAGGCTGGGAGATGGTGGGCTTTGTAGCAACACCAAAGGTAGCTATGAAGCAGAACTGTGAATATTGAGATGCTAGGTTAAGACCCACTGCCCTAATCCTCGCAAATCCAAAAGAGGAAAACCAAAGGAACCTATGGAGAGGACTGAAAAAAGTTGCTAAGAAGCAGAGTGTGCACTGCCAGACCCTGGCTGAGATTTTACAGGATTTGCTTGTTGGGGTCAAAAGTGGGTAGAAGTCAACAGAGATTGATCCAACACCGTGTTATCTTGTTTGCCTCTAAAGCTGCCCCAGTGCTGGACATGCTGACCTGATGTGTGTTTGCTCCTTAGGCTAGCATTGTTGTCTGCTGTCTCCACAGTCCATGAGGAAAGCCTGTATTTCATGCCCCTATGGCATGACATAGCTTGGGATATGCCCTGCAGAGCAGAGCTCTGTCAAAGGACATGGTTTGGTGGGAAAATACTGGTGGTAGGTGGAAGGTTGGACTGGATGATCTTGGGGTTTTTTTCCATCCTAAGTGATTCTATGAGTCTGGCTGCACCTGGGCTTGGGCACAAGTTGGGAAGGATGGGTGTACCTGCACATGGACATTCAGTGTGGTTCTGTGTGCCAGCAAATTCTGGCACACAGCCACCAGACCCTAAGCATGAAGAGGAAACATGAAAAACTTAGCAACTGTTGATAAGTGAAACGGGGAGCTGGGAAATAATGGCCCCATACATCGCATGAATTGCTGCTGGTCAAGGAGGTGACATTGTCTGGAGGTTGCCTCCTTCTCATGTGGACCTGGAGGTTCAGATACTTGCAGTAGGAAATGCCACCCAAATCTGGCTGCTATGAGGAGATCTGGAGTTGCAAGAAATGTTCTATGGAAATCGGTCAGCTGTAGGATGCAAGAAATTGTGGAAATAACAGAGGCTTCCAAGAAGATTAGGAGATTGGATTGCAGCAGCCTCTGGAATGAGCCTGCAGGGGATAGGAAAAGTTAAGAACAGAGTTTGCAAACAGTTCTGGGGACTGAGTGAAGGAAAAGCAGAGGATAAGATGAGACCTTGCTCCCCAGTCTTTATATCCCTCTGGATGCAGGTGAACCCATTGGGATGCTCTTACAAGCAAAGCTTGCTACACTGCTTTGGGGAATGACCTGGTTTTCTGCTGGGTATCCTTTTTTGTTGTGGCTGGCACAGGGCTGGCATATCCCTCTCATCATCCTGGGCCATTCCTGGGCTGCTCGGTTGGTTGCATAAGCAAAAAGCAGATCTCCTATGAGGGACAGGGCAGCTGGGCTCACTACCTGAAAATAAAAGGGTCCAGGGATAAAGGAGAGCTGGCGCAGCAGTGTTTCACACAAAAGGGAATAAACATATGGAATAGGTTAACAAGTGAGGTGGCTGAAGCTGTGCTATAAATAAGGCTATAAATAAGTTCAAGAGGCATGTCAGCGGACTGCTGGGGAAGAAAAAAAAAACTGTTGGGAAGGAAGGCATTGAGTATATGAAGATGGAGGTGGAGGGACCCAAAAGGGAAGTTTATGATAGAGGGAAAATGAGAGAGACAAGCTGTCTGGCTTCTTCTTGTTCCAACTGTGAGCTGGAGGTGAATTGTTTCTGGTCGATGTGTCTGAATCAGTGGTGATTCAGCCAGTGCAGTAAATGGAAGATTTTTCCCCTAAAATTAGAGGGTGTTGAAGAGAACAATTCTCATGGTAAGAAATGAAGTGTTATGAGATAATGGAGTAGCTCTAAGGGATGGAAATGCATTTTTGGAGGCTTGTGTACTTGGAAATGCTTCTGCAAGATGGGGAAGTTTCCTACAAGGCTTTCTGGTGAGTGCAATGAGGGTGCAATGGGAAGGAATTCAGTTCTGGGAAGTGATGGCAAAGCACAGTGCCTCCACTACCTCCACAAATCTCCATCTACAGTGGAGCACAGGGAAGTCACTGACTGATGGAATAAGATCTTGTGTTGGGTCTCATGTTGGGCCAAAAGGATAGGAGCTGCACTGTGGTGTTTCCTGTTGGCTGCTGAAGATGTGGATATGCAGCACTGGTGTGAGAAATACCAGAAGTAAGTCCTGTCTCAGTGACCCCAAACACTCTTTTCTCTCTTTACAAGAATATGTGGTCAACTTGCTTGGGGAAAAGGGAGAGAGGAAGTCAAGAACAGNTCCCCTCCCCTCCCCTCCCTCAGTTTAAAGAAGATGTTGGCTTCCATGCATTGCTTCCATGAAAAAAATGAATCTCTCTTGCCACCTGAGTGGCCACTGGGAGGATCTGCCTGTCCTGGGATGGTGATGATGCATCTTCTGCTAAGTTGAGACTTATCTCCCAGCATTTGCCATAATGGGCTCTTCCAAGAATCTAGGCAAAAATCTGAGTTTTGAAATGATACAACAAATATTAATGGATGCAATCTGAGCAATGTGACCTAAGGGGCAATATGTCTTTGATGAAACTTCCTGTTGAAAATTTAGAGATTCCAGGAACATTTTTGACAACAAACTCTGGTACCTGTGAGTGCTAAGATGTCTGAGCAGGTGGGTGATTTTTTTCTCAGTCACTGTATTTTGTGGCTTCCTAAGTTCTAGGTCAGCTGAAATGCAGATACATAAGTCTCTTTGCAGATTTGGGTCTATGTTTCTCTTCAAAGTTTTCCATATCCACATCCAGAAGTAACCTAATGTGATGTTAGCCTATAACCATCACAGCCCAGTGAAAGCATCATCAGATGGTCCCTCGGAGTTAATTCATGCATTCATTATTAATGTGTGCCTGGAATTTCAATTTACTCTCATTAAAATGTGATTGATGGTAAAGATACAGCAGATTACGGTCACACTGCACCAGTTCTTTCCTTGCACTCAGCAGAACTAGCCAGGCAGTGCTTGATGGGCAAAATCAGACCTTTTGCTTTGCTTTCTTTGCAATAGTGGGACTTTGGCAGGAGGTCTCTGCGTAGAAACAGCACTTCCTTTCCCTCATTTACAATAAAGATTGCTGTTAATTCATTGCTACTCGAAAATTAGGTTGTAAATTGACAGAAATTGAGAGGAATGAAGGCAAAACGTGGAATGTCACTGCTGGGCTCTCAGTTTTAAATCAGACAGCAGTTAAGGGATGCTTGTACCCCAGTGCCTGAAGATGGCCATGGGGACTTCTTCAACATTCCATGGAGCAGCCATGCCATGCTGTGACTGCAACCACCCTGCTTCTGATTGCCCTCGTAGCCTGGCCAGTCTCCAAGCTACACTGGGAGCCAAGCACTGGTCTGTAGTTATCCAGGAGTTAAAGCCTCATTTGTTTCTTACTCCCGTGTCAGCAGGCTGTTAGCAGGCTCTGAATTTGCAAACGAGTTTCTGGAGAGGAGCCAGGCCACAGCCGTGCTTGGGGCTTGGCCTCCTGCAGCCAGTGTTGGTTCAAGAGAGGCATTTTTTGCATGCATCCCATGGCACTGGTTCCAGCTCTGCTTGCTGCCTTCTCCTAGGGTGCCCTGCTCATGTTGGGTGGTGTAGTATGGGGTCCTAGGAGCTCCTGGCCAGACTCCACCAATGATCCTTGTTCCCAGGGACGTGTTTCTCCACCAACTGGTTTTCTCCTGGTCTATTTCTCCTCCAAATTCCTTAGTGTCCTGGTAAAGAATAAGCTGTTCTTGGCTGCTTGGTTCTGCAGAGAGCTGGCTGTAATCTGGCTTGTGGTGCTGCGTATGCTTTCCTGCATGAAACACACATCTGAAGGGTTGGATACTCTTTCATCTCTTGAGTCTAATTTTCAACGCAAAGCTGGAATCAGCCGAGTCTGACCTGACTTCAGATCTTCACTGGGGCAGCTCCAGCCTCAGCCTGTGAAGACCCACTCCTTTCATCTGGCACTAGATGCAAAATCCACTGGCAAGAGCCTCTCGTTCCTTACATGCAAGAGAAGGAAGCACCGTTGCAAATCACGCTTAAAATTCAAGCTGGCAGGAGAGCTCTGAAATTGAAGCCTTTGAAAAGCTGAGCAAAACATTTATGTAAGATGGTGCAGTCTGTCCCTGGAGAAAGGGAAACTGCTGATGTCCCAAGCATAGCTGGTTTTTTTTTCACCTGTTCCGTCTTGATCTCATTCATGCCTTTATTTTTTTTTACTGTGCTTAGATCTCCTCAGTAATATAGTCCATATGTTTATTACCCTTCAAGTGAAAGTGACACCAGCCTTCACACCACATGCTTCTACCTTGCAGTGTTTTCCCAGTGTGCAGCAGTTTGCAAGAAGGAATTTCAAGCCTTTTCATAATTTCCAAAGGTGGCAATTAGATCACTGCCTCCAAATTGCCTCTTGCAGGGAAAATAAACTCCCATTTCCTTTACTCTCTGTCATACCAACAGCCAGGAATTCCTGAATGGTTTTTGTCATTCTCCAAAGCCCTGTCCCTCCAGGGTGATTACAGGTTATTTGAGACAAGGTCATGAATCACATGTACAGTTCTCAAGGTGGGATGTAGCCACTCCTTTACAAAGGAAAACCTCTTTTTTTTTGTCCCAGTTTAGACACTATTCTATTGCAGCATGACACCTCTGTGGTTGCTTTCTTTACTGCAGCATTACATATCAGTTTCTAAAGTGGGGCTGTTAGAAATAAGGGGACTGACTCTTTAGTGGGGTCTATTATGGAAGGACAAGGGGAAATGGTTTCAAATTAAAAGAAGGGAGATTTATACTGGATATAAGGAAAAGATTTCTTACTATAAGGGTGATGAGGCACTGGCACAGATTACCCAGAGAGATGATGGATGCCCCATCCCTGGAGACATTCAAGTCCAGGCTGGATGGGCTCTGAGCACCTGGTAGAGCTGTGGGTGTCCCTTTTTACTGCAAGGGAGCTGTACCAAATGGCTTTTAAGGGTCCCTTCCAACTCAAACAATTCTATGGTTCTGTATGAGGAAAGTTTTCTGCTCTGGGAAATGGACTGTTTTAGACGCTGTACAAGGAAGGTAGGTGGTTGGGCTCTTTTCCTCTCTCTTGCTCTGTTGTCCTTCTCATTCCCTGTGGTTGAGGAGGAGATGTTTGCTAAGCACCATCTGGTCCTCTGTGCTCTGTGTGGTGAGGAGTGCTGGTTTCCTATGGATGAGAAATTATGGACTCAGAAATCATGGAGTTGTAGAATTATAGAATGGCTTGGGTTGGATGGGACCTCAAAGATCATCTCGTTCTAACCTGCTGCCACTGGCAGGGTTGCCAAACACTAAATCAGGCACTTGATCAGGCTATCCAGGGCCCTGCCCAACACCTTGGACACTTGAAACGTAGGGACATTTTCCAGAATCTATTTGGTGTCATGGAGAGCCACATACTGAAAAGCATCATGTCCACCTTTCATGCAAAATCCCAAGCTTCCACAGGCTGAAGTTCTACTTTGTCTCACTTATTTAGAAGGGATAGACTCTGCAATGTTGTAAGCTTTAAAGGGTGTTTCTGGATGTCTCAGAACTCCGAGCCACATTCTGGAAAGCTATAAAAGCTCATCCAGGAAAATAAAAATACAATGACTGTAGGAACTGGAACAGCTAAAGAACAGGAAGAGAGAGTCCACAGAATCTCTTTATGAAGAAGTTTTGAAAATCCCAGTATGAAAAACCTAGTAATATTATTAGATTGGTGGAATAGAGACTTAATGGGAAGAAAATATCCTGCATACTATGGAGGAACTGTTCTTATCCAGAAGCCTTGGGCAGAGAGAATTGAGTACAGTGTTTCTTACAGGGGTAGAAAAATTGCTTCTGAAAGCAAACATATCAACAGCTTGTCCATCCTATGGATTGATGTTCATTCACATAAATATCTTCAAATGTAGAGAATTCAATAGAGATTTCACCAGCAAGTGGCACTTCTTCCAGATCTACTCTGTCAGGCAGGGAGTTCAATATGTGTTTGAGATGTTTGTGATCTGAAACTTGAGTAATATGGGAGACCTAGTGGCCTTCCTGCCAGGCAATCTGAATTGTGAAATTCAAATCTTCCTGCTTCTGGCTGTGATTTCAGGTATACCAAAATTGCATCAGTGGAACTAGTTAAAACTTGGAAGAAGTGTCTAGGAAGAGATCAGTTTTCACAGTTGATTTGCGTTTTGCGGTCATTTCTCTTCGCAGTAGTCACAATGATTTTTGATGTGTCTACTTGGACAAAAGTTATAACCTATTTAGGCTGTGAGTTCTGACCTGTAGTTTGCACTAGGAAAGAATTTGCTGATAAAAAAAAATGTGTGGACTTCAAGAAAGTGGTTTTGCAAAGCCAAGCAGCAGAGGAGGGCCTGCACTTCAGAGGGGAGACGTCCCAGGTTGAAGTCACTACAAATAACTTCAGCCATGCAACTCAAGTACAGATTGACTTGTAGAGAATTATAGAATCATTAAGGTTGGCGAAGACCTCTGATATTATTGAACCGAACCATCAACCCATTCTTCACCATACCCTTTAACTGCATCCCTCAGTGTCACATCTCCACCATTCTTGAACACCTCCAGGAACAGTGACTTCACCACTTCCCTGGGCAGCCTGTGCCAGTGATTTATGGATGATGGCTGTGATGTACCTCCTCAGTTAAAGACTCCTTCCTTGGCATGTGAAATGTCTGCAAAGGAGACACACAGAGGGATGTGTGAGTGAACACTCACATTCACTATTGTGTGGTTGTATCACCATAGTTTATTCTGCCTTCCTAGATTCATGGATTCACAGAATTGTAGGGGTTGGAAGGGACCTCTAGAGATCATTGAGTCCAACCCTCCCTAACAAAGAAGAACCTTAGATCAGGTTACACAGTAGGCATCCAGGCAGGTCTTGAACACCTCCAGAGAAGGAGACTCCATCACCTCTCTGGGCAGCCTGTGCCAGTGCTCCTTCACGCTTACTGGGAAGAAGTTCTTACGTGATGCACAAGGCTGTGTCTGTATGTAGAAAAATCAGTGGGTGGGGGAGGGGTTTCTAAGTTTTTATGGTGGGGTATCCTGTCTCCTAATTTTGGATTTCAGTGTACAAAGAGACATCTCACTCCTGGCAAGTGAAGAAGCTCCCTTCAGTCTTGGTGTTAGTCGGAATGAATACATGGGATTTCTGTTTCCATTCACCTGGAGGTGTAGATGAAAATTTGGAGCTCCTGCTGGCTATCAGATCTGAATTAACTTACTGGGGGGAAAAGGGAGGGGCTGAGGGGAAGTGATCCATTGCTGGTTTTTGCCCACAATTTACATTTGGCACTCATGTAGTTGGCAATGTCATCAGCTGTCTGTGAGTCTGCTTGTTGCTTAGCAGTAGAACAGCTCTCCCGATGCTTCAGCGACCTCCACCATGGGAAATCTCTGAGGAAAGGATTGAGCCATTATTGCTCTCAAGTAATGTTTTTTTTTCCTTTATCCATGAATAATAGCAGCAAATAATTTACAGGGAAAACCCCTTGTTCTTTGGTAATTCTTTTTAAGGACATATAAAAGGAGTCTTGATGTCTTATTTAGAGTACCGTGTTATTCACAAAATTTATCTGTGTCTTCTTGCTGCCAATGCTATCACGGGCATGTGTCTGCACATTGAATAAGACATATGTATCGTTCTGGTTTGTTGATAGCCTCGTGGATCAATAGCTGTCAGTGGATTATAGATAATCTGCACCCTGCCTTATTGCTTGTGGCGTGTGTGTGTGTGTGTTCACAATTTCAGATAATACAATAAATTAGTAGGCATGTGGATATTTGTTTTGT
Organism: Odontophorus gujanensis; assembly: GCA_013399175.1. Lineage (NCBI taxonomy): Eukaryota > Metazoa > Chordata > Aves > Galliformes > Odontophoridae > Odontophorus > Odontophorus gujanensis. The sequence goes on along the minus strand of VXAB01008334.1, from coordinate 799,486 downwards.
TCTGCACCGATATCCAGCTAAGCCAGAGGTTCCTCTTTCTGGTTTTCTGTGCAGTGCTGTATAACTGCCTATGAAGATGACACAGAAAGGACAGCACAGAGGTATGTGCTGTCTGTCACAGCAGTGCTCCAGAAGTCACTTATGCCATTGCTGTGTTTCTAAGCACACCAGAACAGACACGTGTGCTTAATTAATTGTAAATCTCTTTCTGTCTCTTCATGGTCCTGGTCAGCCAAGACCCATTTTGGAGGGTATGCAAGCTCCCACCAAGCAAAGTTGTATCCAGTGGAGTAGCAGCTGTAGCTGATGCTTGAGCAGATAATGTGTGGGTGAATACTTTGGATAAGACTGATGAAACATGGGCCTGGATAGGAACAGAAATTCAGCCTTCACAGAGGAGGCCAAGTCATTAAGAACACTGAGATCATGTCCTGTCTGCTTTATTCTCCTCTACCACCTGCTTTTGGAGAACTCCATCCAGCTGAATCCCATCACCTGGCCCAGTGCAACCAATACACCTTCTGCAAAATGTTCTCAAGGTACACAAATTCCTGTTAGTTGATCTCAGAGTAAGAGATACCCTTCCATACCAGAACATGCATGGTAGCAAGGCACGAAGGGTGCTGTCATAGCTCTGGGCACCCTCCCCCTGATTCTCACTACGGTTGAGTTCAGAACTGGGCTGCAGTGTTTTCTTACAGCTCGGCTTCCCTCTGCTGCAGTTCAGTGCCAAAGAATTAGATAAACCCAATGGCTTCCCAACAGGCCTTCAACCCTGTCACACAGCTTAGTTTGTGAGCCTTTCAACGACATTTACTTTGGGGACCAAAACTTGCAGAAAGTCCTGGCCCAGGCTCAGCTCCTCCTCTACATTGCAACCCCATTGCAAGCAGCCGAAATCTACCCCTTGAGTTCCCTGCTGTCTCCCATGCCTGTTTCCCATCTGCTCCTTGCATGTGCTTATCGTTACTTGGAGCAGTCCTTCATGGGCTCCACTCCCTATGATCCCACAACTGACGCAGGAGCTGGCGCCAGCCCTCTGCTCCAACTCACACTGGTCCCAAAGCCCTTCCCGTTGTCTCTCCTCAGGAGAAGAGCCTACAAACTCTTTTCCTTCACTTGGGCTTTTCACTGCGTGCCACAAACTCTTCATTTCTTGGCTCTCATTTGCTTTCCCATGGCCACTGTGTGGCCAGCATGCACCTTCATATTGGCCCCAGTGCACCAGGCTGCCGATGGATGTAGGCTTAGCACGCATGATAGACAGAGGTCAGCTTTCTGAACAAGTTGCTCTGGGGTGTGCTGGCAGCTGTCCAAGCAATTTTTTTTGCTCAACCTGGAAATTCATATCTATTGCTGTAAAGGTAATGAGTAATGTTACGCAGCGGATAAATCCAAGACCCAAACAATTCCCGTGTTGTGAAGAAGCATTTTGAACTTCTGGCATTCAGTTTGATGATGGAGCCCGTTTGAATCAAGCATGTTGCTGTATACCAAAGCTCACCTCTTCCAGCTGGCATGGGGAGGTTTAGCTGTGTTGCATCTGCTTCGCACCTCATCAGCAGCAAGGATGATGCTGGAAACAATTTAGGTGGTGATGTGGTAGACAGCTCATGAGGCAGAGCAGAATGTTGGGAGTGGCTCTGCATCTGTCTCCCATCACGATTGGTTCCAGGGGTCTGGTGAGGAATTTTCAACTGATTGCAAGGAGAGCAGGATTAGGGAGCAAGGAGCACATGTGTCCTTGGTGCATGGTCACGGCTGGGATTGCAAACAGGAAGGCAGTGGTATTTAATCATAAAATCATAGAGTAATTGAATGGTTTAGGTTGGAGGGGACCTTAAAAATCATCCACTTCCAACCCCCTGCCATGGGCTGGTTGCCACTCACCAGCTCAGGCTTCCCAGGATTCATCCATCCTGACCTTAAGCACCTTCAGGGATGGGGTCCCCATAGCTTCCCTGGGCAGCCTGTGTCATCTTCCATCTTTCAGTTTAAAACCATTCCCCATTGTCCTAGCAGTAGCAGAGTTCGTCCACCTCCTGCTTGTCAGCTACCTTCAAGTACTGGAAATCTTAACGTCCAAGGGCATGGCCTTGGGTGGCATAAGCACTGAACTCTTCTAGTTGGTCTGTGTCCCTAACTTAACAGATTTATATCAGTTGATGAAGCCCTGCAGAGCCATAAGCTCTTTTCTGCAATTGTTAAAATGCACATTTTAACGATGTTAAATGTTAATGTTGGATCTTGTGAATACCCCATCTCTGGAGGTACCCAAGGCCAGACTGGATGGCACCCTGGGCATGGTGCTTGATCTAATGGCTGGCAACTCTGCTTGCAGCAGGGGGTTGGAGCAAGGTGATCTTTGAGGTCTCTTCCAACCCAACCCAAACCATTCTGCGGTCCTATGGCATGTGGTGCAACTTAGAGTTTGGAATTGTAAGACTGGTTTAACCAAAGCATTACTGTACCATTAATTTGTACAGTAATTAATGTTGGAAGGGACTTATGAAGATTATTGTTCCACCCTCTCCCACTCAGAATTCACAGAGATTTCTTCACTGGGCACAAACACTTTAGTGCATTTTGAATTTATGGTATTACTTCCTTGCAAAATGCCTTCCAGTGTCTGCCTCATCTGTGTATCTTCTGAGATTCAAGCAGCCAATGGGGCTGAATGGTGCCAAACTGCAGAGTAAGGCCTTTTCCTTTCCTTTCCTCTGCACCCCTCTGCTCCATGGAAAACTGCTTGGAAAACAGTTTGATTCAGAGCAGATTTCTAGGCAGTGGATCCTCAGCAGGACAAGGTTTTTATCTGAAGGCACTGATGTGCACAACACTGAACAGAGATGGCTGAGGATGAGCTCCTATGCTGGAACAGATGCCACCAACTGGTTCACTATGAAGCCCTGTGCTATCAATAGGCCTTATGTTGGACAGGGGGACCTCGAACAGCTCTGCTGTGATGCCAGAAGGGCAGAGCTGAGCAGCTGAAGGAGGTAACTCTGATAGCCATACATCTGTCCATCCCTACCAGATCTCTACGTACAAGGGCTCTCTTGGGTGGCTGAGGCTGAGAGGGTCAGGCCGTGGCCTTACTCTCAGAACCGTGTTCTGAGCTTTTGAAACTTTCCTCCAACCCACACCCTTCTTCTTAGAAACTCTCCACCATTCCTTTTTAAATAATAAAGCATCCTGTCTGGTAGTTATCTGTCTGCTGCCCGGTGCCTCATCAGCAGGGCACAGAGCTTATTTCTGCTTCACATGGGCCGACACCCTTCTTTTTTTATTATTTTTTTTGCAATCTGTGAAAGGCAAACAGAAGAAAGCTGGTTGCTATCTGTGCTGTTGCTTAATCCTCAGTCTCCAATTCCCACTATCAGCACTATCAGAGGGACTTTTCTCTCTGCCACCATGTTGCAGAACAGCAGATAACATAATCCTAAATCCCAGGTACAATTTTGACCCTTCCACCGTACCGAGCTTATTTTTGAAAGTCTCTTGCATCCGATGAATCACAGCTGGTAATATTTTCCCTCAGCCTACATTTCCTTAGTATCAAACCAAGCCCCATGTGCTTTGTGCTGCCTTATTTTCTGAAACTATTTTCAGTTTTCATTTGAAAACCTCTTTTAATGTGGCCATGCGTGGAAGGCTTTCTGGTAAGAGGAACCAAAAAAAAAAAAAAAAATTTGTGATGTGTCTTTCCCTCCTAAAGAGCTCTGATTTATGACTAAGAAGAATGATTCTTTCTGCCCATAAAATAATTTTTCCAGCATGTTGGTGAACATACAGGGTAAGATTAGATCCAAATCCAGATAGCTGTGGATTTATCAAGCCATCTGAAACATACATATGCATACGCACACAAATACATTTTTAAAAGGATCAATGGGCCAATTTTCTTCTGCAACGTAAAGTAATTCAATAAAATTCATTAAGTTGCCTTGGCTTGTTACCAACGGAGTCAAGGCTGGGATGTGGCCCAGAGCCTGCATCTGTGTCGACATTGCCACGATCACCTGTGCTTGTCCCAAACCAGATTTTTCTCTGTGCACCAGTTATAAAACAATAGCAATTATATATTATCGTACTCTCACAACCGTAACGTCTGCTTTACTTACAAACAATGAGCTCTTATAGGAACAGACTTTCATCCTTAACTCAATCACAGTGAAAACCACATGGTTCATGAAGGCATTTTTTGGAAAAGCCCCAGTGGTCTGGGTTTCAGCCTGATGGAAAGTAACTACAGGCCAATCTCTGAATTCCCATAGGCACTCATGACACATCTGTTCAGGAATAGACTACAGCTGAGCTTCATGGGTTAATGCATATAGGAGAAAGGGTAGGAAGAGGCCTTTTTCCAGGAAAGGAACAGATGCAGTGCTGGATTTTCAGGGAAACAGCTGTGGCCAAGTCATCTCCAGTCATCCAGGCTGAGTAGGAAATCACAAATATTGATTTGCACGTGCACATGGGTATAAAACCTCTCCCCTGTATCCTTAGAATCTGTTCATTTCTGTTAGGAAATTCCTTTTTCCAAGTTTTGATGCTCTCTGGACAATGTGACTTGGCTTGTGGCTGCTGGAAACCTTTCTGAACCCCAGGCCAGCTTCCACACAGTGGAAACAATATTTGACTACCTCAAAGAAGCCACCAAATGTGTCTCCTGATTCCCTAATATCTCTTGTCTGAAACAGAAAGTGTGACTTGAAGGCACTGAGTAAAATCAAACAGAGCACCAGGAATACATACAGCCAGGATTTTTCAAAATTCATTTGGATATTTCTAGTTTTGGGTACCTAGTTTGCAATGTCCTCATGGGGCATAGCTCCTGTGGGCATGTGCCAAGTAGCTCATATGAAGACCCCTAAAATAGTCCACTAGCTCTAGAAGGTTTTCCTGCTGTTTTCTCTTTGCAAAAAAAAAAAAAAATAAATTGTAAATGCATAAAATATGATTATAAAACCCACTTTCTTTTAATTTTTTTGGTTCTTTCAGGGAGGAATTAAAACAAGCTGTGACACAGTGGTCAGCTTTTGGTACTTCAGCCCTGAACATGATTGTTTTTCCATCACAGCAGGAGAGGAAGAGGTAGCAACAACTGATGGCAGAGGACTACGAGCAGCTGAACGGGGTAAAATCCAAGGAAACTATAATGTAGATTTTATCTCCACCCTGGAGATGGAATAGCTTTTCCATTTCACAAAAACACCCGTGGAAGGGTGGTGCTTTTCTCTTCCCAGCTTAGCTGTAAAGAGGAGCATGCTGTGAATAAAAGGTGCTTCCAAGAGCATCTCGAAATATTTCCCACCCCTAGCAGAGATTGGTGACTCCTGCTGGGAATGTTTTGCAGCATGCACACACACCAAAAGAAAAAAAAAACAACAAGAAAAAATGTGGGGAAAAAGAAATTCAGCCTGGATGGTGTGGCAGCAGGGGGTGGAAACCAGGGCTGGACATTGGGGAGCAGTGGGCGTCCTGTGATGATGATGATTTATCCTGCTGTGAATGCAACACCACTGATCCGGAGAAGTCTTTTAAGTCTGTGATGGGTCACACAGATTTTGTTTCCAGCTGTCCCTGTGCCCTTTGCAATTCGAACACTCTGATTAGGGGCTAAACTCAGTCTGTTGAACCTCCTGTGATGGGGGATGCTTCCCGATGAGTAGCAGGTCTGCTGGTTTCAGCTGGAGGGAACTCCAGGTTTTTTTTTAGCTGCTGAATGAGTCCATTTGCTATGATGCCATTCTTGTGTAGGAGACAGCAGTTGACTGTGACCAATTCACAAAGAGAATAAGATCCTGCTGAAACAATGGCTAGGACAACGTTGGTGTGTCTTATAGATGGATTCCTCCCCTTCTATAACGAAGCCATGGAGAATTTCCCTTCACAAGATTGGAGCTGGTAAGACCACACAGAAGAGCAGCTACCATGCTCTGACACAGGTTTTCTACAAGACCTTGGTCCAGTCACTTCATCTTTCAGTATTTCAGTTTTCTGGGGTAATATTAAGAGTTCCCTTACCTTAAGGATGTGCTTCTTAGTGTCTGTGTGGGGTCTGGGGACCACAGGAGTGATGGATGCTACGTGACTTGGCACTTAGTGTGCCATAAGCAGCTCTCAGCATGCTGCTCATCTCTTTCTGCTTGCAAACACACAGCTTGCTGTTCAACCCGTCCTGGGTGCAATGTTTTTTTTGCAAGATAATAAATATGGCCATTTAATGATGACACTTTTACAGAACAAGCTTTACCCCAGCTGCTAGGAGTGCTCCAGCACTGATTCTTCCTCTTGCTGCCCCTCTAACCAGGACACGTTGGATATCTCTCTCTTTTCCTTGACAATGTCAATTGAAGATCAGAGATTTTTTTATGACTTGCTTCATGAAAGCTTGAGGTTTTGTGAGTCGAAGGCAGAATAGCTTCTGTAACCTAACATAGGCTGCTCATTTTGCTGGCTTCCCAGTGGCAAACTCGCAGCAAGAGCCTTAGAGAGTGATATGTGGAGAATAGATAATATGGCAGAGAAGAAAATCTGAAAGTTTTCTCATGCATGGGTCTGTCTGTAGAGATGTATTTATTATCAGTTTCATATAATTTTATATTTTCCAGCGTGTTTCAGATATATGGTATGATATAAAAATATAGACTCTCACGACAGTGTTATAAATGATTGGAAATTACCAGCTGGGAAGTTTGTCATCTGCAATATATAACACAATGGAAACATGTTGCATTAAAAAAAAAATCTATATTTCAAAAATAAAATAATAAAAAAGAAACCCTTGTCAGAAGCAATCTGTTTTCCGGGAATATTCTGGATGTAAAGGGGAGATTTATAAAGCCTGAAGTGTGCACAGAGAATGGATGAAAACATGAGCTGGTAGTTGGTGCTGAACTGCGTTGGCATTCCTGCAGCTCTCTGCATCCAAGCCATGTGTACAGCATGGAATGCTTCCAGGCAGGGATCAAACAGAGCTGCCTTCCTCTTCTCCATAACTTTGGAAGGCTGCACTTCCCTGGTGGAGTATGGGACAGATGTTTGTTAGTCAGCAGTTGGCCTTGACACATTTTGGACATAATTGTGGACATTTTCTTTTTATTTTTTTTTTCCATAGAGACTAAGTAATGAATGGGGTTATTTTAGATGAGAATGTGAAGGGCTGCTGTTTGTTCTTCACAAAAGAAGTAGACATTTGCATTTATGTGGAAGTAACAAGATTTTTGGCTAATATATATCTCAGCACAATAGCACATCCATGGGAATACAATTCGCCTTTTGTGCCAAACATCCAGACATCTGTCACTTGAAATAAAACTGAGTGCATTTGACTTAATAAAGAGCAGACCGTTGCTGCTAGAGCTTGCCACCTAGAGAAGCTGTGGCAAATGAACCCTGGAGTCATGGAATCATCAAGGTTGGGAAAGATCTCTGGTTCAAGCATCCACCCACCACCCATATTGCCCACTAACCCATGTCCCTAAATGCCACACATGCTGTATATCTGACTAGCGATAACTGTCGATATATGTGACAATTAATGGCAATAACTGAGTTAACCAAATAGCCTCACAGAAAGATAAAAAAATCTTTCATCTCAGATTTGGAAATGCGCTGTTTCCACAGTTCTCATGTCATTGAATATGCAGAAGGCTGTGGAATAGGAGCAAAAAGGGCCAGAAGTGATGAAATATGTACTTCACGCTGCATTTCTGTGAATAATCACCATTGGGAGGCTGGTGGTGGGAGAAATGGGCCCCCTGATCTGACCAGCAAAGACATGCATGAGTATCAGCCAGGGGCTGGAGTGGGGCAAGGATGTAAAGTGGAATGTTTTGACCTAAAGTGGTCAGTACTGGTGAATCTCATGTGTAAGCAAGGAATATTTAATATTTTATTTCAAAGGGTAGCCTGATGTAGGAGTTCTGACATTTTATGTCATCCTTGACCTATTTTTCCTGGTCTCTCAACCATCTGCTAGTCATTAATACCACTTCAGAAAGCCAGGAATTTCTTCCCCCCCCTCCAGAGGCATACGTTTCCATGCTTCCTTGCCTCCTCACAGGGCCTCTAAGAAAGTCTCTCCCAGCTACTTGCTGAAAGCTATTTTTAGGGAATAGATTGAAGAATAATTCCAGTTTTTCCTTCCATGTAGACATCTTCTACAAGGCCATGGCACCAGGCTGTTCCTTTGTGTGGAATAAGTGCACATGGCCAAGGTTCATCTCCACGAGGCACCGATGAGGTTGACACACATTGCAAGCAATGATGGTCTCCATCTGAGCTCAGCCTTGGCTTCCTTTAGAGTTGATGAAGAGAAAATGTCACTTCTACAGCGTGAGGTGTCTCCCTTAATTTAGATATCTGTCTTAGGATGGGACGGATCATAGCCCAGTTTCTCTTGATTGTCTATAATAGGGGGGTAGAGCAATTAGTGGAATGGATGGCAATACTTCATGAGCCTAATGCTGGACAGGATGGATGCCTCCTTTGATCACTTCAGATAAGGACCTATGCTTACTACACCTGACAGATCTGAAAAGGATCTGTGAGGGTTTTGAGTTCAACCATGCACAAAATTTTATCTATGTTCCTGGGTGGCTGGTAGCACAGTGACCTCCAGAATGGAACAAAATCCCAATGCAAAATAGACATGTGAAAATGGATAGAGAGCTACTTATGGAGCTGACTGTGGATTATTTCCTTGTGTTCTCAAATATACTAAAAATAAGCACAAACACTAATGGCCTCTTCAATGACTGGAATGATATTATTGTTAATGGACTTCTACCCTCAAAGTCCACTCTCCTAAAATTTCCTTGGTGTCAGTGGCCAATTTCAGGCAATACTGCTTAGGTTAATTCCATCTGAATGAGTTAACGGCCAACATGGGCACTCCTCTGGGATTTCAGATGGCAGAGATGTAAAATATTTAGTGTGATAAGGACTGATACTGTTTCAAAACAGTTCTGAATAACACATCAAAACCAATTTTTGAAATGACAAAAATACATCCCCCGCATACAAGTATATATTCAGGCTCTTCTTTCTTTACAGAAATAACCCTTGGGGAAAAAAATGAACAAACAACTAAAAATAAAAAGAAAAAAGAAAAAGGAAAAAAATAAAAAATAAAATAAAAAGAGAGAAAGGAAAAAACTCACTGAAGTCAAAAGTAGGAGGGTTTGATGTATTTGTATAAATTGTGCATTTCGTGCATCTGTTCTGTTCCAGATTCTTATTTCTTCCCCACCCTCTGCCCTCCCCCACTTTTTTTTTTTTAATTTTGCTCTAGCAATTTATAATCTTACTACACTGCCATTGCACAAATCTGTATAATGTTGGAGGAAGGTGGTGAATGCATTTCTGGTAAAACCTAGCTGCCTTTATTAGATCATATGCTAATTCCCAATCTTTGTATTACACAGCCTTATTTACACTACATTATCATTTCATTTATGTGCCCCTTGGAGCACTCAATCACTTTGGGGAGCTCTCTAAATTTGCCTTTCATCACGTATTAATGAAGTGTTAATAGCTCACCCAAGCCATTTTTGAGCAAACACCATGTGACGTGCTTGTTTTCTGCAAGCAGCCCACTTGCTTTGCTAATATATGACCAACGGGGGCAAAGCGTGTGCCACCTTATTGCTGATTTCTTCTGTTAGTGATTACTTTGCTTTCATATTTTGTCCTGGCCCTTAGAGATCCAGCGTGGACCTCTCCATACCAAGCTGAGGTCCTGAAGCTCTGCACAGAACAATACGTAGCAGAAGGCAGGAGAATAAGGAAGAACCCTTAAAAATTAGGATATTGTGCAGGAAATTTCAAGACCTGAAAGTGAGCGAGATATGTGTAGATTCCTACCTGGGTGAATTCTCACAAATTAATGATTATGAAGGACTTTGTGCTAGGCTTCGTGGAGCTGATAGATCTTCTTTACCTGGTGTAGGGAACCTGCTTTGGCAGGGGGGTTGGACTCGATGATCTCTTGAGGTCCCTTCCAACCCCTATGATTCTATGATTCTAGATTTGCACATACCTGGCAACTGGCTTGTTGGGTGTGTGGAAACTAGGTAGAGCATTGCATGGAGAAGTACAGATGGCAGATGACTTCTTACTGTCCCACCAGAAAGAGTTGGAGGTTTGAAACTGCTCCTTCTTCTTCTTCTTCTTCTTCTTCTTCTTCTTTTCCTTTTCCTTTCCCTTTCCCTTTCCCTTTCCCTTTCCCTTTCCCTTTCCCTTTNCCTTCCCTTCCCTTCCTTCTTCCCATCATTATTATTATTTCTTCTTTTTTTGTGTGTGTGTCTTCAGTAGCTGTCTGATGCCCTGACCTGGCAGCACCTTGGGTTAGTGCTTCAGTAATACAGAAAAGAATAAAATCTTCAATGTCTGGGTTGATTTGCCCTTGGACATCACACTGAGGAAATAAGCTGCACCAGGATCAGGCTGTTGCGATCACGCAGCCGATGGGAAAAGATGCAGTGAAGTATCTTAAAAATGCTTTCAGGAAGAGCTTATTGACAGGTAGCAAATGAATACTGTGAGCACATTTCAGACCAGTGCCGTGTGAGGGAGATAGTGATAAGGCTTCAGCAAGGGTTGTACAGTCCCTCAAACAACTGGCAGCTTATTAACCTTTGCTGAGCAGTCCCCAACATCCCAAGTGGAGTTACCATGTCCTGTCAAGGCAGTGGGAAAAGGCAGCAGGGAGCTGTGGTGGGGAAAATGGAAACTCTTTTTGTACAGTGGACCCTGATGGCTGTTGAGGACTGGGAAAGACAATACCTTCCTGATGAGTGGACTTCGTTACTAATTGAACATTTCCATTAACAAGGAATTGTGTGTTCATCTCAGCACCCCTCCAGAGGACAGGGATGTGTTTGTGGCAGCTTTTGTAGCCCCACCTGGTCCACACTGCTGGGATGCATTGGAAGATCCATCACAGAGCTCAGCTCATTGCTTTTAAACATTCAAAAAGCACAGGGCCTCCTGTTTTTTATGCATCTCCCATGAATTCTCCAGGATATGTGGCAGGATGCAACCCTGCTAGGGCTGACCTTTTAATAACAATAAAGTCACTCAGAGATGTCCTTTATTTTGATTTATCATTGCACAGCATAAAGGGATTATATATCAAAGGAGGTGCTAAAATGATAAGGCTAATAGGAAGAGACCAAAGGAAGACAGGGAATACTTCTGGAAGAGGTTTCATTGGTGTTTTCAGCCAAAAGAGATAGGAAACCATGGCTTATCTTGAATGGCCCTGGGAAATACTTTTTTTTTCTCTCTTTTCTGACAGCTGAAAATGCAGAGATCATGTCAAAGTAGAATCTTATTAAAAAAAAGTATACAGGCTATGTGGAATCTGTCTGCAGTGATTGGTAGTGGACATTTTCTATGGGCTTCAGCCGTGTTACTCTTTGCATTTTAAGTATTTTCAGAAAGGAGATTGATCCAGAGACTTCATACATTTTGATGTTGTTGTTGTTGTTGTTGTTGTTATTATTATTATTGTTATCAAGACTCTGATCCACTGGCATAGCAAATATTAAAAGTTAAATTTACACACGCTTAAGAGGAGAATCTGTGAAAAGGGTAATCATTGCTTCATAGATGATATTTCATGCCCATTACAAATGCTGGGGGTTGTTTTCGTGCTTGCACAGGGAATTTGCTGATGGGAAATGATTCCCAGTTGAGATGGAGCAATTCCTGTTGTCTTCAGTGTTGCATGAGCCCGGGTCATGGCTTTGCAAGGCAGAATGCTGCACAGGGGCATGTGATTCTTCTGGTGGATCATGCCATGTAGTACAACCTGGCTGTGCTCTTATGAGTGTTTATCCATTCATTGGCACTGGGACATCCACTGTTGAGTCTGTGGGCACTGCCACAGAATGCTGAGGAGGAGATATTAGAAAAAAACTTCAAAGTAAACTATAAGGTCTGGGCTGAGACCTTATAGCTCTCTACAGCTAGCTGAAAGAAGATTGTAGCTAGTTGAGGGGTAGGCCTCTTCTCCCCTGTGACTAGGGATGGACTAGAGGGTATGACCTCAATTTGTGCCAGGGTAGATTCTGGTTGGATGTTAGGAAAAATCTTTTCTCCAGAAGAGTGGTCAGGTACTGGATAAGACTGCCTGGGGAGGTGGTGAGTCTGTGTTCCTGAAGGTGTTCAAGAAGAGCGGAGATATTGTACTGAGGGGTATGGTTTAGTGGGGAAATACTGGACTGGATGATCTTGGAGTTCTTTTCCAACCTTAGTGATTCTATGATTCTATGAAGTGAAGCCCACTGTTATTTAATATTTTCTCTGCTCTCTCAGTGCATGTGTCGTTGCATCAAGACAGTAGACACTGAGCCAGAAATGGCCATCAGAAATACTCTGCCCTCCTGAGGCCTCATATGGAATACTGTGTCCAAGCCTGGGGCCTCCAGCACAAGAAGGATGTGGAGCTGTTGGTGAGGGCCCAGAGGAGGACCACAGAGATGTTCAGAGGGATGGAGTACATCTCCTATGAAGAAAGGTTGAGGAAGCTGGGGGTGTAAAGCTTGGAGAAGAACAGGCTCTGGGGAGGTTTCCTTGTTGCTTTCCAGTAACTGAAGGGAGCTTATATGCAGAAGGCAATGGCTGAGAGTAATAGAACAAGGGGTAATGGTTTATAATTAAAAAAAAAAAAAGATTTATGTTAGGTGTTAGGAGGAAATCCTTAACTCAGAGGGAGGTGAGGCCCTGGCACAGCTGCCCATAGAAGCTGTGGATGCCCCATCCCTGGAGGTGCCCAAGGCCAGGTTGAATAGGACCCTGGGCAGACTGAGCTGGTAGAGACAACCAGCCCATGGCAGTGGTTGGAGCTGAATGGGTTTTAAGGTCCTTTCCAGCCCAATGATTCTGTGGATATATGATTCTGTGGTTCTATGAAGTCTGCTGCCTATGGTGCTCTTAGTGGTGTACAAGGGCAGCAGCAGATGGTTGCAGTGTTTGTTCCTGGACCCAGCAGACAGATCTCTGCCAGCCCTGTTTTGCAGGTAAGGTTATTAGACAGTTAACAAAATGCAGTGCTTGGACAATGAATATGTTTGCCGAAGTGGCATTCCTAGCTACTAGAATGATTGGAGGATTTGAGATCCAACCAAACAGATTTTGTAAAAGATGTGGGGAAAACCTTGGAAATATCAAAACATGAAGACTTTTCCTTATGAGCTGTTGCATATTGCACTTTAAATGAATATATTTAAAGGAATTTTCCTTTCATAGCAGTTTGTTGATTACAAAGATTAACTTACAGTAGAAGAACATTTTTTAAACAGAAATTTGTCCCCGGTCATTCTACACCAGACTAAAGGTTCCGATAAAACCTTTTCTCATTGTTCAGCCAAAAAGTAGTTCACATTCCCTAGTCCAGTACCATCTGTCCTCATTTCTCCTCCACTTTTTTCAACAGAGCAAGAATTGTACCAGGAAAGTTCTGCTATACCGAGAGACTAAAATTCAGCTCATCAGTGTGGACAAGGGAGGTCACCCCCTCCAGCCTCTCTCTTTTACTCTAAGCCTCAGAAATTACCAAACATTAACATTTCATCAGTTCAGGGATTTGGATGGCAGTTTGCACAGTAGCTGTTGAAAAGCTTTACACACTGTGCTGCGAGTCAGCCTTTCCAGGGGTGTTTCAAGTGCAGCTGCTGTGGTTAATTCATGTGCTGGTGGTGATTCTAAGCCTGAGCAGTCGACTGATATCCCAGCTGGGCTCCAGCACTCTGCATCCCCAGAAAGATGTAAAACCACTGGAGACTCTGAAAAGGAGCAAAACAAGCAAGAATGAGGTCTGAAAACACAAGAATAAGGTCTGAAAACGCAAGGAAAAAGGTCTTGTAAGGAAAGTGCTACATGCAGAGGCTGGAGCAGGTGTTCAACAGAATGCCAAGTGGGCATTTGTCAGAGCTGACACTGCCCGTTCTGCCCCAGCACATGAATAGATAGGGCAACTTCCCCCATCCCTGTGTTTTTGAGATCAAGGAGGTTGTTTCCCCGTGTGACTGAGCCTGTGCAAGTGCTGTGGTGCGAAGGGTAGAGAGAAAATAAATGCCCAGAACGCTGTTGCTTGAACTCTTTTCCTCTGGTGTGAGGGCAAGTAGAACAGAGGACAAAATTCTGTGTTTACATGGACAAAACTTGAGACAGAGGGATATCCTGGGGCTCTTTGCACAGCTGGAGCAGCAGATGCTCAGCTTTGGTACTGTGGTGTAACAGACTAGGACCTACTTCATGTGCTCCTGACTGGTGTAAAATGAATGCTAATTGGGCACTGGAAAATTACAGACACTGAGATAAAGAGAAGGAGGTAGAAGAATGCAGCCAGAACTAGATAAAAGACCCATACAGGTGAGATAAAAGCCAGTACTGGGGCTCTGTTGCTCATTGTAGTTCCAGCTGAAGCAATATCTTCAGCCTGTCCCCGAATGAGGGCTTTTCCAAAAGATACTTTCAGCTTTTCATTTTAACTTAGCTCTTCCATTGTCCAATTTAGGAGCTGAGATCCATACTGAGTTTTTGTTACAATGAGGCTGAGGGTCATATAATTTCTTATTCCAGGAGGGAAAATAAGAACTGAGAATGACAAAGTTCAAAATGTTGGGTTGAGTTTTCAGTTGATTTCATTTTAGTCTGGAGCTATTTTTCACACTGACTTGAATTATGTGCCCAAGGTGGAAGTACCATGGACAGAGGGAAGGCCAGAAGACTCAACCAGTCAACAACCCTCCTGAATCTCCAACCTTTGTTCTCCATTGTCATAGAGAAATTCATGGGAACTGGCTTCTCCTCTAGACATTTTAGTTGGAAGACCAAACCTAATGGGGATGAAATTGACCACCTTCAAGTAATTTTATGCTGTAAAATGTAAAAACAGGACTACATTTGATGCCTTCTCAAAAGGCTTTCATAGGTGATTCTGCTTTCCATTACTTAATTACACAAAATATTAAAAAAATCCTTGAATCACCATCACTTTCTTCCCTACAGGTTCACAACAGAGCAAGAACCTCTGCCAGAACAAATGGCATTGTTAGACACAAGAGGGGGAAGCAAGAAAAAAGAGAAGAAAAGTGCATTTCAAAAGTTGTCAGCTCTTCAGTTGTGAAGCACCAGGGCATGTTCACTGCAGTTGTTTCTCAAGGTCCCCATAGAATCATCACAAGGAAGAAACTTGTGTTTAGAAAAGCTGCCAGCTGACAAGACCTGAGTATGTAGGGCACCGAACAATCACGCACAGCTTTGTCTGCCCAAAGTGCACCTGCAGGGAGCAGAGCAGGGACAGGTTGTGTGTCTTCATGAGTGCACAAGGAGAGCCAGAAGGAATGGAAGAGTCTCCTAAATGCTTATAAATGCCTTGAATTCCATACTGTGGCTGCTCCTCTAAAACATACAGGCATTTATATACATTTTCTTTCTATGGTGTGATGCCCTGAGTTTCTTGAAGCTGTGGACATGCAGATGACCTTCCTTGATGCTGCATCTCCATGTACTGAAGGTAGCTTTTCCTTGTGGAACTAACAGAGATATGTTAGCACAGGGGAAAATGAGAGTGTAGAGGAGAGGCAGCTAGTGCATCGTATCCTCTTGCTCTGACTGTTTGTCCCTAAGCAAAACTGATGCAGGAATGGACATACACAATGAACCCTGGTGCAAAATGAGTCCAGGATGACAGTAGAGACATTCCCAAAGGGTTTAACCTCATAAAGCTACCTTTTTAGGCTCCTAGACCAAAATCCAGCACCATTCCCAAACGATCTTTGATGTTTGCACTCTTAAATCAACCACTTTAAAATAATGCTTTGTTATCAGATTGTGAGAGCAGCTCTAATTAAAAATGCCATGACTCAGATACCAAAATAAAGAGATGCAGTGAGAAGGAAACTCAGCTCAGAAGAAGTCACGCCAAGGAATGAATGACATGGGGTCGTTAAGTCAAGGCTTTTTCATTATTTATCCCCCAACTGTGTGAACTCAGGTCAAACATTTAACCTCAGTGCCTTGCTTGTCCTGCTAGTAAAATGGAAGTAATATTTTTTGTAGCTCGAAGGAGATTTCGAGTAGGAAACAGTACAGGTACCAAGTGCAGCTACTGCAAATGACCACAATGTCTTTATTTTTTTTTCTATGCTTTTCTTGCCAACCTGTTACAGTCTTTATTTTATTTATTTACTTGTTTGTTTATTCATTTATTTATTTATTTTATTAAAATCCAGGACATTTTTGCACAGCCTGTGACCTGCCTTGGCTTATTAACCCTCTGCTTTATTTTCTCTATATTGTTGATGAGTGGTTCTTCTAATTAGGGATTCTTTTCTTCCAGGCACACTTTAATTTCAGGTTGACGGTCTGAAGGTTTTGGAGCTTGCACTGGTGGTGGTGGATGATGAGGTTTGGTTACGTAAAATTCCTGGAGGATACAAGTATCTCCCAGATGGAAAACAGCAGCATAATGATGAGCTAACAGCACTCTTCATTTTCTACTCTTAGAGCAGCAATCAAAGTATCATGCAATCCTGCCTGCTTGTAGCATCTTGTGAGAAAGGCACTGCTGAAGATGTTGGCTGTAATGATCTGACTACTGACTTCCACTGCCCTGGAAGCCCCACAGGTAAGACAATTTTTTCTGAACTTGAGGTTGAAAACCTATTCCATGTCTTGAGAGTTGGAGCCTCTCAAACAGGAAGAGCAACGTCTGTACCCAGAGCTGTATGTTGGCTGTGGTTGTCTGTTTTATTCACTTCTAGGAGTGGAAGATGAGCTGTTTTGAAGCCTGAGCATGGTCTGATCCTAACCACAAGGATGAAGCCCTTGTCCTGTCCTTAAATTCCTCCCTATTACACTTATCTGGAATTAGGATAAGTGATTAGAAGGACTGATGTTGGAGGACATGTAGGTGTTAGGTCTTGTGGTTTATTCAGTGTGCTGGTGTGAGAAGTGCTTTTCCAGGCAAAAACCTGAAAAAACAGAATTTTAAAAACATCTCAACTCACAAAAATTCATAAGTTTCTCTTGCTGTTTCAGAGTTATGAATTAAAGGGAGCTCCTTTGTTACTGAAAACTTCTCTACAAACAACTGATCCAAACTGAAGTTGCCTTCTTTTGGCAAAGACCCAAGAGGGGTTTCCAAGGGGGCAACAGTTCTGTGCCGTGTAGTGTCGGAATGCTTGTACAGGAACCATAATGGGACTGAATTCTGCTCCTTGGAGGTCTCAAAAAGCCCCTGGACATGCACACTACTCTAGGTGTCCCTAGTGGGGTATGGTTGAGTGAAAGAGACCTTGAAGTGCCTCCAACTGAAGCCATTCAGTGATGTTGTGATTCTGTGCCCTACACAATGTGGAGGGCTGCTACCTATGGGGGCATCACTGTGACATTGCAGCATCTCTTGAGATGGCACATACACCATTTCAAGACATGTCACTTGAGCCAGGAAGACTTGAGGGGATCGATATTTCATCTGGGCTGTGTGATCTGCTATGCCAGACAGTGGTTTTCTTTCAGGCACTAGGAAGGGCCTTCAGGTTCACCAGTGTCAGACACCTAAAGGAAAGCAAGAAACATGTAGATATGGAGCTTAGAGATATGGCTTAGTGAGCAAGGTGGGGATGGTTTGGTGGTTGGGCTGGAGGGTCTCAGTGGTCTTTTCCGATCTTAATGATTCTATGATTCTATGAGTTACTTATACTTCTGTGATGCCACATCTGAAGGCTTGTCATCTGTGTGTCCCATCTGATCTCCCATCTGATCACAGTCACCATTCTCTATTTTCAGTACCGTCCAGCTATGAGTGAGGTGTCACCTAAGCCTTAATTGCTTTACATAAGAGAAGCAGAAGAGGACAAACTCTTCTTTGGTCCTAGCACAAAAATGAGGAGAATATCCCAGAATCCCCTTGAAATATGAGCCAGAGGCCTCTCACTATGGCCCCCTATTAAAACATGATATGTCTATGCTGACCCATTGAACAGGCAAGGCAGAGTGGTTCTCATGATAACACTTGATTAACTACCCACAATATTTTGTTGAAAACACTGGTCTTATCTGGCATGACCACATGGGACAGAACCAAACCTAGTTCACCAACAGCTCCAAGTGTTGCTGTTTTCCTGAGCTACCCTTATGGATTAGTCCTTGCTCAAATGCATTTTGATATATTTATCAATGATTTAATGCAGGGTGGTGGTTGATAACAATTGGTAGAACACCAAATGATGAATGGTGGGTTCCAGTAAGGGCCTGTCAGTGTAGGAGGGTGATCTCAGTCTCCTGGTTAAGTACAGCCCTAGAAAAGGTGAATAGTAACAGCTTGATCCATCTTCCTCAGAACACAGGCTGAAAATTGGATGCACAGGACAGCCAACATCTCTTGTAAACCGAGGAAGACTTCAAGGTCACCATGTAATTGGTTCAACATGCACTTTTGGTGAGAAGAAACATCTTCCTTGGAGATAAAATGAAACACATGTGAGCACAGGAGCAAGACCTTGCCCTTCTGCAGAAGGTAAGTGAAACCTGTGCTCATGCTTTAGGAAAGGTGACCAAATGCTTAAAAGGATGAATAAATAAAATTATTTCAGTTGCCAGAAACTGGTCTTTGTGCTGTGGGGCTGAAAGTGTTTGTCCAGCTTGGGATAGTGAAGGGATGGCAGAACGGGGCTTGGTTGGTGTGGGGAGCATTTGCTTTGTGGGGCAGCTGGAGAAACTGTGGCAGGTCTGGCCCTGGAAGATGAAGGCTGAGAAACTGAAACGAAATGTATTTTACTGGTGGAGAGGAAATTGTCCCAGCAGGAATTGTCAAAGATGGGTAGAAACTTTCTTAAAGCTAATATCTGCCAGCAGTTGGACCCATCTCACCCAACTCCTGACACACGTGCAGAGAGGTCTGAGTTGATTCCAAGAGAGAGATCATTTAATTCCCCTGTCTCCGGTGCCGACCAGCTGTGTTTGACTCCTTTTTTTTCCTTTTTTTCCCCCTAAAATACATGGTTTCACTTGCTTGTGGAGAGCAGAGAAGTGTCCATACAGTGAATGTGGAAGACCATGGATGTATTCCCTGTACTTGCCACCCAGAACTCTGTTTTCCCTTCCCATCAAGTTGTCCCCAAGACCCATGCAAGAAGACTTTCCTCCATAAGCATTTGGCCATATTTTTGGATATTATTCCCCAGCTTCCTCTGAAGCACCAGAAGAAGTCAGCACTGGGGCTGGGCCACCATACAGCATCAAATGAGGGTTGTCATTGGTCACAATGTCAAATGCTTCAGTGTCTTTTTTTCTCCGTGTGGATGAACACATTTCTTTGCTTAATGTTTTCTTACCATACCAGTGGTGATAACTTGATTTTCATTTTTAGTTTTCAGGGAGAGATTCACTGATTTTTGTTTTGGGGCGAAGTGTTTTCCTATGACTCTGGCTCAGTGAGTGCTGCAGCACTAACAATACATATATTTATGATGCATGGAACATCAGAGCAACATATATGTGATGCAAAACATATATGTATGATGCATGATCATTCATTGACCCTCCCTGGTCCTCTGAGGAAGTGACTGATGATGGTACATGCAACACCTGAGCAATGGGAGAACGATCTCCACTGTGGGGAAAAAAGAGATGTATAAGATTTTGGTGGTCTTTGTGGATTTGAATTCCAAAATGAAGAGCAGAACTTTCTGCTAGGATGAGGTCTTCCCCTAGTACCATGGGGATGCTCCAGTTCCTAGGATTTAACCCATGGAAAAGCAAAACCCTGAGGCCTTCGTGCATCCCCCACAGAATCAAGCAGAATGGCCTGGGTTGGAGCAGACCTCAATGATTACCCAGTTCCAACTCCCTGCCACAGTCTGGTTGCCACCCACCAGCTCAGGCTGCCCAGTGCACCATCCAAACAGGCCTTGGGAACCTAAAATGATGGGACACACACAACTTCTCTGGGCAGCCTGTTTTACGACTGCAAATGCAAATTCACAGCATCACCAAACGGTTGAGGCTGGAGTCACCTTCAGGTACCACCCGATCCAACGCTGCCTCTGCAGGAAATCCCATAGAGAGGGCACAGCACCATGGACAGGGCTTTTGGAGATGCCCATAGAGCAGCTCCAGCTCTGCTCTGCTCCCTGAGCCGGACCCATCTCTTCGGAGCAGGTTATCCAGCCCCAATCCCACGTCAGAAGTAAGCAGCTGAGGTGAAAAAATCAGCATTTTAATTAAAAAAAAAAAAGCTATTTAAACACAAAATACTCTTTTATTTGTCACCGAAGGCTACACACGGTCACTTCTGTCTGTTCATTTGTTTTCTTTTTTTTTCTTTTTCTTTTTCTTTTTTTTTTTCTAGAAGGTATCTACATCTGCACTTATTTACAGCCTGGTTGTATTTACACAGTCAAGAATACAGCATTAGAAACACAAAGTGTTGAGAAAAAAAAATTTCTCAAAAAATTAGTTGCAGACTTCAGGAATATTATTACACGGGGTAGTGACAAGAGTCTCCAGCCCTGGACCTGTTGATGCAGCATTGACACAAAGTCCTCTTCTCAGGTGCAGCTGCATTAGAAGTCCTCGTACAAAATTAACCATTTTTCAATAGGGAATTTTGTTTCCTTGATTGGTTATTTCTGCAGTATCCATGAATTGTCCCAAAGCTGTATTATTATTATTACTTTGTGTGAAGTTCTGTTGTTTGCTTGAACAGTTTTAAACTCTGAGGAAAAAAATACACACACATATATGTGTGTGTGTACATATATATATCAGTTAATTGCCACTCATGGTTTTCAATGCTCCCCTGACCAGAAGGCATGGACCTCTGGAATGGGAGTTAAGATCTGAGCCATATAATACTTTGCCAGGAACATCAAGTTTTGCACTAATTAGAGGAAAGCAGCATAGGGACACAGAAGGATTCCCTTTTGTGGGACTGCTTCAGGGGCACCACACTGTGCCGACCACACAATGCCTGGGAGCAATATGGGGCTTCTTTCCCCTAGAAGCTGTTGGAAATTCACAGAATTGTAGGAGTTGGAAGGGACCTCTAGAGATCATTGAGTCCAATCCCCCTGCCAAAGCAGCTCCCTTGCCCAGGTTGCACAGGTAGGTGTCCAGGTGGGTCTTGAATGCCTTGAGAGAAGGAGACTCCACCACCTCTCTGTGCCAGTGCTCTGTCACCCTCATTCTGCAGTCACAACTGATTTTATTGAACTGTAGAGATGAATATATATATATCTGTTTTATTGTTGACAAAACTTGGAATCTTTCAGTATAACAGGGGGGTTCAAATATCTACATATTTAGCAATGGTGACAAAAAGAGTGATTTTTAAGGTGTCCACTGGAGGACATGAATGCTGTAGTACAGAGGGTGCTGAGTTCATCCCAACAAACCCAACCCCAGTATGTTCCCATTCCCAGCTCCAACATGCAGCCCTTTGCCACCAGTAAGGGGAGACAGAGGAAAAAAGGTTTAACAGCAAAGCAATCTTTTTAGCTCTCCTATTAACATTATGGTACTCCTTTCTCCTCCCTGTTTAAAAAGTGGCAGTGAGCAGCCGAGACCCGTGGCCCTGGTTTCAATTATGCTGAGAGCAGATCCAAACAGGCTGCTGTGCTGTAAATATGAGGGGGGCCCTCTCTATAAATTGTAAAATTCTAAAATTTCACGTTAAGAGCCTTGTCTTTGCACAATGGATTGCGCTGCCATCTATCACAGTGACACTTACAAGTCACAGCTGAAAAAGTACTTCATTAGAACTTTTTTTATTATTATTTTTTATTTTTTAACCATGTTGATTTATTCTAGTTACACTCTGTATAACAGGCAGAGCAGAATCTCACCTGGTTCCCTATACTCAGTAAAGCAACTGAAGACATATGACAGAAACCCCTCACTGCTTCCAACCTACAGCCAGATGGTTCCTGGGGATGGCTCCCAGTCATCTGTGGCTTTAAACCCAAATGAAGCACTGGGATCACAGTGACCTTCGTTTCCTCAGCTCCTGCCTGGTGTCATTTAGATTTGTTGTACCATTTTCGTGGTGGCTCTAATCAATAGCTGTGTTGACACAGATATGACAAGCCCTCTGGTCACCACTGCTTAATGATTTTTCCAAGCTCTGGTCTTCCATCAAAAAAGGACAAACAAAAATAAAAATAATGAAAAAAAAAAAAAAAAATGAAAAAAAAAAAAAAAAATGAAAAAAAAAAAAAAAAATGAAAAAAAAAAAAAAAAATGAAAAAAAAAAAAAAAAATGAAAAAAAAAAAAAAAAATGAAAAAAAAAAAAAAGAGTTCAGAGGAAACAAACACTATGGCATTTATTGCGATGCCAAATTAGTTTTGCTCTGTCCAGGTTCAGCATGCAGGATGTTTCACAGATGTTGAACCATCACAGCACCAGCTTGTGTCCAGATCCAGTCAATCCCATCACTGGTACATCTACAAATGAAGCACATTTTGATACCAGCAGTGGCTATGGAGGCTTGGAGCCATCAACCCTCACCTACCACTCATTTCAGGACCGACCAATGTGGGATGTTGGGAGTTTCTCCTCTAGCTTCAGTCCCAATCCTTCACACCTCTCTTCAGTATGAAGATACTCCCAGGAGTTCCAAGTAATTTAAGCCAATCCTTTGCATTTTGAAGGGGTTCCTCCAAGTCAAGCCATGAATGTATATAAGGCCGAAAGATGTTCCTGTAGCAATGGTTATGCACTTGACTGGCTTTCAAAAGTGCATCCAGAGCCAAGGGATATGGGGCTTAGCACAGTGGGATTGGTGTCCAAAGCCTTCCAGAAGTAAAGCATCCACTGCCCATCAGCAAAGCAAGAAGGATTGGGTAGTCATGATGTGGTCCTGTGGGGAGGTAAATGGGGTTGTACAAGGGCAACGTGGCCAGGAGTTCAATGGAAATGCTTGGTGACAGCATTAAGTAGTCCCTTTCTCGGTAGGGCCTGGCTCAGCACTCATTATGTTATAGCTTCCTCCTTAAAGTTTCATGGAAAAGTAACAGGGTTCCATAGAAAAAGCACTTTTCATTAACAAAGGGGGAAAATTAGACTGGAAATGTTTGTTACTCTTTTCACTGCCTAAGAAGAGTGGAAAGGCTGAAGGTTTCACCGAGGATGAAGTTTCAGAAACAGAATCACATAATCACCAAAAGGTTTTCAGAGACCTCTGGGTTCCTTTGGCCCAACTTCTGTTCTAGTAGGGACACCTAGAACCCTTCCCAGTAGACATCTTCAGATATGTTTGTATCCATCACTGAAGAGCCATCCGTTTTTTTTGGTTAAAGGCTTTGATAAATCAAAGATCATCGCATATATATATATACATATACATATAAGGTGTTTTTTTCCTATTTTTTTTGACGTGTTGCCCATAGTTCCACACAAGGTGCAGGTCTGCAGAGCCTGGGGATGCAGAGAGGTGCAGCCTGTGCTGCCTACACCGTTGTGGGTGGGACCGTGAGACTCTCAAAAAATGAGTGAGCTCCTCGAAGTCATATGCTCGTGTAATAACCTGAAGAGTCTGTAAGGCTGTAGAGGTGCCATCNTGGTGTCCAAAGCCTTCCAGAAGTAAAGCATCCACTGCCCATCAGCAAAGCAAGAAGGATTGGGTAGTCATGATGTGGTCCTGTGGGGAGGTAAATGGGGTTGTACAAGGGCAACGTGGCCAGGAGTTCAATGGAAATGCTTGGTGACAGCATTAAGTAGTCCCTTTCTCGGTAGGGCCTGGCTCAGCACTCATTATGTTATAGCTTCCTCCTTAAAGTTTCATGGAAAAGTAACAGGGTTCCATAGAAAAAGCACTTTTCATTAACAAAGGGGGAAAATTAGACTGGAAATGTTTGTTACTCTTTTCACTGCCTAAGAAGAGTGGAAAGGCTGAAGGTTTCACAGAGGATGAAGTTTCAGAAACAGAATCACATAATCACCTAAAGGTTTTCAGAGACCTCTGGGTTCCTTTGGCCCAACTTCTGTTCTAGTAGGGACACCTAGAACCCTTCCCAGTAGACATCTTCAGATATGTTTGTATCCATCACTGAAGAGCCATCCGTTTTTTTTGGTTAAAGGCTTTGATAAATCAAAGATCATCGCATATATATATATACATATACATATAAGGTGTTTTTTTCCTATTTTTTTTGACGTGTTGCCCATAGTTCCACACAAGGTGCAGGTCTGCAGAGCCTGGGGATGCAGAGAGGTGCAGCCTGTGCTGCCTGCACCGTTGTGGGTGGGACCGTGAGACTCTCAAAAAATGAGTGAGCTCCTCGAAGTCATATGCTCGTGTAATAACCTGAAGAGTCTGTAAGGCTGTAGAGGTGCCATCTCAGGCTGACAGTGTTTCAGCAGGATGTTTTCACACCTAGATCTCTCTCCTTGACAGTGTGGTTTGTTCTTGCTCTGTTCCTGCTAGCACTGTAACGCATGGATGGGGATGGATGTAGAAGCACCACTTCTTTTGGGATCCACTCGGACAGGAGCACTGGGTAGGATGCACACTAAACATTTATGCTCTTCTGTTCAGTTCTCTGTAGGTCTCTTTTTACTTCACATGTGCTCTTTTTGCTGCTCAAAGCCACCACAAAGTTGAGGAGCTGGGGGAATGTTGGTATATCCCAGGGAGAGTAGCTGGGCAGCTCTGAGAAAGCAATGCTGCCTCTTCTGAGTGGTGGCTCCTGTTTGTTTGATGTTGCCCCAAACCTCATCACATCATCCTCACATCAGCTGAGGCTTACCAAGGGCTCTATTCCAGCAACACAAGTGGCGATGCCATGACCTATTCACCAGACCTTGCCAAAACCCTGAGTGGAACTTCTGCTCCCACCTGTCTCTATCAGGGCTGGATGCCCTTTCTAAGCCAACTGCCTGTGATTCACTCCTGCTAAAGCAGAAAGATTGCACGCTCCAAGGAATGGAGGAGAGTAGGACATTGTTTATGGCATCAGCAACATCACTCTTGCTGCAGACAGGACAGACCACCAGAAATTCAGGGCTGTACCAGTGAGCGGCCCCAAGGAGGGTCAGCCCTGGGCTCTGCAGCTGCCAAAATACAAAAGATGATGAAGTGAAGGAGGGACAGTCTGCTGGGGGAATTTCCATCTCATCCCCTTACTCCTGCCAAGTGCCCAGGAACAGAGAGGCAAGGCAGGCAGAGCTGTCAGCCAGCATCTACAGAGAAACTGGGATTGCATTAGGGTTGCCCACATCTCGTTGCACAAGCAGTGCGTGCCCAACATGCATTATCCTGGGGAATGAGGCTTGCAGAGAGGTATCAGGCCGGGGTGAGGATGCCAGCAGTGGTGGCTCTGAAGGTATGAGTTGTAGGGTGCTGAGCAAAGGAACAGCCTTGGCATAGGTTCGCATGTCTCTGCAAAGCCAGGAAGAAAAATACAAAGTGGATGAGAAATGATAATCAGGACTGAGATGTTCTCAGAGAAGCACGACGAGAGCTCTCAGAATCAGGATACACACGTGTCAGTGTGATGGAGATGCCTGTTTAGGACCAGGGTTGGCTGCCTCCAGCCAGAGCCCCAGTGAGAAGTGGGCAATGCTTCTGCCTGCAGGAATGGCCCCTGGCTACCATGGGGCCGCTGCAGGCAGAGAAGAGGATGCTCGGTTCATCTCCTTGTTTCCTTGAATTTCAAGGACTCTTGCAAATACCAGAGCACAGAGGTTATGTGAATACAAATTACATTAGCATGCCGAGTAACTCTGTCAGCAGTTTCTTGTTAAAGCACTTGGTCCCCTTTGTAGTGGGCATTTCCATCCAAATTCCCCCCTCTTCACTGCTAACAGTCAACTGAGCTCTCCATTAAACTCAAGCTCGTGTGAAAAACAGTGAGAGGGTTTACTCCGGTATTTTCCTTCTAGTCCCACCATGCACAAGCTGTTACTACTTATTAAACATTTTAAAATCCCTGCTGCCAAAGTACCCTAGAGACATTTATCTGCCACAGTCATAAATGACTCGCCAGCATGCTACTCAAAACTGCATTTCCCAGCCAATAAATACAAGCTCCAGAATCAGGAAAAGCAGTGTTTGGCTTGCTCTAATTTTCAGTGGTATGTCGCTGGGATACTGTAACTACTTTTAAATTCAGGTCAGTTTCCTAAAAATTAACTGGTTTTATCAGATACAGCACAGTGGACTGTTAAACATGTAGCCTCATGTACTGAAACACTACACATTTAATGAAGTAATGCCATTAGCAAATGTACAACATGGGTGCATTAAATCCACCTATAGAACAGCTCTACGTATGAGAGAGAGGATTTATTTTAGCTTTTCTCAATAGAGCAGGAGTCCCTTTCTTGGCTTTTGCTAGGTTTTAACTAAAACCAGGATTTGCACACACACACAAAAACAAACAAAAAGTATCTACTCTCATAATAAAAAAAGACTGATTTTTTTTCTTTTTTTATTCCAGTTCAGGAAGGAAGAGAATCATCTTGCAAGTTAATATAATCAGCTCCTTCGGCTCTATAATCTACTTCTGCTCAGCAGGAGCCCCCAAAAAAACACTTCAAGTCCCAAGTGAAACGTGAAAACTACTTGTAACGTCTCTTTTGAGGCACATGATTCAGACAGTCGCTTTCGGAGTTCAGGAATCAGTGTTATCTTCCTTTTCCTTTCTTCTCAGGAAGAACTCTCTGGCACGTCGTGGGCTCCCCATTTTTTGGGTGGAAGGCTATCCGTCCCTGCCCCAGATCAGAAAGGGTTAGGATGACACAAGTTAGCACAGACTCCCATTTCTCACTTCACACCTAAGGACGTACGTTGACGACTCCCCACTTCAAATTCCTCACAAAGGGGAAAAATAAAATGGACAAGAGACAGTAAATTTCACTGTGATCACACTACGGCAAAATATTCCTTCTGTTCATTGCAAAAAACGTGTGAAGGCCAAATTAAAGGGGAAAAAAAGTATGTTGCATGAGTTACAGTGCAACCGTATTATTCCTTCTCTTTCTAATTTTCCTTCCCCCCCCTCCCCCCCC
>VXAB01008334.1:712726-772431 GCA_013399175.1 Odontophorus gujanensis | reverse complement strand
CCCCCCACCTTGTTCAGTTTAGAAAAAGGATTGAGTACAACACAGTCAGGTAAGTGGCCACAAAAGAGTAGCTGTCTTTGGCAAGAAGTCACCGTATCGACCCTCTCTGTCACCTTCTGCCCATTTCACTCTGTCTCATGAAGTGGATGTTGTTGGCGCTGTCTGAGAGTTCTGGGTACTGCTCCACTGAGATCACAAAATAGCCGTCGTAGCCCTGTACCCGGCCTGTGTTTAGCACTTGTTGCTTCTCCCCTTCTGTCCACGAGCGAATCCCCTCCTCCCCATCCCGCAGTCTCTGCTGTTCCCGGGCCCAAGCTTGGGCGACGGCGCGCTGCCGGGCCAGCTCCAGGACGCGGGCCTTCTCCTCGTCCAAAGTGGTCCCATAGCGAGTGTTCAGACACAGCGCGCCGTACTGCAGCTGGATGTCCGTGTATCGTCTAGTCCTTCCACCCAGCACTGTGTTGATCTGGGACACCGTGACGTTGACACCGTTCTCCAGGGTCCTCCGCCCGCCACTGAGGCCTAAGATGGACAAGTCTCCCTCCGACGGGCCCTGCTTGATGAAGTAGTGCGTGTCCACCCCGTCGATGGTGAAGTGCAAGTTCTCTAGGTAGTGGGCGTTGTTCAAGATGGCTGCGATCCTCCGCCCATCCTCGTTGGCCACGCTGATGATGTCAGTGGCCACGCGCCCGTCCTTCATGGCAAACTTGACGCCTTTGCCAAAGATGGAGCCTCCGGAGGCAAAGTTCTTGTTCTTCTTGACTTGCTGGCACCCGGCAATGCTGGAGCTGTAGATCCGTTCGAAGCGCTCAAGGGTGACGAAGGCCTTAAGCTGCTTCTGCACTTCACACTGGATCCCTAAAATTGACTGAGAACAGAAAGAAGAGAAAGATGAGTTTGAAGGAGTTGCTCGATGACCTGAAGGCATTATTTAACATCGTGGAGACCAACAGAATCATAGAATCACTGAATCGTTCGAGTAGGAAGGGACCCTTCAAGGTCATCTCATCCAGATCCCCTGCAATGAGCAGGGACACTTACAGCTCCATCAGGTGCTCAGAGTCCCATCCAGCCTGACTTTGAACATCTCCAACAGCATATAATGAAGAGTTCCACATTTATTTATTTTTTCGTCCTCACCTTTTTTCAATTCTTCGTAGTGGAAGAGAGCTGTTGTCAGGTTATTCCCCTTGATACTCAATGTTTCAATAAACAGAATTGTATTTGCACTTACAGACTGAAGGAGGAAAAGGGAAAAATGAGTTTCTGCCTTAACGGTGAGGGTCTAGTTTGGACTCCGACAGATAAGCTATTATTTTGTGCTTCAGTGTTCTTCATCTGTAAATAAGAAATCGTTCCTAGAGAATCTGGTGGCCATTATGCTTTATAGAATACTTTGAGGTTTCTGTTTCTAAGTATCAAGATATTTGTAACAGTTCCCTCAATTTTGATTTCTGCTTGTGCCACCTTTCAAAGCCCTGAACTGCAGGAATGACCCTCAAAATTGCCATAACCCCTCTATGTCCCATTTCAACTTGGTCAAAGGAGGTTGTTCAAAACTCAAGAAGGACCCTAAATCCAACTCTTTCCTGCAAACCCTCTACAATGTTCCACACCTTCGTTTGAGTATTGGTTTATACTGAAGAAATGCTGCAGGGCTATGACAGCCTGGATCATTTGTAGTCAGATACAATACAAAGTCACTTTTGCTGTTAGTGTATAATGGAGCAAGCACAGAGCGAGTCAGCAGCTCATCATTACTGCAAAATGTCTCTGGAAATGCTCTCATCAATTCACGGCAGCACAGTCTTCTTACAGACCCCTGCTCATGAACAATTATTTGCTCAAATTTCACAAAAGCAAGAGGATGCTACAACAAAACTCTCCTGGCACTGCCAATGGCTCAGTTCAATAAAGTAATGACATCCAGGATTAAAAATAGGCTGCAAAGAAAAGTTTGCTGCACTCCAATTATTTTGAGGAAATTTAACATCCATGAAGGGTATTGCCTTGAACAGCCCACGAGCTGAAGGCTCACATCCCTCCCTGGCTGTCAGAAGACAATTCAGTACAGACATTGCAGCATGGACCTCTTTGCTATGATTTATTGCATGGTGGGGGGAGGGAAATAAACCCTCACTTCCATGATGGTCATTTCTAGGGAAAGGTTTCAAAGCAATGGGGAAATAGAATTAAGGATTTAGCATAATAACTCTCCTGGTGGTTGTGAACAGTTTGCTCTTTGAAGGAGAAAACTATAAGGGAAAATAGGTACACAAGTTCAAGGACATATTTTGGGCTTATTCAAGTTAAAATACTTAAAACCAAAGATGGGCTTTTATTCAAAGTGCCAGGAAAGATGGAGAAATCCCCTCAAATCCCCCTCTCCATTGCTAGCACAATAGCTGGAGAAGCAATAGGAGTTCTTTCTGGTTTTCTCTGTGCTATCTGCAGGGGATCTCATGCACAGCCTAGAGAGTGACATAATTAACAGATGGATGGGAAACCAAGTTGAGCTCCCCCACCAGATGAACAAGAACTCCAATTATGCAAAAGATGGACATAATTAATGTAGATGTCACCAATGATGGACTTAGAACAATTTGGTTTCTAGGCTCCATGAAGCACACTCATAAATAAGTGTATATTGCACACCCTTGCTTAGGCATTTCATCTTCAGATAAGTTTAAATGGGGATGTATTCTTCCCACAAGTTTCTCATAAGGTTTGACTCCAGGTGATCCTTCCCTACCACCCAAGCGTGCCATGTTGCTCCTCCAACTTGCTCAGTAACTTTAACAAACAATGTTGTGCTGTCACTCTAAAATGTTTGAGATTCTAGTGATGACAAGAGCTGTACAGCAAAGTATAACGGATGATGTCCTAGGGTTTGCCATTAATTCAGGAAGGATTGTAGCCTGGTTGACGCACATGGTGACACAGAAGGTGCCACAGCCAACAGCTGTGACACGATTTACCTTCATCACCATCCACAGCCCACTGCTTGGGGCTCTATGGTCTGAGTTCTAATTTTTCAATTTTCATTTTATGTTCAAATATTCTATAGATTTGAATTTAGATCAGCAATGATCCATGACAGAAGGAAAGGCAGATTCTGAAAGTCTCTTTTTTTTTTTCTTTCCCAACTTATGACACGTTAATAGAATACAGGGCCTTTCCCTTTGTCTAATAACAAGAAACCTTCATGGTATTATGTGAAATGATACAATTTCCACAGTTTCTCCATTGTTCATCTGGATATCATTTAGAAAGAAAATAAGCAGCACTCACCCCTCTCCTGGCAGGTTTAATGGATTACACATGAGCTAACAGCAATGCACTGTCACTTGCTGCCTAAGGACACGTAGACAGAACATTTGTCGGTCCTCTCTGCATCCATTCAGGACACATCTCCTCTGTACAGGGAAAGCATTTCTCCTGTTGTGTGTCCACCTGCTCTGTGGATGCACCACTGACAGGCTGCAGTGGGTGTACAAAATTAGTACACGTGGTGACACCTACATCCACAGGCCTTAGACTTCAGTTCTAGCCCCATGTAGTGGTCATTGGAACAGTCCTTTGGGCTCCACTGAAGAGTCACCCAAATGTGGTGCCCCATGTTGTTTTACACACTACAGGGAGCCCCGCTGGTCCACCACTTGCTGCTCTAAAGTAGTGTAGCTCACCATTCCAGTAGTCAAGAGGAAGGTCAGGAGGCTCTGCTACACCTCAAATGGCACCAACAAGGGATGCTGCAAAACTCTGTTGGTTATAAAGGAAGTCTTGACACCAAGTTCACAGGCAGAGACCTAAATGTTGGTGTCTTAATTTAGAGCAAAATCACATCCAAATGGCTTTCCAATGGAAACTGGTTACTGGTCCTTTTAAATCATGATGTAGGCTGTCCCTGTTTTTTATTATGCAGGGAAGTATGGGAACAGAGGAAGCAGGAGAACACTCACAACGCTGTAATGCTGAACATCATCACTTAACTACTATAATAGCAAAACACATCTCTGTTATCTTGAAAATGAGTGCAGGATGACTTTGAAATGAATTTTTAAGTGCATTTCTTTGATAAAGGAATGTATTTGTGAACAGCAACTTTTTATAAAGAAAAGCAAGCTCATTCAACAGAAGAAAAAAATACTCAATTCAGGAAAACCAGGGCATAGCTAGCTGGTATGCTCTGCTGTTAATATAAAGGGGGTGGAGGCAAACAGATTACACGCAGTTCAAAGAGGCAGTGTATCCCTGACTTTGAAATTACCATTTCTGTTTCATCTTAGAACTCATTTTAATGAACTGGAAGGGAAGGGAAACAGAAAATTTCCATCCAAGGCTGCAGTGGTATGTAGTATTCTCTAAAAGAAAAAAGAGCCACTGCTTTTAGCTGCTATAAAGGAAGGCATCTGTAAAATCAGCATTAAAGAAGAAAGAAGGGAATTCATAGTTATTGTATTTCAATATTTGTTCTTAGATGTGAGTGACAAATAGGCTGGGTTTGTTTTACCTCACAGCCTCTTTTAATCAGATGTCCTTAGGTGACATTTCACTTTATCTAGTAACAAGCCATTGGAGAGAAGAGAACGACCTTCATCATTGCTGTTGCACAGAGCTCAAGAGAATGGCACATTACAGAGCTCTCTGAATAGCCTCTTGCATTCTGCCTGCACCTCTGGAGGATTCAAAATACCACAGCCAGATCCTATCATCTGTTGTTTTTAAATACCACCTTCCAGTGCGAGACTGTGAGCTTTGATTTCCCATCGAGGATCCAAGATGTGCAATATGTGAATACATTTCCAAATTTCTCTGTGTCCCCCGCCATTACACACAGATAGGTGTTTCTCTTACTGCTGTGTAGGATACAACACAGAAATTCAGTTCTTTTAAAATAACTGGCCCAAGTTATGACTCCTTTCCCTGCTTTTGAGACTTCAGCTCTCTTCTCCACATCAGATTGAGTGAAAACTGGCTAAAACATTGGCAGAAAGTAACAAGTGGCTGATGGACAGGCATGGAGATGGCCCAAGCCCAGGACAAAGCACATCCCCATGAATGATGAGCACTGGCAGAGCCAATTCCTCAAAAGGGAGGGAATGTCCTCAGGAGAGGACATGCAGAAAGTCCAGCAGAATGCAGAATGCCTCCAAAATGCTGCTCCATAAGGGATGTGGGAAGCTGGCCCTGCAAAGATCAACACTCTTCCTGGAGGTACAATGCTTGTGGGGTGGAGAGAAGTGCAGATAATATGAGGTTCTCAAGAACCATGGAGATCTGTCACTGAGGCACATGGTTAACAGCCATGGTAGGGATGGGTTGATGATCTTAGAGGTCTTTCCAACTTCAGTGATTCTGTGATTCTGTGATGTAGCCAACAACACATGCACTGCTTCACCAACATCCCACCTTGCAAATAGAGCTGTTCTGGCTCCAGCAACTACCTGACAGTTCAACAAGGCAAAAAGGAAGGGGGCAAAAAAGAAAAAAAAAAAAGTCAAGAAATTGGATTCAGGTGCACAGGCTCCACGGTATGCCAGGGGTCACCCAACGTCCCCTGTGGCCAATAACACTGAATTTGTTCAACAATCTAGTTGCAGCCTCGTGGTAGCAGAAAGGGTGGTGGGAAAGTGCTGCACCACAGTGTATTGGATTTTAAATGTCACTGCAGAGCTGCAGGGGGTTAGCATGAGGTTTATGACATGCTGAGCTGGTGGAGGCTCAAAGCCAGAATTCTCTCTCCCATCATGCAGCCCTGCAAGGCAAGCACCAAAAATGTTTGGAAGGAGATGCTAAGTCCCTCTGGTTATGCACACTGAAGAGATATGATGCAGCCATTTGCAAGGAGTTGGCTGTTGTGCTCCTGCTATTCATTCCTCTCTGATAAAAGAACCCACTCAATCTGCTGGCTGAGGCTTTGATCAGTGGAGCCAGCGGAGTAATGCACATTTTCTTTGGTCTATCACAAGGGGGGATGTGACCCAGAGAAACTAGGGATCGGAAGAAACAGAGATGAGAGGGCTGTGGTACATCATGCAGAGAATATCCCTGGATTTCAAACAGAATGGGCATTGTCCAGTGCCTTGTCCAGGCTACTTTTAAATGATTAAAGGTCTTCGGCTTTTTCCAAATGGTCTGGAAAGCCATTCTGCAGGGTGATCAATCTCATTAAATGAAAGTATTTCCTGAGCTTCTGTTTAACTTTAATTTCGTTATTTGTCACCTAAGACTTTCAAAAGTTTGTATTTTATCCCACGTAATAGAATCATTAAGGTTGGAAAAGACCTCTAAGGTTCCCAAGTCCAACCTCAACCCATCCCAATGTGCCCACTGACCATGTCCCTCAGTGCCACATCCCCATGAGTCCTGAGCCCCTCCAGGGATGGTGACTCCACCACCTCCCTGGGCAGCCTGTGCCAATGATGCAGAGAGGATCAGTATGAAGGAGTTCTGATTGTTTCTGGGACATGTGTGTGTGTGGGAGGGCTGGGAGTAAACAGGAGTGAAACACCAGTGTTGGATGCGCAGGTAGGTTTAGGAGAAAATGGATCATATGTTCAGGTATTATATGTGAATGAGTTCACGTTACGCAAATATATGTCTACAGTATGCTGGGTGTGACAGAAAGGAATTCTGCTTTACAGCATTTGAGAGCCACTTGCTATCACAGCATGATCCTGCAGCTGTAGACTAAAATACAAATGCTCGTGTTTCGTTGCTGTCGTAACACGGGGGAAGAATATGAAACAACCTGCAACAGTTAAATTCCACTTCCAGCACTGTGAATGTAAAGTGACTCATCTGGAAGCACAACAGCTGCAGAAAGCCCCTATCCACCAAGCAGGTCCCTGCACAGAGCTCACTGCAGCTTCTTGGTTTACAGACCTAAAGGGGACAGGGAGACTTCTCTCTCTATTGCTCCTTCAAGCAGATTCACCTAAAATGGGTGGCTGGGAGGGAGGGCTCCTTGGTTTTATTTCCAGCTTCTGTACGAACAAGTGTCAGACTTCACCTCAAGCTGTCAATTAAATTACCTGGTTATACAGTAAGCTTAGCAGCTTAGCATTATACTGAAATGGTATAATAATAACAATATTATTACTATTAATCTTTGTATGTGTTATTATGTACTGCACATAATAATTTACAGGCAGCCTTTTGTGCAGCCTCTGAATGAGCAGTCCCTGTTTGCCTTCTCCTGAGCAGCTTTGCCTGGGGAGATGCTGTGTCACAGCAATGAGGGGGAGGAATCCTGAGGCTATTTCTCCTTACAGAAATTGTCTCTGTTAGCACTTCACTGTTTCATCTAAGGAAGAGCGAAGCAAAGGAAGAGTCTGAGATCCAAAACACAACCGAGCTCTAAGCATTAACTCAGCCAGGGTATCAAAAGGCATAGCTCCTTCTGTCCCCTTCTATTATAATGTGATATGTCTTAATTTCCAGGAGTTGGACTTGATCCTTACGGATCCCTTCCCACTCAGTATATTCCATGATTCTATGATTAATTTAAATCTCTCTTGCTGAAGTTGAAGCTGGTACATTTCAATCTGTCTTCCCTGCTACTAGCTCAGTACCATGCTGGGCTGACATGTGACCATTTAATTAATTCACAGCATCTTGTTCGTACCTCTGAGTGATACCTTGGGGGCTGGGGAAATGTGACACTGTATTTCACCTACTGGTTTAATAGTATCTGTACAGGACCTCAAGAATCTGCTGCAGGACAGTGAGATTTCAGTGAACTCATAGATAAAGAGCCCAGGAAGGCAGCTGGGATAATTTCCACTTGCTACCATAATCATTTTATTAGTAGAGATGTTAAAAAGCATATCCTGATCTCCACAAATTGATGCCTCACAGCTCTCATGATGTTTGAATACACAGCAATAGCAAGCTAGAATGTATATCCTAAAAGGAACTCAATCAGAAGAGATAAAATATCCCCAGAATAAAAGCAAGCAAGGAGAGGAAAGAGCATCCTGAGAGGGAAATGACTTTTTCAAGGTCATTCAACAGATAAGCAGTAGGTCTGGGAGTAACCCAGGGCTCTCAGACCCTGACCCAGTGTGCTAACCTTTAACAGTGCCACCTCTGTCTTTCAGCTGAATAACTCCCACCAGAAAGAGAAGGAGAAATGATTGGGCTGTAAAAGCTTTTTCTTGCCAATTTTGTCATTGAATTTTGTGCCAGCATTTGGCAGAATGGCTTGTGATGCAGACCTGTTTTTAAAAGCATGACCCACTGGTTTGGGATTAAATCCAGACAGGTAAAATGAAAGTTAACTATTAGCTAAAACTTCTTTCTGGGAAGACCCACTGCAAGGCAGAAAAATTTGCTACAGAAATACTGGGACTTGTTTTTTTAAGATATTTTGAACCAGACTGAAAATGACTACTATAACTACTACTAAAAACTGTAGGAAATGATTCTGTGCAAAAATTTGCTTTTATTTTCCTCCAATAATCCATGATGCAAAAGCCTTGACCTTCACTAGCAGTATGTGATAGGATAAAAAATAAAACAACAAAAAAACAGTAATGCATTACTTCATTGAGTGATTACCAGAAAATACCTCAGGAAAAAAACACAGTGGCAGTAAAGAACTTAAAATCATCAAATCATAGAATTGTTTGAGTTGGAAGGGACACTTAAAGGTCATCTAGTCCAACCTGCCTGCAGTGAACACGATTATTCAGTGAGATTTCATTACTGTAATGGAGAGGGACAAGCTGCTTTGGATCAGCTCACTCTTAATCTGGGAGAAGAGGCTGATAGAGGCTTTTTTTACAGTGATTGCAATTGGATACTTTGCTGATGAGGGTGTGAAATATGGTATGTAGTTGCATGAATCACCTTGCTGTTATCCCATTCTTGGGTTTTCATCTGCGTGTGGATAAGCTCATACGATGGCTCCATGGCATCCATGTCTGGCTTGGGGTATCCAGGGATGACGTTGTGTAGCTGGAACCCGAAGGTGAGTAACCAACTGTTGACATCTGGAAAGAAAAAGAAGCACAGATTAGACATCTGATCTCTCAAGAAGGGTTGCCCAGGAGAATGACACAGATGAGGACCCTGGTACCTGGCACTGCAGCAGTCAACTCCAAGTGATGGGTGCCTACTTTATGTAACAGCCATAAGCTGCTGTCCTACACAAAAGAGGGATCACTGGCACTAAAGGGGACGTGATGGAAAACTGAGCGATATGGGACACTGAGGTTTAGAATAATAGAAACATAGGGTCATTAAGATTAGAAAAGGCCTCTAGTCCAACCATCAACCCATTCCCACCGTGCCCACTAAACCATGCCCACATCTCCACGGCTCTTGAACACCTCTGGAGATGCTGACTCCACCATCTCCCTGGGTTCCAATGCATCACCACTCCTGAGAATAAATGTTTCCTAATATCCTACCTGAATACACTCCATTAGATATGGAGCATATTTACTTGACAGGAGACTAGAAAATCTGCCCAGATTTTCAGTTGCACAGCTATTAGGAATAACAGCTTGATGTTGACCTGCTGGGGGAGGCCAGCTAACTCCTGGATCTGCTTGTGGTAAGCATTGCTTCCCCTTAACTTCAGAGCATTTCATTATCTCACCTTGTTTGCCTTCACTGGACTCTAGAGAAGGACACACCTGCTGCAATCCCCAAGCAAGATGGTGTGCATTTGGCACACAAATAGCAATTACAAGAAGAAGAGAGGTATGGAGGTAAAGTTTAATATCAGCTCCCAGGGGTACTACATGTTTTGTGTGTTACTGTGATGATGTTAGTGATTGCTCTGTTCCAAGTTGGAGTGCAAGGGGCTTGTTTTTCATTTTGCTCAGCTGAATAAACATTGCTGAAAAGAGTCTGTAAAAGGGATCGAATTAAAGAATCAAATATATATCTTTGAGTATTTTTTCTTTGTGTCCCCTGAGCCCAAATGAATGTTTTGAAGAGCTGGTTGGAAAAGAAATTATGGATGCAAATAGCAAATAAGGCACTTCCAGATGACTGGAGAACCAGCAGCCAAACAATCACACTATCTGCTGCTTGTTTTCTTACAGGCCAAAATGTTGGGGTTGGGCAGATGTCCAAAAAGCCCTTGCAACAACCCATGTGGAAGGAGGAGGATCTCTGTAGTAAAAACACTTCTGTTCACTCTCTGTACAGATCGTTCTTGAAGTGTCTTTGAAACACAGGGGTTGGGGGGAGGGAAAGAAATTAAAGGTTCGTTTGATTGTTTTTTTTTTTTTGCTCAGTGCTATGCCAGCCAGCTTCCAACCCCTTCTCATGCGAAATGAAGAACTTTGATGTCCATATTGTGGACCAGGTGGTCAGGAGAACAATGTAAAACTGTGAAGGTCAGCACTGGTGTGGGAATCATTTCCTGAGCACTTCACAAACGTTAAAAAGGGCACAGGACAGGGATGCTGAGCAGCAGTAAAGTACGTAGCATTTCTGGAAGGGCTCAAGACAGGCCTTTTTTTTTATATATATTTCTCACAAAGCTGACTTTCAAAACGTTTGCAAACAGGAGCTTGTTCTTTTTGGGAAGAGGTGTTGCAATGCCCAGAACAAAAATAAAAAACAACAACAAAAAAAGAAACTAAAAAAACCCAAACCCACCATAGCAGGAAGGTGTGGAGCTGAGGAAACAGAGGCGAAAATATTAATTTGCCAAGAAGCAGTGACAACTTTTTTGACAGAAAAGTACATTTCACATCGCACAGTATTTTTCAGCTACAGTAACCCTGCCAACACATTTCACAGTAAATTCATTTGAGGGCAAAGAAAAAGAGTGCTTAATGCAGACACAAGTAATGGAAATGTCAGTTCAATCCATCAGGATTGCTGAAACTGGCAGGAAAGCTCTGTGCCATGAAGTGTACAATCGCTAAAATACTCATGTTTAACAATGGGCTTCTCAAAACGTAAACACCTGCTTCTCTTGCTCCCCCCTCCACGTGTCTCCCATTTGCACCCACGGCCTCAGAAACCTCACATTTGGAGAGCAAAGCGTGCACTGTTTGGCTGTGTCCTGGGAGCTGTGCTTCCCTACGGACAGCGGGACAGAGAGCGGCTCCCTGTGCCTCAGCCAGGCGTGACCATGATGAGGAGGACACCAACATCAATGCTCCCATCCATTGGGAGCCTGAGAGCTTCAGCAGAAAGGATCATTAATGTTGGGAAGATCAATAAGATCACCCAGGCTGATCATAAAAGAAATGGCAGACAGCAGCCAAGCGTCACTGTGCTCATCCCAAATCTTGACCCGTTTCTTCCATGCTCACGAGGGAGGAGAAACTTAAAACATGTATTTGGGCTCCAAATTCCCTCAGGACTAGAAAAAGAACTTGTAAGACAATGGAAAAAATTATTCAGTGTTTATGAGGTATTAATGTATCGGATTTGGGCATCTTGCTGCCATGATCAGAGCTGGGTGGGAGACTGCCTGTTCCAAGAGAGCATCTGAAATTTTGTCTTGTCTGAACTAGAGCAGAAAAATAAAATATGTTGTGAAGTGACTGTTCAAATAATAGTTTAGTTCAAGATGAGAATTTCATGATGAGACCCTTTATTTGGATTTTGACTCTTCTTTCTGTTCTAGTCTCCTGTACCAAGTAGGTTTGGAAAGACTGAAAATCAAAACAGAATTTATCTTGTAGATTATTTTGGAATTTTGCATTGAGACAATTTCAAGAGCTGTGAGAAACATTTTTGCAGAGAAATCTCTCAAGCTCAACCCTCTCTCATGAACACATTCCACTTTGTCAAACGAGCTTTTTCTTGATAGGAAAAAATATTTCAAAGTTTAATTATGCCACATTTAATTATCAGAGTGAGGCCAACACACAGCATTTTAGTCTGCATCTTTTGGCAAATTTTACTTTCCTCATGGCATCATCTTCCCAGCTCTGGAGAAAACTGCATTTCATTAAAAAAATAGCAATCCAATCCTTATTATTGCAGAACAACCTGAAAGCATGGATGCTAATGGCTGGAAAAACAAGCTGAATAAAACAACACAGGATTTTTATTTTGTATTTCGTATTTTTTTTTTTTTCATTTTGCTATTAAGCCAATACCATAACTTAGGGAAATGCAAATATTGTTGTTGCATATGGATAAGTTGTGACAGACACAGCAGGATCATTTAAAAATTAACTGTACCTCCTTAAGAACTATGCACATTTGATTTGTGACTGTCACCTGGTTTTCCAGTGGGAACTGTAAGGAAAAAAAGTCCCAACAAAACAGTTTTCTAAAACATTACTGCAGTGTTGCAGAAAGTATGAATATAGGATGGACATTTAACCTACAGAATGATTTTTTTGTGCAAAGGACATACCTAGAGTTCATATTTGTGCCATTTTACGAAGTCCCTGGGGAAGCAGCTCAGAGGTTATGTCAAACTGTTGGGTTGGCATGCCCTAAGATCTGGCCTTAACGTCTAGAGCACCTGTTTTTTATTGACTTTTAACAGAAACTGTTAATTCCATGGGGCAGATTAGCTTTGAACTACATGGCTATTGTTGTGTGTTCTGAAATGGATGGCTGCAAAAAAAGGTTTAAGTTGCTGTTGCCATTCTGCTAAAACAAATCTGTGTGCCATTTGTTTAGTTGTAAACAAATCTCTAGGCAAAACTGTGCAAACAGAGCCGCCCCTCTACAAAGAGTAAGGTTATCAGGATATTAATTGGAAGCTAAACTTGGGATATCTGAGGGAACAAACAACTGGAAGCAATGTAAAGATACTAAAAACCAAGAAAGAGAAAAGGAAACAGATTTGGGAATTGCAATCTCTGTTTACACTAATGAATTAAACATGCCCTCAACCACTCTCTGACACAGGGGTCAACTGGCAAAGAAAAGCTTGTGTCCATTATGCTGAACACTAAAAAACCTCACGGTGACAGGGAAACCAAGAGAGAATCCTATTCACCGATGAACTATAGATCTGTTTGTTATTACGTTAATTAATTTAAATGTCTTACCTGTCATGTAGCATTTGATATCCTGAGAGTTGCTAATGGGATTATTGTTTTTGAACATATACAGGTTGAAAGGCATGATGTTATTGCTGCTCAGGTGCTTCCACATATCATGGTCTGGACTTGTCCACCGACCTGCTAGCACATCATAGTCTCTCCGTCCCATGTGGATGAGCTTTGTGAGGGGATCATACAACCCTCCATGGTAGCCAATGATGATCTGGAAGTTGGGATTGGTGTCCATATAGATCTCCCCATATGCTGTGTATAGTATCTGCTTAATCATTAAGCCAGTCCCGCTGAAGACAGCCAGAGGAGTGCCAATGTTATCACAGGCTATGTAAAATTCATCGCCACTGCTGAGCTCCATTGCAAAGAGGTGGCCTTGGAGATCATAATACAGGGAAGTGATCTCTGAGCTCGAGTGGTTGTATAGATGGGTGACCTTGGTTGGGTTGGTCAGGTCTGCATAGAAGAACTGCAAGTGATGGCCATGGCTGGTTTTGCTAGAGACTCTCCTTCCTAGGCCATCATAGCGGTACTTCACACTCCAGCCACTGGCTTTGTTGTAGGCTTTGATGAGCAGACCAGCTGAGTTGTACTCAAAAATGTCATTGCCTCTTTGCTTCAGGAAGCCATCTTCATCCATTTTGTACTGCACATCTCCCAGTCTAGTAATCCTATCCCTGAGGTCATACCTGAGGGGAGTGAGGCGGGCACTATTCCCTGGACTCAACAAATGGAGGTTTCCATTTAGATCATAACTGTAACGCCAGAGTGGTTTGTCATTGATTGACACCGTCTGCAACTGGCCATCAGCATCATACTCGTATGAATATCTAGTTGTGTTTGCATAAGGTCCAACCTTTAGCTCTTTCTTAACAACTCTCCCCATGTTGTCATACTGCACGGTCATCCAGTACATGAGGGACCGGAATATCTCGTACTGGACCTCCTTCATTCTACCATAGGCATCAAAATGTTTGGTGTGAGTCATGACAGCGGTGGTGATAATCTGGTTGATATCATAGTAAATCACTCCAAATTTACCAAATTGCTCCGTTTTGCCTGACACGTCATCATACCTGTACAGATCGATGGGTAAAGGTGTCTCATTGATGACTGCTTGCATGCTGGTCACCCGAAAACTGTTGTCATAGTTATAGTCAAAACGTGCATTCACCATGCCTTCCTCAGTGAAGCGGAAAATCTGTCGATCAATGAGGGGTCCTATCTGCCTGTATCTGATGGTACACGTGAAACCCTCATTCTGCAGGTTTATGGTCTTCAGCATGCCAGCAGTTTCATCATAGGTGAAACTGATCTTTGTGGTGTCGTAGAGCATCTCAGCTAACTTGGACAGCTTTCCATACTTGTAGATGACACGTCTCCCTGTCCCCAGGTACAATGTGTGGAGGAGCTGCTCATCCTCTGTGAAATCCTGAATTACTGAGGCGTTGCCTTCTGGGGGTCGGTAGATGTTCCTGTAGTAACCAATGGAACGGATGGTTTCTAACGTCTGCCGGGCAACGTTGGGCATGGTCACCGATGACAACCGGTCGTTCTTGTCAAACTCAAAGATGTACTGTCTCTGGCTGTGAAGGAGCAGCACCATGGACTAGGTGGGAAGGAGAAAAGAGGAAATTGTAATACTGGTTTTCAGGCAAAATTTGTCTCAATGCTAAACAAATCTGCAAAATTCCCCAATTCAGGCAACTGGGCAAGTGAGATAAATCCATGCACACACAGTGTGAAACAACATGTGACTGTATACAGCTGCATGGCCCATCATGTAACCCCAAGCAGGGTTGGACTGGAGGCAGAAGCAGCTATTGCAGTGAGGAAGGTCGAAGTTCAGAATG
The DNA here is from genome assembly GCA_013399175.1 of Odontophorus gujanensis. Taxonomy (NCBI): domain Eukaryota; kingdom Metazoa; phylum Chordata; class Aves; order Galliformes; family Odontophoridae; genus Odontophorus; species Odontophorus gujanensis. Next base: position 757,580 of record VXAB01008334.1, on the reverse strand, counting down.
CTCATCTGTTCAAATCAATTCCACATAGCTGTCTCTACTTAAATTCTCCACACCAATAGCTTTTACAAACCAGCTAAATAAAATGGGTAGAAAGTCTCAAACAATGCTTGAAGAAGTGCCCTCCTGACACCTTCCAATGGCCAAATAGCTCACTGTGTCTGCATACCTGTGGCAGTGCGGTAGGAACTTGATGATCCTTAGGCTCCCTTCCAACCCAAGCCATTCCATGATTCTATGATCTTCTATTACTCACTTAACCAAACTTCTGCTACCATGCTTATTTCTTAGTTTTTTTTTCTTTCCAGTCTGCATGGATTGTATAACACAAGGTGCAAATCAACACTTTCTGCTTTTTAAAATTTTGTTACTGCAGTTTCCTTAAACTGATGTAGGGATAAGCTCTATATAGAAGACTCATGGATAAAAGTATCAGCCCCAGCTATGCAGTAAGTGGATCTATGGGACACTGAATAGTGTAACAATGAATAATAATACCAAAAGAAATGAAGTCCTATGCCAGTCTGCAAGTGTAGACTACAGAAAACCCTGCAACGTATTTACAACAGGCTGTCTGAATTTGTGCCTGCTGCTTTTTATAACATGTACTTCTTATGAAGCAGGAATGGGTTACTCAAAGAATTGAGAATGTCAGCATGTGTGAGTTGTTTTCACGTGGAAAATCCTACTGGAAGTCCCTATTGTTTACTCCTCTGACTTCACCTGAAGATATTTCATATTACAGTTAGCTCAGCACAAGAATGCTGTGCCGAAAAATCAAATGCCAAAGCTCTACAGGATTTACAGGATTAAGACATGTTCTTAGTGTGACTGGGAAAGAATACTGCCCTCGGGGGTATTTTTCACACTATTTTCAACTGATTTGTGGTAGTTTGGCTCTGAAGTTCCTATGTGTGTCTTAGTGTGGGCAGAATACACACAAAAGTATTGTACCACAAGGACCAGTAATTAGCTGATGTGAAGCAGCACAGATGAAATCAAAAGACTAAAGCTCATTTCCACCAAACATACCACCAGTGAGCAGCAAGAAGACTCACCTTTTCCAGGTAAGTGTAGCTCCATGATTTGCCATCAGCAAAGATCCTGGATGTAATTCTGCCAGACTGATCGTACTCCATCCTTTCTGACATTGTGCCCCTTTGAATGCCTGCAATGTGCCCTCCAGGGGAATAAGTCACATTGACCCCATTGAGTCTGCTGCTGGGTGACCAGAGGCTGGGCCTCCCTGCCTGGTCGTAGAGGATGCGGAGCGTGAACTTGCGGTGGTCGTCATAGATTTTCTCTGTTCTCGTCACTCGATCGAAGTCGAGGGACAGCAGGTTTCTGTTGTGTACCTACAGGAAGGAGGCAGAGAATTAGGAAGCTGGAAATTCAGTTACAAAGCCTGCTCTCGTTTCATCAAACACCTCTTTAGATCACACTCCAGACTATCCAGGTGTCCATTGCCTCTGGATAACATTTTCAAGACCGAATGTTGGCATAACAATTCTTGACTTTAGTGAGGGCAGAAGCAGAAAAACTTCTGAAACATCACCATGGTGAAGGAGTATTGTCCATATCCCAAACCTAGGCTTAGGACTGACATAGCAGATGTGGTATAGACCTGCAGAAGATGTAATGATAAACTGTTGCAAGGAATATTTGCAAAATGCTCTGCTTTAATTTAATCATAGAATCATAGAGCCATCAAGGTTGGAAAAGACCTCCAAGATCATCCATTCCAACCATCCACCTATCACCAATCCTTCCCCACTAAACCATGCCCTTATAACAATCCAGGTTTATACAGATTTTGCTTTTGTGGGGATATAAAATAACAGAAAAAGTGAATGTTGTGTCAATATGATTGAAAGTTGGGATTTTCTCTGACTTCACTGCATGCGTTGGAGGTGAAGCTGTCCACCTGAGATGAAATATGGAGGCTCTGAGCATGGCAGATGTTACATAGAGCAGTGATAGCCAGAGTTTGAGTTTCATTGTCCTGGGGTTATTCTGTGTTGCATAATTACACTTCAGTTACCTCCACTGCCTCTGCATTTCCAAAGATCAAAGGTATCTACTTCAAAGGTAGGAGAAGGAATACATTTTCATTGACAGATTGTAGTGCACAGCATTACAAAAAGGACCTGATAATACAACTCATGTTTAGCTGCATGTGCAAGATTTATAAAACCACATCACTGCAGCAGCAGAATATTGCACAAGGATGAAAACCCCACGTTCTCAGCATGAGTTCGCCTGTGAAGACAGCTGTTTCTCCATCCCACCACCTCTGATTTTCAGCTGGTGAACCACTTTTTTCTCCAGAAAGGTGCTGTTGTCAATAAATCAGAGTTTTTAGGTTGCTTAGGGTGTTCAGGATTCAAGCGAAAATAACCTTATCCTACTCTGGGTAAAACCCACACTCCTGACCCCAGCACAGCCCTCAGCCCCAGAGCAGCTTTGATCTTGGCTATTACTTTAGGGTGCATACTGAATTCCCACTGTTCTTTGAGGGATGTGGGAGTATCTGAGAGCTCAAGAGGAACAGAAAGGATGTGGTAGGGCCAATGGAGAAGAGTGCTGAATTCCATGTGAGACCTGGAGGAAGGGGAGAGGGAAAGGTAGACTGCTGGCCTCTCAGTGCTGAAACCTGAGGAATGGGAACGCTGCAAAGTCAGATGTCAAAAGGAGTCTCGGGAGTGGAGGATGGAAGAGGCAAAACAATGGATGGAAGAGGCAAAACAATGGATGGAAGAGGCAAAACCATGGACGAGGCCAACTGAGGCAGAAGGAGTTTATGCTGTGACATTAAAGATGACGTAAGAGGGAGCAACTGAAAAATTATTTTCAGTTTATGAATAACAGCGATAGAACAGCGGTATGCCTTGAGAAAAGAGAGAATGTGGAAAGGTAGGTAATGCCCCAATTAAATGTGCTGCAGTGTTTAAAACAGAATGCAAGTGGCAGCAGGAGAAAGGAAATCAGCCAGAAGCCCACTGTAAGAGGCAAGCTGGGAAATAATTAAAAAGGTATCAAAACTCTAAGTACAGATGCACATGTGTAAGCAACGGAGCAATTTGCTATCTCATAAGTGCTTGCTGCTGTAGATACAGAAACAGAAGTGGCAATTGCTTGCAAATAAATAAATAAATAAATAAAAGAGGAGAAAAGCAGGAAGGAATAACATCTCTGCCTTCCATCTATTCACAGGACAGCTCCAGCCCAGCATCTGCAGCTCCTTCTGCTCCTGGTCTCTGCCAAGGGAGCTGGAAAGAGCTACTGCAGGGTTGGGACAGCAATTCGGGCTGGAAGTGGCCTCCCTGATCCTTTTGCCAGCAGCAGTGCCATGCACTGCCTGTAAGGACCAAGTAACAGTGGTCCCATGTGGAGCCAGGAGTTGGACTCAGTGATCCTAATGGGTCCCTTCCAACTCAGGATATCCTATGATTCAATGATAACAGGTCTCAGGGTAGCTCTTAAAGTCAGTTCAAACCTCTGTATCCCATTACGGGTGCTGTAAGTCACTCCACCTTCCCCACTCTCTGGCAAGGGATTTCTGTGGGGCTCGTTGGAACCAGTCTCCTTTTTTGTGATTTCTTTTTCTTTATGATTTATTTTTTCCTGATCTCCAAACACAACTCTTCCATTGGAGTGCCACCCCTCCAGGGTGATGGGCAAAGTGAACCCGACACTGCCAGATAGCCTCTGAACAGGGGCTAAATCTTCTCATCTTTGTTCAAGGGCATGCCTATAACAGAAGTGAATTTCCTGCAGGAGCTCTGACAGGGCTGCAGGCTTCAGTCCAACGAGCGTGTTTTACGATGAGCAGCTAAATAAGGTGCCATCCTACAGCCCAGAGTCCTTGTCCTAGCAAGAGCTCTGCAAAGCTTCTGCAAAAAGCTTTTGTCCCTTTGGAGTATTTGACAAAGCCTGCGATCAGCACAGGACTGAGGGAGAGTAAATATTAACCCATAGAGTACTCGACCTCCCTCTGTAGTGGGTAACTCCAAACTTACATTCTACAGCACTTCCATTTGATCTCTTAGTTTGCCCTGAAAAAGCAGGAACACAAACGTGCCAACACCTCTGATCTCTCCAATGTTTCCTATGGAGCTCCTCCAGCTTAAATTATAATTAAACAGCATGCAATGATCTCTCTGGGTGCACAAGAGCACAACAAAGGAAGATTTCTCATAAAAAGGCAGTGACAACCTCCAGCAGAAGAGTGCAAACAATACTTCAGCAATGAGAACTCCAGGAGCCAACAGTGTCTACATGGTAAATAGTTGCCTACAAAGCAATCTCTTCAGAGAACTGCTATAAAATTATTGGGGTGGGTATCTTCGAGCATCAGCTCCTTGGAGAAGATCTGGAGATGACACAGGGCCGTCCTTATTAGTGAATATGCCAGGAACAGTTGGTGGCTTATCCACTGAGACCTCTCTGGTCACATTGGCTCTGGTGAGTCTTTGGGACATGTTGTCTTAGTGCCACTGTTGACCTGGTCTTGGGAAAAAGGAACCAAACTGCAATCCAGTGATTAAATTAATAAGACAGCTGAGGCAGCAGCTCTGTCTCTGTTTGCTGGCTTCACTGCCAGAGATTATTTTACATCCTTCCTTACTGAAAAATTCATGCTTGTTAAAAAAAAAAATAGCATAAGGAAAGAAGGAGATCTGTTCCTTGGAGTGGTTTATCTAATGGTCACTACAGATGGGATCTGTGCTGCTGCTGGCCAAAGAGGGGTTGAACTGTTGGCCAGACAATTAGCAGAAATATCCTGCTGCTGTGTGGATGGATCAGAAAATTGCTGCTCTTCATAGGAGATGAGGGACCAGAGAAGGTAAAAGGGCTGCTTTGATATGTTCGTGCTGCTTTCATAGAATCATTAAGGTTGGAGAGGACCACTAAGATCATCTAGCACACCCTCTTCTTGAACATCACCAGGTATGCTGACTCCACTACTTCCCTGGGCAGCCTGTGCCAGTGCATTACCATTCTTTCTAAGAAAAAAAGAAGTTCCTAACATCCAACCTGAAACTGCTGCCAGGATAAGTGCAGCATCACATCAGCATTGCTGTGAGTGGGGAAAAGGCATTGGGGCAGTTCTCTTCGCTTCATCCACAAAGGCATCCTTACCTTCTACCTTATTCTTGCCATGAAAAACACCTGCACTATATTATTTCCTACGGTGGCTTGAGGAGGCTGCTGAGAAATCGGCCTTGTTGTGCCAGGAGCTGTTTGAGCTCATGGCAACATGCCATCTGTCCCCTGAAAATATGACTGGAAGGGTTACAAGTCATAAAGTACGGATGCGTGTGATGAGGTCTGAGGGGATGCTGGTTGCTGGGGAACTTCACCTTTCAGGTTGGATATCAGGAAAAAGTTCTTCACTGAGAGGGCAGTGGGTGTGGAACAGACTCTCCAGGGAAGTGAGCACAGCCCCGAGCTGCTGGAGCTCAAGGAACATCTGGACAATGCTCTCAGACACATGGTCTGATTTTTGTGTGGTCGTGTGTGGAGCCAGGAGTTGGACTCCGTGATCTCCAGGGGTCCTTTCCAACTTGGGATATTCCATGATTCTTTGATTTTGCAGGGACCATGTGCTGCACTCCTCACTTCAGAGACCTCCTGGGGAGATGAGGGGCTGGGTGAGCTCTTTCCCCATGGAGCACCACAGCTTTGCTGATGTCTCATGGGAGCAGTAGGGTGAAGGAAAGTGGCGATTTACTCACGTACAGCAGAAAATGCTCAAGTTTCCCCAGACGAACAAAAACATGTTGAACTGAGCTTTGCTAAGCTTCTCCCTTGCCAGAGAAAGCAGCAATTACTGGCACAAGGGGAGAGGAGAACATGACATGGAATATGTTAAATGCTGAGCAGTCCCCAGGGAAGCAATTAGCACCTTGTAGGTTTATGGCTTAGGGGTGCAGATGCTGCCATGCGGGTACAGATAGGCTGCTTAAAACTCCTCTTCATCCTCAGATGCTTTGAACCCCTGAACAGGGCCATAACTGAGTCCTTCCATGATGTAAGGTGCTCTTCTGCTTCGCTAGGAGCAGGAACAGCCCCCAGTAGGCTCAAAATGTGAATAAATGCTGGCAGATTTATTGGGACCCAAGTAAGAGGCCTGAAAATTCATTCTGCAAGTGCTTTTCCAAATGCAGCGCAATATAAAACAAAGACACATTCTGCGTTTGCATCTGAAGTGAAGATTTTGGAAGATAAAACTGACACGGGCAGCTGAGCTGCTGTGAAATGAAGGGAAACTGCTCTGAACACCAAATAGCTGTGACACAGCTGCAGATTGGAGAAGCCTCTTTCCAGAGACAGACTTATCTTGTAATTGTGTTGGATATTAAAATAAAGATTTTTATATATATATATATATACGTATAAAACAAAAAAAAACCATCCCAACCCAAACAAGAAGATCGATGCCAACTGAACTGTAGACATACAGTAGTTTCCAGTCCTGTTTGAGCAGCTATTATCCTGATAACAAAAAGGAGTGAGTGTGGAAGGCTGTAGATGCAAAGAGAAAAGAGCAGAGCCTGGGCTGGGGAGGGTAAAGAGCAGTACTTGAGAAGTGTGAGTGACAAATCACACCGAGGCAGTGGGGGTCACACAGCAGGGAATGGGGAGTGGTGCAGAGCAAGGACTGGGAAATGCATATTCTGAAAGCAGAGCATGAATATTTACTGCAAAGCTTGAGTGTGAATAAACAGCTGCAATCCTTTGGCAGCAGGAGCACTGCACGGAGCTAAACCTGAATTTGCCAGGTACTGAGCAGCTCCTCAGGAAGAAGCCCACAGCTTGGACTGGGCTGCCCAGGGAGGTGGTGGAGTCACTGCCCCTGGAGCTGCTCAAGAACTGTGGGGATGTGACACTCAGGGACACGGTTTAGTGGGCATGGTGGGATGGGGATGGACATGGAAAGCTTAGAGGTCTTTTCCAACCTTAATGATTCCGTGATTGTATGACTCTGAGAGCACTGCTGGGCTTCAATTACTGATAACACTTCAGGGAACAACAGCAATTGTGACACGAGGCCAGCACTTCAGCAGGTTCATCAGATGAGCAAGCTTCAGGAATCTTGAGATTTTTCTGAGGCAGCACAGTGAACAATACTGCTTACAAAGCTTTCACTGCTCAGGTCTATGTTACTGCCTGCAGTACAGATTGAAAAGCCTTCTGGTACCGAAAGGGAGCTTATAATCAAGAGGAAGACTGACTTCTTACATGGTGTGTTAGTGATAGGACAAGGAGGAATGGCTTTAAACTAAAAAAAGAGTGATTTAAATTAGACTCGAGGAGGAAATTCTTCATTCAGAGGGTGGTGAAGCCCTGGCACAGGCTGCTCAGAGAGTTGTGGGTGTCCCAACCCTGGAGGAGCATAAGGCCAGGCTGGATGGGGCCCTGGGCAGCCTGAGCTGGTGGGAGGTGTCCCTGTCCATGCCAGGAGTTGGAACTTGGGGGGGCTTTAAGGTCACTTCCAACAAAAACCATTCTACGATTCTATGAAAACACTTGTACTAATTGGTGCCATATTTAATGGCTATGATTATCTCTTGCAGCCTGACATGATGGTTAAATCTGTAGTTTCTGATAGGAGGTGATGCATTCTCAGTGATGCAGAGTTCTCACACGGAAGCCACAAGTACTGTCTGTGATGGTTAAGACAATGTCAGCACATAAGGAGACATAAGGATGTATTCAGACCACAAAGGCTGCATCACTGAGGATGAACAGTTATTCCTCTGTCCTACAGCTACATCACTATTGCAGTCACCAGAAAACATCCCTGTCCCTTTTCGTCATGGGGCTGGACATTGATGAGATGGCAAGTGGAGCCCAAAACTCCTCACACTTACCCTCAGGCGACGTCCAAAGACGGTGACCTGCCCCCTTGCTTGCTCCTTCCTCTGCCTCCACTCCACGAGATTGAGGCCATTGTCAATGGGCAGGGTGACATTCCTCTTGCCCACGGTGGGGTTGACGGTGCCAGCCAGCAGATGTGGCTCAGTCTGCAGGGCCACCTCCATGCCATTGGCCAGCATCAGTCTGAGAGAGCCGTCAGCACCGATGTAGTAGCTGTTTCGGACTTGGTCTGAAGACAGAAAAAGAGATCTTTTAAAAATGGCTGTCCAGGGATACAGCCCTTTCACTTCCTTCCTCTTCCAGGTTTCTCTAACATTGCTGCTGGATGTAAGGAAATGCACTGTCACTTTTTTTTTTTTTACTGGTCTTGATGAGGATGGATTGGGGTTGGACTTTGGGATCTTAGTGGTCATTTCCATCCTTAATGATTCTATGTCTCTATTCCATGATTCAATTGTCCTACTCACAAATAGGTTGTTTCATCAGAAAAAAGAAGAGATGGACAATCTCTTTCATTTTAATGATATTCTGCACCTCAAAGTCTTCCAAAAGTATCTTAGAATACCCCAGCAAAGAACACAGGTTCAAACCTCCACCCCTAGGCTAGCTTAAAGACCACTGCTAAAACACTGGGTGGTGAGAAATTTGTTTTAAACCACAGTCCCACTGAAAACTTTCCACGTTTTTGTATCTAAAAGATCCCAAATTGGCTACAAAATATGAAAAAGTGGGGCCACCTACTTTTCTCAGCTTATTCACTATCTCACAAGTGACAAGAAATTGCACAGCGAGCTAATGCTAACCAGCTCCCCCAACAACAGCCAAACCCTTTCACTTGGGAATACTTTCAGGAGGCGACCAAAGACCTCATGATTGGAGAGAAAGCAGAAGCACTAAGCTCCCATACACCTGGCCTCAGCTAGCTCCTGAAAGACCAGCAATTTTGAGGCCAGGATTTGGGAGTTCAGATGTGAAAGAGAACAATATCCTGTGCACATCTTTCAGGAACCAGCAGGCTGAAACCTTGTCCTTTGAAATCCAGCTGGCACTTCTTCCTGCAGAGAGCAGCTCATGATGGGTAAGAAAGCATGAGGCTTGCTCAGTGCAGAACAGCTTTAAAAGCACATTACACAAGGAGTGACTTATCTAAAGCTCCTCCAATGCTGGAAAGTATTACCATTTCTATCTCCCAGGCTGCCATAAATACCTAATTGTGAATAAAAATACCCCTTAAAAATTCATGTCAATTGTTTTTCCGTTCAGAGGCAAGTCAGGTTTTGTTCACTAGCTGCTCTGCCATAGCTCAGCAGGAAACGAGGTCACAGCAAAATTACCATCTCCCGTCTGGCTGAAATAGATCAGCAAAAAAGCACAGTTCGGTATAATTAGGAAAGGAAACCTGACACCAGTTGGTCTCTGTTACTGTGAGTCTGATCCTGCTCTCGCTGCAGCCAGCTGGAGCCTTGCCACACTCATCTCAGCAGGGCCACAACTCAACCTACTGTACACAGTTAACCTCATGATGGTGTGAAACTGCTGTGGCACTGGGTTTTACCACTATAAATGCACAGCAGTGATTCACAGCGTAGATCTGAGCACTTTGGCTATACCATTGTGATGGTCTTTTGACACAGATACAAAGGGATCAAGCCCTTGATTTTCCATTGAGAAGTGAAAGTCTGCTGGCTTTGGCTCTTCAGCTCTCAGATGCCTGGCACTGTGAAAAACACGATAGGAGATCCACCTTAAAACAAACTGGTGAAATATCTCTGCACAGCTTATGTGTGTCTCCCACCTTCATCACCAGGGAGCAGGGGAAACGTTCTCTGTTACTCACTGGACATGCAATGTTTGTGTCACTCAACCGTTGGCTGTGGTGGATTATCCCCAGAACATTGCAATGTGAGGGAGGGAAATCGTAGATTCACAGAATTATTTGAGTTGGAAAGAACCTTTAAAGGCCATCTGGTCCAACTCCTGGGCAATGAACAGGGTTACCCACAGCTCCATCAGGTGCTCAGAGCTCCATCCACTCTGATCTTGAATGTCTCCAGGGATGGGGTACCTACCAAGTCTCTAGGCAACTTGTTCCAGTGCCTCATCACTCTTTCTGTAAACAGCTTCTTCCTCATATCCAGTGTAAATCTCTGCTCTTTTAGCCATTTCCTCTTGTCCTATCACAATGCAAATCCTCCACTTTCAAGACTTTTTCCAAGATAAGACTCTTTTTGGCTGTTGAAGGCATTTCTCAAGGGCTACATGAAACTGAAGTGCCATAGAATACTGTGCCACGTGCTCATTTGTCTCTTTTTGCACTCTTATTTTGCTCTTGAAAAACTGTTCCCTTTGTGGGTAGTCCGGAGGACAAAATCCCACAGAAATGTTGAGGAGTCTGTAAGCTATACGGGCTCCTCCACCCCTCCTATGGGAACCCATAACTTTCTGGAAATGCCAGAAAAATATTCTGGATGTAAGGAATAAGAGTGGTGAAACACTGGAACAGGTTGTCCAGAGAGGTGATGGCTGCCCTGTCCCTGAAGACTCTGGAGCTGGGAGTTGGATTAGATGGCCTTTAAAGGTCCCTTTCAACTCAAGTGAATCTATGACTCTATAAAAGTACCCTTCTGGTGTCCTGCCCAAGCCTGCATAAGAACCAGTTCTGTCCCAAAGCCAACAAATGGCTGAGTCCTTGCTCCAAGTGTTATCTTAGAGGTGTCACCTTGAGCTGACAGGTCTTTCTAACCAGGAACACCAGACATATTCTGAGCATCTCTGAGTCTTAATGCAATAGTCATTGCATGGGTGTGCATTTGGCTTTTCTGACCTTGATACCAATTTCGAATAAGACAGGAGGATGCTGAAATCTTTGCACAGTGTTTCATTCTGACCTTGGGGTTTAAGGGTTGGGAAATGCTTAGCATGGGACAGAGGATCCCAGGAGGTGATCAGATAGACCCAGGAGGTCTACAGATAAGAGTCTACAGCTGTGACGAGAACTACATCTAAGGACTTCTGAGCACCTGAGCTTTAACTCCTACCAAGCACAACAGGATTTAGGCATTTAAAAACCTTGATGAGATCTGTTTCTGGTTTCTGTGTGGAGCCATAAAATGTCTCCATTTCACACCGACTGCAGCCAGAACTTGCTCGCAGAGTGATCCAGGCTTCTTGAAAGATTTACAAAGGATTTGTGAGAGCTGGCCAGAGCTGTGAGCCCAGAAGGAAAGTGCACAAGCACCTCTCATGCAAAGGGAATCTGCAGTGTGCATTTTCTTTGGAGAGTAAATGAGCAGGCAAGATGATCAAAGACCTTAAGAACAGCTCCAGCTCCATGCACTGGTGAGACACTTGGAAGGCAAATTGCATTTTAACCGTGCTCAGTTCATGCTGGACAACTCCAGAGGCCCTTACTGCAGTTTCTACATTGCTGTCAACAACATGTGCCTCATTTTGGGTATTCACAGTCCCTGTCACTTGTGGGAAAGCCACCCACAGAAGGTCACAGTCCACCTCTGCTGTGACATTATCCAGATCTTCGGTTTGAGATGAGTACGTTTATTCAGATGCAAATAATTTTGTAATTTTATACTTCTCAAGATGATGAAGCTGTTTGTAATACTGTATGTCCTAATGGCAACAGTGGCCCTGTGCTGGAGGGCAGTACAATGAGATAACTGACCGTGGCACCATTATGTAACTGTGCCTTCAGCTCCGCATGGATAAATCACATTGCAGTCAATTATCTCACTAAAGGGCCCCCGACAGTGGGCTCTATTGCTTAATTAGGCTCTTGAGGTGAAGCCAACCTCGTGTCTGTGCAGTTGCCAGAGGTCTTATTGCAAGGGGATGGAATGGGGCAGGGTTGGACCTGCTTTGTAGACTGGAGTGAAGAAAAAGAAAGTCGTTGTGCTGCCCTGCAAGGATGCTGAGCACAGCTAGAAGGAGCTGGCATCCTCTCAGCTGCCCTCTGTAGAAGCAGGAAAGGCAGTGTTCAGGCATTATATGCACTTTCTTTTAAGAAAGCTCGCTCTCATTATATGGAGAGGGAGGGAAATGCGTGACTCAGAGATTTGGGAACAAGTGTGACTCTGGAACATGTTGGTCTCACTTGGAGCACTTTGTTCTTTACAAGGGGAAATGATGTTTGACACCCTGCTGCCACTGGTTGTAGACTAAGACTGAATGAGAACTAAGGAGTGAAGAAAGCAGTGGGTTTGCCAGTCCCTTCTATTGCTCCACGTCCCAGGGAACAGGAGTGAGGGACTGTAAGGAGGCTTCAGCCTTCAGAACCTGGAGATCCAGGTTGGCATGGCTTATGCATGACATCTTCTGCCCTTACCAGAATGTCAGCATGGTGCTATATCACTCCTTCTTCTTTCCTTTCCCACTTCATCACCTTTTCCTTCACCTCATCAGTTCTTTACTTCTCACCACTGGTAGAACTATGCTCATTTTTGACAGTCACAAATCATTTCCAACCCCTCCACCCATGACTCCTTTCTCCTCCATGCCTCTCCAAACCAGCCCTTGAGCTCAAACACAAGCCTTCTGGGGACAGAGATGGTCCTTTTGATCTGGATTCTTCCTTCTGACTGTTTGAACAGCAAATGAATAAAGCATCTGAGAGATTTCTAGTAACCATCTGGTTGTCTTTCCAGGAGGAGTGCAAATGTTACATTGGAAGCCATTACGAGAATGAAGCGAAAGGGTCAGATGGAAGAATAGATTTATGCAACTCTTTTAGTTCTAACAATAACGTTGATGATGATGGGGGACAATACTGCATGGCAAGAAGGACTGGCTGAAAATGAAGCAGAAAACAGCTGCTGGGTAGCTCTGGAGCTAGGGATTGTGGCTAAGTAGGTGTGAATGTACATCTGGACCAGCATGTGGGGAGCTCTGAGGTGCTAAGGATGCAGGTGACTTGGTGATAGGATTACCAAGACGATGCCTGTTTCCTGATGGATAATCCACGGTTTGCAGCTCAGCTGGGAGAGCAAGAGGCCTGACTCACCTTGCAGCAGGGTGTAGAAGGCTCCTGATGCTGACAAATTGGTTGTTATTGTAACATCATCCTTGCTGGAGGTTTCCACCTGGACGTGCACGGAGCTGTCGGTGTCGCTGCGGAAGCTGCTCACTTGGCCAGTGGGGAAGGTGACGTTGGTCAGGCGGCCGAAGCTGTCATACCTGAAAGGGAGGATGGAGGGAAGTCAGCAGCACAACAAAGGAATCATCCCACCAAGCAGAGACCGAGTCTTGAAGTCTTCACCCAGACTGTGAAAAGCCCTGCTGTCTGTCAGGACTACTTGAACTTTTTTTGGCTTTGTGAATAGAAGATCACAGCTTTTAGCTGGAGGAAAAAGAAGCACAGAGCAGAAAATGACTAAACAAGCAGTCGTCTCTTTTCTAGCAATATCTTTCTGATATTTATCACCTGTACTATGCTTCCTGTTTGCGTCAGAAAACTTTACTTCCCATTCACTGTGCTGTGACTTATGGAAAAGCTCTGGTCTGTGCATCCTGTCTAGCAGAGCTAGGAGTTTCTGAAAAACACCAACTGTTTAGTCTGGTTGCTCCCTGAGCTCTTCAGTAATTTATTTATATTCTTTTTGCCATCTTATTTTAAAAGCTAATGTTAAGGTAGCAGATTGGCCTCATCTGCTAAAGAGCTGTCCTTTGCAACCAAGTTGTAGGGCCCTGGGCACAGATGAGACCCCTGTATCTACCATTTACTGTTTCTAGGACTATCTGGAAGAACTGATTTAAATGTGTGAAAAAGCACTTCAATTTTTCACCCCTACCAAGTCCTTGGCTTTTCCAATGAGAGAGTCAAACATAAGCACCATCTGGGAAGGTTTCTGTTATGTGGGTACCTGCCTGCTAGGACCCAGAGGAAATAAGCCACACGCATACAGGTCCTACAGTACATTTTTCAGTGAAAAGAAGAAGCAGAAAATGGTGCCCAGAGGCATCCCAAATAGATGGAGCAAACATGCCACACTGAGCTGAGCTCTGAGCTCAGGGCATGGGGCTGGCAAAGGGCTTCTGGAGGGAGGCTGCTGTAGGTTGAAATGGAGAGCAGTAGGAAGCTCCACTGGCTTCCCCATGGAGAACTGCTGGTCCTTCTGAAAAGGTGGACCTTCAGGCAAATGGTATTTAAACAGTCAAGGGGAAATAGGAGAAAAAATTCAGCAAAAGCAATCATTGACAAACATTGGAGTGTTTCAAGTCGTACCCGCATGAAAAACACATTATGTGGGGACACAAAGTAAATGGTGGTTGAGCAGTCACTCTGCAATACACAGCACTGAACCTCTGATGGAGCACAGCTCAGGGCAGCATTCCTCAAAGCCATGAAGTAACACAAATGATATGTTAAGGAAAACAAGCTTAGAAAACACGACTCGAGAGGTAAAGCCAAAAGAAATAAGCTGCTTTACACCAGACAAAACAAAGTAGGAACCTGCCATCCTAAACTTGCTTATTCTGAGGGGGATTATAAATAATTTATCTAACGAGGGTGGGACAAGAGGTAACGAAATGAGGGAGATTGAGGTCAGAAACTGGAGGATGTTTTCCAGGCCAATGGTTGCTCCAAGCAGAGGAGCAGATGGAGCATGAGAAACCCCATTGACCAATACTTGTAAGAATAGGGGAGAGAAATGTGTCAGAGAGGGTCTGGATGTGGCTGATGGCTGAGAAATTATTCAACCTCAGCTTCAGGATTACTCTGAGCTGGGGAAAAAGCCAACAAACTCCGTCTAATAACAAAAAGGTAGTCCTGAATTGCAACCTATTGGAGACCCAGAAGCAGCCACTGTGCTGTCTCTGCTCCATACAGAAAAACAAGTTTGTCTCTTTTACTCCATTCCCCTTTTTTCCATATCTGTCCAGTGCTATTACTTTGCCTTTGACAATATGCTGGCAGTGACTCTGTATGAGGAAGGACTGGCAGAAAAGCAAATTCTTGTCCAAGTTTAATATTTAGCAAAGTGATTAAATAGGTGAGCTCATTGCAAATCTACCTCTCCCTCTTGGAGCTTGAGACACTGGGACGTGTAATTTTTCTTGCCCGCTGGGCACAGGGAGAGTTACAAAGGTAGAAGAAAGTATTCAGCCATCCAGTGTCAACCCATCACTCATGGGATTACCTAAGCATGGAGGAAGGAGCAGCCTTACCCTTTCCCTTCACGACCTTGGTGACAAACCAGCTACTTGTGAAGTGGAAAAGAAGGGGAAGAAAAAAAAACACAAAACAACAGAGAAGGGATGAATTCAGGCCTGCACTGCAGGAGGTTGGCAGGGGCCAGTGAAAGCCTTTCCAAGTGGCTAGGAGAGCACAGCTTGGATCTAAACTGAATCTCCTTGCAAGAGCCAGAGCTCAAGCTCTCTCAGTTCCCAGTGCTCTGCTCTCTGTCTGCAGCTCTCCTGTTTGCAAGGAGATGGGATGCACTTTGTCAGTGCTTTCTGCACAGTCATCCACACATCTCTACCTGGAAGAGTACATAAGTAAAAACTAAAAGCATCACAGAAGACATCTTTATTGGATCTGCTGAGACAGGACACGAGGGACATGATTTAGTCTTTCCCTTGAGCAGAGAGAACACGGTTATCACTAAAAGTGTGTTACATAACCCCCCAAATTCTTCCCACTGTGACATCTATTGCTGTCTATATAAAAGACAGTCTGAACTGTAAGGATAGACTCAGATCTCAAATGCTCTGATATTTAAGGAGGACGGGATCTGAATTTAGCATCTCTGACTTGATGGTGCTTGGAACTGTAAGGGAAGAATCTTACTCTGTTAGTATTTCTTATTTAGCTGAGTGTGGAACTGAGCCTGCCTCACACCTAAAAATACTGGCACAAAAGTAGGTATGCTGCACTGCAGTCTGTAGGGTGACTTTGGTGCAACAGGGGTGTGAGTACAGAAGGAAACAGGTTCACAGGTTAGGGAAAGAACAGCAAAAGCCCGGATGGGAGCAGGGAGTTTGTGTGAGGGACACACGGCTGCTGTTTCTGTTAAGTGCTGAATCAGTGTCCTATGAGTCATATGATTTATCCTAAATGAATGACACTCAGCACCATGCTGACAGTCAGCACTAAATCTATTCTGCATGAAAGCCCTACTTACTCCCAACAGCCCTGGGCTCTCTCTACCTTGTTCCCAGACATCTGGGTAGGCCTCTTCTCCCCGGTAACTAGTGACAGAACAGGAGGTAATGGCCTTAAAGTTGCTTCAGAGGAGGATGAGGTTGGATACTAGGAAGAATTTCTTCTCAGAGAGAATGGTGAGGCATTGGCACAGCTGCCCAGGGAGGTGGTGGAGTCACCGTACCTGGAGGCGTTCAAGAACTGTGGGGATGTGATACTCAGGGACACGGTTTAGTGGGCATGGAGAGATTGGGATGGACTTGGGGATCTTAGAGGTCTTTTCCAGCCTTCCATGGATCCTGTGATCTCTTACCATTTCTGCACCCATCTATGTGGCTTCTCTAGCACCTGGGGCTCACACTTGCTACCTGGTCATCTATGTTTGCAGACTCTCCTCTCTTTAAACAAGACCAAATGGTGTCTTAATGCTGTTCCACAGCAGTAATGGGCATATAGGCCAAAAAACTCTGCCTGAGCACAGAAAAAGAGCATGGAAGAATATGACGATGACTAAATCTCCATATGCACATTTTTCTTTTAAGGAGAAGATAAGTACATACAATAAGCATAATTAAATTTTCCTAATTGCGTGACAGAAGTCACACAATGGCAGAGAGTTTCACCAGGAGCACAAGTTTCCAACTGGGACTTTTTGTTCTGATTAGCAAGGCTCATTTGGGGCCAGAGCAGCTTGTGCTGGTGTGCTGGAGTCAGTTTAAGATGTCTGCAAATGTGCATTAGGCTTTTGGCACCTCCTTAGTCACCACATTAGCCTCTGTCAGAAGTAACCTGGACCATCTGTGCTTGCTGCATTTGCACGAGCTGCTGCACCTCTGCCCAGGGACCTTCCAAGTGCTTGCTTTGGGGCTGCAAAGAGGTCATGGCTTACAGAGGGAGAAATGTGAGAAAGCAGCACAACTGGGCTGCTCCACTTTTAATTATTGCTTTTTAATTAGTGGCAAGTGAAGTGTAAAATGTGCGTGCCCAGACTAAAGCTGCTTTGAGAGCTGCAGTGGCAGTGCAAAAGGAGGTGCTGAACACAGTCATAAAATGTCTTGGGTTGGAGGGGAGCTTAAAGATCATTTAGTTCCAACCCCCTGCCATGGGCTGGTTGCTCCCCTCCAGCTCAGGCTGCCCAGGGCCCCATCCAACCTGGCCTTGAGCACCTCCAGAGATGGGCCACACACAGCTCTCTGGGCAGCTGTGCCAGTGCCTCACTCCCCTCTGAGTAAAGAATTTCCTCCTAATATCTAATCTAAACCTCCCCTCTTTTAGGTTGAAGCCATCCCACCCTTGTCCTACCACTATCAGACCATGAAAAAAGTCACTCCTACTCCTGTCCATAAACTCCCCTCCAGTACTGAAAGGCATCAGTGAGGTCTCCCTGGAGCCTTCTCTTCTCCAAGCTAGACAAGCTCACTTCCCTCAACCTTTCTTCACAGGAGAGATGCTCCAGCCCTCTGAGCATCTTTGTGACCACCTCTGGACCCACTCCAACAGCTCAGCATCCTTCTTGTGATGGGGAATGAGTGACACGGTTGCATTTGTTCCTTCCATTTATGCACTCACAGAACTCATCCCCAGCTTGGAGAGGAAGGTTGAGTGACTGTACCTTATGTAGCCATAGGTGCATCTGGTCTTTGTGGTACGATAAATCTCCTCCCATCAGCTCATTCCACAGCTAAGCTCCATAGGCTGTGCTTCCACAGCCTTGGGATTTAGGGGTGGGCTGGTTTCCTAAGACGTTTGTGTTCTCCAAATGCTTTGAAAGACCCAGAATTAAGGAGATGCTGAAGGATAGGAGCACACATGCTCCCAGCAATGAATCCATCACCTGCTAACACAGCTGCTGCCTCCCATTCAAACCTGCTGCAGAGCCCTGGCATTTGCAATTACAGTGACAATTATTAGGCCAGCAACGGAAGCTGTTGCCATCCATTCCCAATTGGAAACGTATTTAGCTAAGGTTCAATGCACAGAATTAAAATGGCATTTGGTGCTTATGAGGCCTAATTGTTAGCTTGTAAACATTCAGAGCTTTCATTTATCACATTACCATTGTGTAGAGACCTGGGCCTTGGGAATTAAGGAGAGCATCCTAAGTACTGTCTATTCAAAAATCAATTCTTTGCCTGAGTCTCTGAGTTTCCTCATTTTCGTTTTTTCACATTTCATCGGTCTTTTAGAACTACAAGTCAAATAGATTGGAAAAAAAAATCACTGTAATAATATTGCATTTAGAGCCAAAGTGCCCTAATGTACTTTGCAAACTATATTTTATGTGTGATTATACAGACGTGCACCCGCCGCCTCTGTACAAGCTATTTTTCAAACAACGTTAAACACAACATTAAAAAGAAATCCATAATAGACAAACCCATGCTACTCAAATATGCATGAAGGCAAGTCCTCTCCCTAATGACAGACAGAACTTCTGTCTGCCCAAAAGAGGCAAGTAAGGTCTCTCTTTCCAGCTATTTTTATGATGCTCGTAATCACCTTGATTCTCTGCTGAACTTGGATGCCAGGCATACATGCTGGGCTCAAAACACGACCTCACAACTGAGCGAGAGGATTGGAGAAGTGCTGTTTTACCTTGGCACATGCAGGAGTTTCATGGTAACTTCAGCAGAGGAACAGTGATGACGAGTGAATGGTATTGTAATGGAGAAAACCGTGGAGAAAAATAATCTTGCTGAAAGTGACAGAAAAGGATAGAGAACAATAGCCAAAGGGGTTTGTGTTTCCTATGCTTCAGGCTGCTGCAGTCACACAAAGATCCTCTCTTGTGCTGCTCTAAGCCAAGGATGCCATCAAATCCCATAAAACCTGGTGTGTGACCTGAGACATCAGCTGGTGATAAAGGGATGTTATTAATGCAGCAAGCTAGGTTTCCCAAAGTCAAGAGGTGGCTGCTCCTCTAAAGGTAATGAGTGTTATTTATCTCTGGGTTTGACTGCACAATCTTCGTGCCAACTATGATGCAGATTGAGTCTGTATCTCCTTGTTGGGTAAATGCTGACTATGATCCCTCAGCATGAGAAAGACACAGAGCTTTTGGGAATGGGTCCAGAGGAGGGCCACAAAGACATTAAGAAGTCTGAAACACCTCTCCTATCAAGACAGGCTGAGGGAGCTGGGCTTGTTCAGCCTGGAGAAGAGAAGGCTCTGGGAAGATCTCATTACAGTCTTCCAGTATTTCAAGGGAGCATATAAGCAGGAGGGGACCAAATTTTTATGTGATCAGATAGTGATAGGACAAGGGGAAATGACTTGAAACTAAAAGATGGGAGATTTAGATTAGATCTTAGGAGGAAATTCTTTAATCAAAGGGTGGTGAGTCACTGGCACAGGCTGCAAAGAGAGCTGTGAGTGTGGAGGGTGTGCAAGGCTGGGCTGGGTGGGGCTTTGGGCAGCCTGATTTGGTAATTGAAACTGATGAGTCTTGGGGATGCCAGGAAGCCATCCAAGGTCCTTCTCTATTAAACAAAGTCCGATGTTATGGGTCAAAGCTTCCCTTATCTCCTGCTAAAGGATCTGGTACCACATTACCCAGTTAGCCCCGAGACACTCCTTGGGAAGTCCATGAGAAGGTTTTGAATTTCTTGGCTTGACTGAAGAGATGTGTATGTATTTAACTGTGTGCTGGGGGAGGTGACATTCAGAACTAAATGGGCACACAAAGGACCTGTGTGAAAGAGCCTCATCTGGGTTAAATAATGCATGGAAGGTTTGACTTTGGCTCAGAAGGAAATTGAATTAATATACACTGATACCATCTCAACGAGCTAATCAAGATAATTGCCATATTCTTGATTTAAACAAATGCAGTAAATAAAACCCCCAAATCTGGATTCTGCAGTAGAGATAAACAGCAACTGCTAACAAGCTATGTGAAGGCTGGTAGTGATTTTTTCATGTCAACTGAGAAAGCAGCAACAACAGAAGTAGTCACACAGCATCCTTTGTCTTTGACTTGAGCTGAACAACAAGAAGCTGTTAACTTGGCAGAGTTTCCAGACCTGCTTCCTTTGCTGCTGATTACAATGTTACAGGCTGAATGGGAAGGCAAGTCTTTAATCCAGTTACTGGACAAGCTGATTTGCAGGGCATTAATTGATGGTGAATGTCAAGGTCTATATAGTACTAAAAACCCTCAAAGAAGTCCAAATAGGCCTTTGGGGACAGGTTAATTACTGGAGGGAATGAAGTTTCACTCTCAAAGGAAGAAGAAAGCGCACGCCATCAGATGGAGAACCTCAGTGCTAAATGCAGTAAACCAGAACTGTTACACAAAGCATTGGTGAAGGAAGTGTGCACAGAAGAGCTGCAGGTGCTGTGAGCAGGTCCCCTTCCCCTTCTGAAACAAAGGGCCAAGGTGCCAATCTGAGCCATTGGAGGAGCTGGATTCCCTGGTGTGTCCTTGATATAAGCTTCCAATAGTAGGACAACACATTTCTCCTCCTTCTCTCCTCTCTAGAGTCATGTCAGCATGCCCATATATGACAGTTCTTCACAGCTGTATGATAAAAACTGAGAAATGCCCTGCTGAGAGCACCAACCCAAGGAGAACTAGGGATGCTGGAGGTATACATGTGTAGTGCTGTCACTCTTGCAACACCATTGCTCTTCTGTGGTAGTATCTGGTTCATTATTCTCCTTAGACAGAGACGTAAAGGTAAATCTTACAAGGGTATTCTTCATGGGGCCACAGCTGCAATGTAAACTCACCACTGGAATTTATGGTTATTCTTAACTTTTAAAGCAGTGGTGCCCATCCAATCTGGGGCTATAAACAACCATTATCTGCAGAGAGAACCATCAAGCTTTTCCTCAGAGTCAGATCTGATGTCTTTATTTCCTTGGACCCAAGCAAGATGGAAATAGGAGCTTCACCTTCCCACCACATCAAGCTTGAAAAAGCTCAGAGTATCTTCCAGTCACTCATGATCACAGGATATCTCTAAATCACTTCAATTTCTGTTCAGATACAGAAACCAATAGCCTGAAGTTTGAACCTTTCAAACATTGATTTGTTCTACATCATCTTCTTTGACTTCTTGGATATCAAGGAATTTACATTTCAACCTTCCATGCCTGCACTTTGAGACTGACTCATGCTTATCTTCTATCTGATGAAAACATACCTTAAGGAAGGGACCCAGAGTTGTGATTTAAGATACCAAGAAATTGATAATATACTGCTCCTCACAGTTGGCTGCTCTACTGTTAAGCTAACCTCAGCCTGTGGTGAGTCCACCATCCTCCCACTTGCATGGATAACTTGCATGGCTCTGTATTTGCTTTCTAGAATCTTGCTCTTCTTCTGTCTTTCTC
This sequence comes from Odontophorus gujanensis, assembly GCA_013399175.1. Taxonomy (NCBI): domain Eukaryota; kingdom Metazoa; phylum Chordata; class Aves; order Galliformes; family Odontophoridae; genus Odontophorus; species Odontophorus gujanensis. The sequence goes on along the minus strand of VXAB01008334.1, from coordinate 736,207 downwards.
TGCTAAACTGAGAGCCCTTCTGTAGGTGAGCTTTGTGCTGACATACTGTGATCTAGACAATTCCCAGACTTCATCATGATAAGATAAATAGATCCAGCTGTCCTAGTTCTCCAGCAGAAAGCATTTTCTTCTCATGAATGCATTTTTGTACGTTTTTCTGCACACTGTTCAATTTTCCTCATCCTTCATAAACAGAAAACACCAGAACTGACAGTATTAGTCTCAACAATGCTGTGCCATGAGAAAATCAGCTCCCCTTTATTCACTACAAGCAGATTGCAATGAGTAAACATGCTCATATTTCTTGTCCATCCAAGGAACAGGTTAGACAAATTTGACATGGAATTATGCTGAGACATCATAGTGATGTGATCCCTACAACTTCTGACAGCCAATGCTCAGCCCCATTCTTGAGATGTGGTCTGTTAGATGTGTACCTTCTTGTGTAAGAACATATCATGATTAAATTAAACTTTTTTTATCAATAAATCTAAGTATTTCACATTTATTCACTAACATTCTCATCGTTTTATCAGTTCTGGTTTTCTACTTTTTTCCAGATTATGCATTCAAAACCTGGATAGAATCAAGTCCTGACTGTTCACCCAAAACAACCACACTGTGTGACCCTCTGTGGCTGACTACCTTTTCTGAGAATGTCCTTGAGTCTTTCAGTTGTACTTTCCACAGTTGGAAAGAGGGGGAGACTGTAGTATTTCAAAAGTCCCTTGTATAAAGGATAGGGAAGGATAGGATAGCATAGGATGGGATGGGATGGGATGAGATGAGATGGGATAAGATAGGATGAGGTAAGATGGGATGGGAAGGGAGGGGTGAGGAGGGGAGGGGATAGAGGATGAAGTGGGATAAGATAGGATGAGATAAGATGGGATGGAATGGAATAGAATAGGATAGGATAAGATACGAGAAGAGAAGATGGATAGGATAGGATAGGATAGGATAGGATAGGATAGGATAGGATAGGATAGGATAGGATAGGATAGGATAGGATAGGATAGGATAGGATAGGATAGGATAGGATGAGAAGAGGCAGTCTCTGATTCAAGCAACGAAGATTTAAACTGAGTGTATAAAAAGCCTTCTGACAGAAGCAATAAGATAGGTGAAGACATTCTTATCACTCACAGTATTTATGGATAACTTAAATAACTTTGATAGGATCCATTTGAACAAACTGTAGACATCTGCAATGTAAACATCTCTATCTGAGCTAATCATTCTGGACTACATTTACAGAGAGAAACTTTCAGCATATTACCTGTCTCATCACATCCTCAAGCTGATACATGATATAACTTATCCAAAACTCTCCTCAATAGTGCCTGTTTCCCTCCACTGCCTATAAAGGGAGGTTGAGGTAACTAATTCAGATATAGACTTTTACCCCGTAGTTGTATAAAGCTACATCAGAATCTGTCAGGAACAGCTAAATAGAGATAACTAATCACAGGTTTGGATGAGATATCTCTGAAGACACATTCCCACCTCTATTTTCAGTGATGTTGTGCTATCACACAGTGCTGACTTGCTCTAGCCAAGATTTCCATAGCGTAACCACTGGAGAATATTGTCTTCCATTTAGCTCTAAAAAGCTTTCTTATGACTCTTCTGAAGTGCATAAAAGGACCAGAATGATGACTTTCACAAATGCTCTATTTCGTTGGATAGAAAGAAATAATGGATTACTGTTATAAATGTACCCACAGAGTAAGTTGGATTTTAGCTTCTGTCTCATTTTATCTCCTTTATATTTTCAGTTACACTTTTAAATAAAAGAATATGCTTTTGGTATAAATTTGACCATTATTAGCTGTAATGTTTAGTTTGCTTTGCTCTCCACAGCTACATCTGTTTTCAAGCACGGGAACTACTGGATTCTTTGCAAAAAAGAAAATACTGCCTTGATTTAGCATGATGATCCCGACAATATAGTAGGTTTTCACCCCTATAGAGAAAAGCACCCTGTCTTTCCACACTAAAGCCTCCCTCCAGCAAATTCAATGTAAGAGACGGAAGGGCATTAACTTTGATTCACTGAGGAATATTGCCGTAGTAATTGCAAGCAGAACATTGATGGAATGCAAATAACCTTTCAAAGGATTCATCACACAGTTTCCATCAGTTCTTTTAACGGCAGGAGAGAAGAAACTCAAGACCGAGCCTGGAACATTTTAAAGAAAGAGCCAAAGCAACTGCATGTATAACACATGAATATGTAGGATTAGTCAGCTTTCCTTCCCCGAATCTCTTATTTTAATTTTTTTCTTCCACTTTTTGTCTTCGTAATCTTGGGAACTTTCTATTCCATCCAAATTGTTCTTCTATGAGCGTATGATTATGGTGTCTGAATGCTTCCATGTAACCATTCAAACCATATGGGAAATTATGCACTAAGAGGAACATTTTAAAAAGGCTGGAATTTGAGAATAAAAATGGAACTAAGGAAGAGTGGGATGGCTTCTTGACAGCAGGATCAATCTGTAGGCCATCCTTCCAGATGTCCTTGTTTGAGTTATCTTTTTCCTACTTGACATTAGGAGTATATTGTCCTTATGCTATTTATAAGCAGAGGATTGCTAATAATAATACAAAATTGAAATAAATCCTCAAGTCGTTGCCATCTCTGCTTTTTTTCAACCCACCCTGTCTTCCCTCTGCTCAAAAATTCATTGGGTAGGGACGGTCTTCAGCAGCTCTGAGATTATTTTTAAAGTTTAGTGGGGCCAACTACAACAATAGAAACAGAACAGTCCATTAATTACAGAACTGCTTTCTGAGCAAGCTGTCATTAGTCATTGTTAGCGGTCATTTTACATCAGCCACTTTAAACAAGCTCAGAAAGACAGCAGATCATAGGAAGGAGGTAAAAAGCTGAGAAAGAGGATCAGAATGAGACTTCCACTCTTCCAATCCTTTCACAGCCAAGCAAAATTCTCTGCCATGCAGCCTAAATTTCTAGTCCCAACTGCAGTTAAGGAGAACCAGGTGTGCAAATTCCTTAGGTGATTCAGAAAAAATCACCATAAACTTCATGCGACTTTGTAGGGAGAGTTGATTCAAATTCTAACACACAGCCAATAGGATGTTTGTCTGTGATCTAATATTCCTTGTTCTGGACATTATATTTGTACTATGTTTCTGTCAGGGGAATTAAGAATCTATCAGCTTTACATGGATCAGAAAGCACAGAATGAAGACAGCATTGTCATAGTGAGATCATACTTACTCATAAAAAGTTGTCCAGCCATTTTCATTGCTTTTGGTGGCAAGCAGACCAGAGTTGCCATGGTAAGTCATCATGGCCACTTCATGTCCTTGTGTGGTGACACTCTTGAGTGCGCTGTTGGTACCAATTGTCACCCAGTAGACTTGGCCATCAGGCACTACCAGCCAGAGGGGCATCCCCGTGGAATCTCTTCGGATATTGACTAAGTTGCCATTGTTGTCGGTGATCAGGGTTATATCTCCATCTCCAGAATAAGTAAAATTGTAAAGATAATCTCCAGTGGTAAGGCTCTGAGTATAGAGGTGCTTACCGCTGGTGTCAAACAAGTAGAGTTCCTGGTCTATGGGTGAGGATAGCTCATACATATTTTGCGTGTTGAGGAACGGTTTGTTTTTCCGTATAAAACGTATTCGGATGTTTCCAAGATCAGCGACGTACAGCTCTCCATCTGCACACACTGCAAGGGAGGATGGGGCATTGAGTTTGGCATCCTTGGCATAGCCATCATCCCCTGAGAAGCAGTCACAGTTGGCGTCGTTCTTGCAGTCACAGCTGCTTGGCGCACCGGCGACGAGTGAAATCTCTCCGTTGGTGGTAACCTGCCTGATGCGGTTGATCTTTTTCTCATCAGTTTCAGCAATATAAAGGACCCCGTTATGTGAGACAGTCAGGGCAGTGGCAGACTCCAGGGTGGCGTGTATTGCCACCTTGCTAAGGAGAAAGTGATCCATCCCCGGGACCTGGCAGTGCATGGGCCTCCCCGCCACGATGCGCACCTGGTGGTTCTCAGAAATCTGTAACACAACGTTGTTGTCGAGCACATACAGGGAATTATCCATTGGGTTAACGGCCAGATCCGTGGGCCATTCGAGACGGACCTTAATGGTAAACAAGCACAAGGAAATTGTTACAGTGAGATCTTTTTTTCAACGTATGATTGATATAAATCAATCTCAAGTGAGGATTTTTCAACACGGATTTAAGGGAGAAAGGGTAAAATAAACACAACTGATGGTTACTGCTTGTTACGATGGCACTCTTCAGACTGACTGAGCTTGGATCCGAGAGTAGACACCTGAGACTGGGAATTTGGTTGGCTAAGTATTGTAAAATCAATCAGTCAAACAAAACAACAGCCCTTTTACTAAACGATTCTCCAGGTAAGTGGTTCAGGCCCTCCTGATAAGTGACAAAGAGAAATGCAGAAAACTGACAGCTTTGTCTGCATGTGTACATCCAAGTTCTAACCACCCATTTTGTGCTTGGTGCTGTAAAAATGCAAAATAGCAAATCACTTTGAGCTACTTTGTAGAATTTGCACTTTGTAGAATGGAATACTTGTGTAAGAGATGCTTTATTTTTTATGTGTAGGAGCCAATCAGTTACTTATTTTTTTTTTCTTAATGGTGCCTATTCCCCATTGCAGACATGAGAAGTGGAACTGGAAATGAACAACTTTAAAGAATGCTCTTGGTCACTTCCAGGAAGACTTTTAAATAGATTTTCAATGAGTTGCAAACGAACAGCTGTTCCAGTTGCTCACTGCCTCTCAGTCAGCCAGGCAACTCCAAGTCAGAGCAGGTGGATTTGATGTCTACTGGTTAACTGAGAAATTGGCCACTTTGTGCCATTCTCCCCACTTCTCTTTGTATTTTTTTTTTTTTTTGTATGCAATGGAATGATGTGCTGTGACTCTGGTCATTTCTTTGCTGCAAATCTTCCCCTTCCACTCTCCAGTTTTGTTGTTTCATGTTCTTCATTGTTGTACATTCCTGGTTGCCTGAAGTGACTAAGTTCACTTATTAGGGGTATTTTGTGTCCAAAAAGGTAGCAGTCTTAGTGGAAGGGGGAGACAGGAGTAGGTTCGAGCCTAGTGCACCATCCCCCATTGTGACTTCATTCAAAACCAAGAGCAAGAAGAGGCCAAGAGTCACACAAAAGATTAGTACTTTTAAAACTGAACATCTCCATCACAGCCATGCTTTACTTTTGATGTTCATATTCGAAATTAAATCCTTTTACAACGTTTTTTTTTTTTTTTAAAGTATCACTTGCAAGGTGTTCAGTTAATTATACCTTCTAATGTCTAGGCTTGTGAAGCTCAGCTTTGTGGCTAAGCAGTGTGCTAAGATCTGCCTGGTCTGATTCTCTGCTCATGGAATCACAGAACTGTAGGGATTGGAAGGGACCTCTAAAGATCATTGAGTCCAACCGCCCTGCCAAAGCTCAGGTTGCACAGGTAGACGTCCAGGTGGGTCCTGAACGTCTCCAGAGAAGGAGACTCCACCACCTCTCTGTGCAGCCTGTGCCAGTGCTCCATCACTGCACTGTGAAGAAGTTCCCACACACATTTGTGCAGAACTTCCTATGCTTCAGTCTGTGGCCATTTCCCCTCGTCCTATCACCACACTCTGCTGAGAAGAGTCCAGCCTTGTCCCTTTGCCTCCCACTCCTTAGATATTTATAGACATGGATCAGATCCACTCTGAGTCTTCTTTTTCAAGGAGGAACAGACCCAGGTCTCTCAGCCTTTCCTCATAAGGAAGGTGTTCCACACTGTTTATTATCTTTGCAGCCCTCCACTGGACTCTTTCCTATACAAGGCTTTGTGTTGTGTTGATTATTCCTTTCTTTATTAATTTTTCCTTCATTAATCTTGCCTTTGGTATGTCTTTCTAGAACATGACTGGTTAATCTGTCCATGTCACTACATGTTTATCTGAGAATAGCTCATGTCATTTTATAACAGAAAAGAAAGAGGCTTTAGCTGATACATTTTAGCTCATCTTAGAAATGTTTAAATATGACATTGGTAGGCATATAAACCACACAACTTGCCTGAAAATAATTTTTAAACCTTGAATCTACTATGGTCTTGAGGTAACTACCTATGAAATTCAGATAAAGAATCGGTAAGATGAGAAACATACCACAAAAATGGCCTTCAACCAGCAAAATTTACTCCTGTAGAAGGCACCAGAGCTTTTAAATTCATAATTTCAGCTTGTTCATAAATTGAGGACAGTGGGAAACAGTTGCAAAGAATCAAGAATAACCTTCTCAAATTAGAAGGAAAAACAAGAACAGATTCCATATGGGAGCGCGGAAATTATCTAGGTAGTTACAAAAAGGAAACCCCATCGACAACTATTGTGGCTGAATAACAGTACTTAGCCCTCCAGCTATGATCTGTATTTTCATAAGAGATGGTAACATTCCTCTTGCCAGGCAAACCACGAGTGGCTCAAAAGTTTCAAAGGACAGCATCTCTAAACAGGCATGATTTGACAGGTTGGCCAGTGCTCTGCAAAACTGAGCACTGGGCCGTAACAGACTTCTCTTCTGCATTATCCAAAAGTAAAGCAATCATCAAACTGAGATTTCCTTTCTCTCTCTTCTTTTCCCCTCCACCTTTAAGCAGCAGGACTTAAAAGCCCAGCATGATGGTAGCTGCAACCAATTTGCAATCTGATGCAATTCAAGATTCTTGTTTTCCTGCTGTTGCTAATTTTGGCACCGCAGCCTCTGATCAGTATTTCCTAGATGTTAATTTGTTTCAGGCCTAAAATTGTGCTGGGACAAATCAGAATGGGAGGAAGTAATGTAAAAAAACAATGGTTTGCTAAGTTGTTAAAACAGAGCAAGGCATATCCCCACTAAAACGAGTGCTGTTGCCTGGTCTTTTTAATTTAAAACAACTAGTTCCTCGAGAAATGAGCCTAATGAAACTTGCTTTCCCAGGAATCTGTGTATCACAGCTGTGAAAGAAGTCTTAAAGTCTCTCTCTCCAGAAATACTCTGAGTTCACTCAGTTAGGTCCTCTTTCAGTCTTTATAGGACTCTTCCTTTTCACTCTTCCGTTTTGACCCAGTAATTTTCATACTACTAAATATATAGGGATTTAGTTCTCCTAACTTCTTTACCTCTTTGTCAAACTTGTGGAGAGACACGCAGACAAGGTTAAAGCATAGGATTCTTTTCAGCAGAAAACCAAACAAAAAAGTTGTCTCACCTGAGAAATGTCCATGACAGAGTCACAGCTGAGAGGCCGAGCAGATGTCAAGTCATTGGAACCCAACACTGTTGAGATGATGCCATTCTGATCGATCCGTCTGATCATAGTGCCATCTACAAAGTAAATTAGTCCAAACTTGTCCACGGTGATGCCTAGGAAAGAAAAAAATCAGTCAGTCAGAGAGGAACACCCACCTGAAAATATATGATGAGTGGAAGATGGTTTCTAGTCTGATCCGTGAAAAAGTAAGAATGCAGGTTTGGTTGGGAACAATATACTTTCTGGCATTCAAAAAGGATGAATTGAATACATGGGAATCCTGGCTACTGGTAACTCTGAACAGTACCATTACACTGAAGACCCCTTCAACAATTACTGGCATATAATGAAGTTTAGAAATCCCTGGAAAACATGGAAGAAGGCATGGCATCCAGCAAACCCCTGAAAAGAAAAGGTTTTCTAATAGTTATGTGTCCAATAAGTTCAGAAACAAGATGCCTTGCTCATAGTATGAAAACTAAGCCACTCACATGAATATGTTACCCTGGTGAATGCTTCAGAGACTGTGATGAGAACACCCATGAAAGATCCGTCAGGTCAAATGCCAGATGAGTAACTGCGGATGGGTTTCTCCTGGCACAATCCCACCAATCTGCAGTAACTCACCTGTTTCTGAATGTGGCTAGGTGATTTATATCACTGCTCAAACCCCCTCTTCAGACACGCTCCTATCACTGGATCTGAAGTCTGTCAACAGCAGTTACAGACTGCTGATTCCTGTTTCCTTCCCTAAAGATATGTGCCATTTCCCTTCCTCTTAGGCATCATTTCTCAAGTACTTGTTATGTTAGCACAACCTCTTTTAATCCTCTTTATCCCAGGCAAGCTATACTCTGCATCTTTCATCAGAGGATTTCATGGTGCTTTACATTTACTAATTAGACCTCATAGCAGTCTGTGAGTGTGATCATCTTAATTTTACGTAGCAGGAAAATAAGAGATAAAGCAATTTTCACAAGGTCATAGAGAGTATTCAAGACTAAAGCAGGAATAAGAAGTTAAGAGTCCCATTCACCTCTCCTTTATGCCAGTATAAATTACAAATAACTCCATGGATACTAATAGAATCATTCATTTCATCTATCCCACAGCAGCAGAATGCTGCATGGCATAATATTTGAGTAGCTCCAAACTCCCAAAGAATGCAAAGTAATGGTAATGTAGAAGAATGCAAAACCTTGCAATGTTTTTTCCCATCCAAGTGAATATTCTGCTTGGAATATATGAATATCAGGATCCTTCTGCTTGCTTTCTATCACTAGCAGAGTAGCAATCACTTGGCAAAAAACTGACATCTGAATAGTGCATACAAGCAAGTCTCTGGAGCTCATACAATCAGCAGAGGGAAATACCTATTTCTAGGGTGCAATGCATATCATCCTAAAGCAGATGTCTGTATGAGATTATATGAATCCTTCTAGAAGCACTTTTTTCCTTCCCACTTACTGTAAAAGGAGACTACAGCAAATATTTCAAATACTGCAAATAAGGGACATGGTTTAGCGGGCATGGTGGTGATGGGTTGATGGCTGGCCTAAAACTCATTGGTCTTTTCCAAGCTTTATGATCCTATGATCTCCAAAGGAAACACTTGTCTGCAGACAGATAAAGTTAGTGACACGAATCCTCTCCGTGATGTTTTTTTGGCTGTCATCATGGTGAGTGATATGATGGAAAATCTGCTCCAGATAGAAAGCCTTCAGAAAGTTCTGAGAAGCGAGCAGAACTTGTGTTTCTCCAAACTGCAGTTTTACAGCCAGATCTCCTTCTTCGAAACATTTACCCTCAGACTTTCATCCACTGTGAGGTATGCTGTGAAGTACACGTGCAGCAGTTGACAGATTAAAAGTTTTTGCCCTTCATGCAGCAGGGACTAATCCCCTGATTGCTTTGGAAATTAAAATCATGGCCTTCATCCAGCACTGTAACTGTCGTATGAGCTGGGAGCCATGGAGGTGGATGATAAGTGGAAAAACGTATCATATTTGGTCCTACAGAAATCTACAGAGGAAATGAAATGACACAGAAGATAATCTAGCCTGGAAGTAATGGCAAGAAAACCTTGTTGTTTGAGGGAAAGAACAAACTTTTCCATTTAGCTGAAGCACAAGAAAGAATTCAAATAAGACTACAACCTGTTGAGTCAAAGTCAGTTAGGAGTCAAGACACCGACGTTGCAGACCACTGAGCTGAATGGGAGCTGTGTATTTTTGCTGGGAGGTAAAAGCTGCATTTTCCTTAGTCCTTCACAGCATCTCCCTGCCTGAAGGGCATCACTCTGACCTGGATTGGATATCTGACCACCAGAGCAGTGAGGTTTCAGAACAGCCTCTAGGGCTATAAGGAAAAAAAATTACTTCTTGCTTCTTTTAAGATCAAGTTCATTAATTTTGGAGGGGATTACATGACAGGATTTTTGAGATAATGGATGACAAGACTAAATGACCCAAAAGATTGCTTCTAGTCCTACATTCCAATACCTGTGTTTAACTTCTGCCAAGACAGAGCTTACACAGCAGGACCATGAAACAAGAGGCTCAGAGAGGAGTGGCAAGAACTTTTTGTACACCTTAATGCTACAGAAGTCACAGCAGTGGTACCACTTCTTCCTGATACATAATACCATGGTTTGGGTTGGAAGGGACATCAAAGACCACCTAGTTTCATCCCCCTGCAGTGGGCAGGACTGCCAACCACTAAAATCAGATGGTCTTGAACACCTCCCTCCAGCTGAACACCCTGAACACCTCAACACATCAGCTGTATCTTAGCACTTTGTCAAAAGCTGCAGGGAGATCAGGAGGGATACGAATCAATATTCACTTGCATCCATGGCTTGAAGGAAGTTGTCTTTACCTGCCATGACATCTGTCAACATCGTGCCCTGGGTGACACCCTGCTTGGCAAGCCATCCAGGATGCTGGTACGTGTCACCTGTCACTAGCATCTGCTGCCAAAGGTTATCACTCCTCTAATTATTTTGCCCACCGAATGGCAATTTAATGTTTGCTGGTGTTTGTTTGACAACCAGCAATAGAACTGAGCACTTTAAGCAGTATGGTAGACCAGTTTTTACAGAGGAGTGCTTAGCTGCTCTTCATTGTCTTTTGTCAAGCACAAGGGATCTGGGAACCCTTCCTAGCTTCACAACCAGCACTTTTCAGGGCTCCTGTCCATTTCTCTGCACGACAGGTCAAAAGGCAGCGAAGGGTGGCAGGCTGGATAATGTGATTTTAAATGAGGCAGAATTTTCTCTCCTAGTGAGTTCCATGTGGATTGGATTGAACTTATCAGCAGTGTGTGCTGACAGCAGCTCCCAGCGCTCAGTGCCGAGCTCCGATGGCTGTTCTGATTAACCAGTTACAGCAATAACAACCTGTGTGCACCTTGGCTCGGAAGCCAGCTCTGATTGCTTGATACAGCACAACTTTATTCTGCATTCCAGCTTAGACAAAGAGTTTGCACACCCCCATAAGTTGAAGAGGGATGGTAAAGTTACCACTTATCATCCTGCTCGGTGCATACACGTTTAACACAGAGCACTTCTCTGCTTATCCCTCCTTCACAGAAACCAGGCAATCTCAATTACCTTACGTTTCCTAGGACGCTCTGCAGAGTAACAAAGTTTTCAGTCTGTCCAAGCTCTGATTTCTGTTTCCACATGTCTCTCACATGGCAACTGCTGCAGTCTCTACCTGCGACATGCTGACTGTCTCAGAATTCAATCTAATTCCCAACCCTGGAGTGCCCAAGGACAGGCCTGATCTGGTGGCTGGCAACCAGCCCATGTCACAGGGTTGGAGCTCGATGATCCCTTCCAACCCATGGTCCCTTCCAACCCAACCCATGCTATGATTCTATGATTGATTCTAATTGCAAAGAGGAGCCCGGCTCTCCTACAGGCAAGTCTTTGGACTTGCAGAGAGAAAGAAGCATCTTATGGTTTCTTTGAAGCAGATTGGAGAGGTCGGACCACAATTTTTGCTAGGAATTTCTGTTTCCTTTCTGATGATGGCACAGTTCCAGTGCTGGGTAATGGGCACAGAAAATGGGTAATTCGCATGTTACGCATGAAAAGCCAAAGGCCTTGGGTGGCTTTGACAGAAGGCTCCTTTTCAGGTTTCCATAGTAACATAAGGGAATTGAAGATCTGCAACGTACAGCTCGAAGTTCAGTCTCACAGTTACTAAGAGAAAACATCTGCTGCCACAAACCAGGTGGTGTTGCAGACCCACATTCTGATCTCTAGGTTATGAAATGCATGTGTCAGGAGATCACGTTGGTTCAGTGGTGGTAGGTGGGTGGTTGGACGAGATGATCTTCCAAGCTTAATGACTCTACTTAATGATTCTATGATTCCTCTTAGGTTGCCAGAGATCCCATAAGAAACCAGGGCTTGGAGCATCACGTGCATCACACCAGCCAGTCGTGCTGATGGAAAGTTGTGACGTGATGACATTTGCTTGAAATGTCAGGACCTTGTAGTGTGAGGAGGTGACAGCACAACGTCCCACTGCAAACAGCTGCTGGAACACAGGGAGGTTGTTCTAAAAATGAACCACTAAAAGGGACTGCGTTGCACTTCTAGCTCTACTTAGGGAAAAAAAAAATGGGTGGGGAGAGCCCTTTTAAGTGAAAAAAATAGGTGCTAAAGGAATACAGATTTGGAGCTTTCTTGTCAGGCTGGATGCTGAATGACTGGGTGATAAAATGGCAGATGAAAATCAATGTCAATAAGTACAGAGGAATTCACAGGGGAAGGAGTAAGTCTAACTACCCATATGCAATGACAGGCTGTAGAACTGCTCAGACAAGTAAAGATTTTGGATTTCCTGAGAAAGTTTTTTGCAAAGATCAGCTTGGTGTTCTGCAGTGGTCAAGAAAGGAGCTAAAAGATAGGAATGGTTGAGGAAAGACAAAAAGAACAGAAAAAACTGTTCTGGTTGCAAAAAAGAACACATTTCCATATCATGGCTAAACAAGTTCTGGAAATTAATAGCACAAGACATCCTCCAGAGGAAAAATGTAGGTGTTCAGGGAGACTTCTCAGCAAACTGCTGATGACATCTAAGCACAGATCCAGGTGCAACTTCTTTCAGAAAGCCCAAGATGAGAGTCTGGGTTGTTAGCGGGGCAGCATAACTCCGTCATTGCCCCTTACCCTGTGTGTGTCTTCTGGCCAAGTTTAGAGAAGACATTTTGTTCAGTCAGCCTCTGGTCTTCCTTGAAATGCTCATTTAATTCCTATTTGACAAAATCTGAACAGATTGTGGAGGGCTCAGTTTCTTCTTATAATACTGTCAAACTCCAGAACGCTCAGCGAACCTCTGAGATTTTGTTTACACATTCAGCAGGACACAGTGAAGGAAGCAATCTGTCCCAAATTAATTACTTCATTCTGCATTGTTTTTGTGGTGCTAAATGAATGAGATCCCCACCCCCCAGCCCCGTCTCTTCTGAAACCATCTTCCAATCGTGTCAGACTTGTCACGGTAATCTCTCTTAATTGCAAGCTCCTTGGTAATTTCACTGCCACATTTTTCTCAAGGAGAACCACTGGTGAGTACTCAGATGTAAACAAATGCACTGACAAGCTGGAGTTTTAACTTTTCTTTAGATTGCTTGTAAAAGAGGATTGTTATTAGCAGATGATAATTAAAAAGTGGTAACACTTGAATTTGCAAGGATATATTGAAATCCACCAGCACGTGAAAGGGCCAGCAGGCACTGTGGCAAACCATAGAACCAGAATGGTTTGGGTTGGAAGGGACCTTTATGATCATCTAGTTTCAATCCCCCTGCTATAGGCAGGGACACCTCCCTCTAGACCAGGCTGCTCATAGCCTTATCCAGCCTGGCTTTGAGTGCTTCTAGGATGGGGGCATTCACAACCTCAGTGGGCAACCTATCCAAATGATTGGGAGTATCACAGCTATGACAAATACCCTGAACAAACAACTGCCACCACTATTTCATCTGCCAATCCACCTGTCCTGTTGATCTAGCTGTGCTATTAATTTCCAGAACTTGTTTAGCCGCGGTACGGAAAAGTGTTTTTTTTGCAACAAGTTTCCTTCCACTAAAGGAAGGGCCAGAAGGTCTACCTAGATCCGATGCTTGACTGGTCCACAAACTTAAAGGCAGATCTGAAAGACCCATAGAAATGACGGTTGCCCCATCCCAGGGGACATTCAAGGTCAGGCTGGATGGGGCTCTGAGCACCTGATGGAGCTGTGGGTGCCCCTGTTCACTGCAGGGGAGATGGAACAGATGACCTTTAAAGCTTCCATCCTACCCAAAAGGTTCTTCTGTGATTCAGTTCTATGAATTTGATACCCCACGACTGATACATCAGTTTTCATGAATTACTGTTTTTCATCTGGCAGGATTCTATTCCTTCAGCAAGCTGCAACTAATTAAAAGCTCATTAATTAAAACATCATGAAAGTGAAGGCACGACCTTGTTTCCTTACAACTTTTGAACAAGCTGCAAAGATGTCCTTAAAATACATAGTAATTATCTTTGGTTGAAAAAAATAACTTCAGCCTTAAAAAGTCCCATGAAGACTAGTGATTCTTAAAGAGCTGAACTCTCCAAATCCTGCCCTGCTGATATTTCTATAGCTACAGAATCATTTCCTCACGTACTCTGGTCTTTCACTTCCTTTGCCGAGAGAGGGGAGCAGAGGGTAACCTGAGGAATGCTGGTTACTTGTACAAGAAGTCACTTTTCTATCGAACTAATCTTCAATACCATCACACCAAGGAAGAGAACTTGCAGGTTTTTTCTGCTAGGATGCACTGCAGTGAAGGTATAAACAATGCTGACATTACACTGTCAGTGCGAGTTTTCACTGTTAATCATTTATTGAGGTGAATGGGAAGTGAGTCACACCTGCCAAGGCTATTTGTCTCAGCAGGCTTTGCAAACCTGGGCTAGAACCAGATCAGAGAACAGTGTTTGCAAACTTCCCATTGGAGGTGTGGGCTCTCTGAATTATTATTTTATTGCTGTCATTTTCCTTTGTGTCATTTCCTCTTGCACTCTCAATTTACTTCTGTTCCATGAAATTTCAGAGCTATGAGGACGAATGCATGCATTCTGCTGCTGTGTGATTGAGGTGGAAGAACGGTCTCCTGAGTGCCTGAATTGCCAGCAAGAAGGATTTCAGTGCTGAAAGCTTTGAACTCCACAGCTCTGTTTCCCACAGTGAATGCAGAAACATAATGCAGCTAAACCTTGCAACCTCCACCAGTGTAGGGAAATGAATAATATTCCTCTTATCTTGTACAAGGGAGAATGGAGGTCCAACTAAAGTTGTTTTCTTTTGCACTGGTTGAACATCAAAATGGGGCAGAAAATTGGATTACAGATCTCTGGATTCTCTGATCTCATGACTCATCTGTCGGACTATGCCCAAGTCACTTCATTTTCTTTTCACTCATTTCAGTGAGACAATTTCTACTTTGCAACCTGCTTGCAGGTAGTTCACTTTCAGTGCCTCTGACAATACTTCATCTCAATATCGTGGTCACATCATGGGAGTCTGGAGTACCTGGAATCCATTCTGGGCCCTTTGAATATTCCTAGAGGAACAATTTGGCCTTCAGTGCTCTTTGACACAGAGAACATCTTTCAAGGCAATTTCTTCTGCATCCTGCCAGGAAATAGCTTGCCCAAATGTAACAGAAAATATCACGAGTGGAGATGATACAAAAGGTCACTAAATCACTTTGTTTTTTTGGATTTAGTAACAATAATGTCATCTCTATGTCAAGAAAAATAACTCCCCAAGAAATCCAGGCAAAAAGAGAAACAACAGCTCAGCTGCCTTCCTCTTGCCTGCTCTTTGTGAAATAAGCTGTTAAAGGACCCCCGAGATTTGCTGAGAAGCTGCTTGGATGGGCTTGGAAATTGATGTGGTAAGGAAGGAGGGAGCTCCCACTCCCATATGCAAGGGGAAAAGAAACCTGCAGCACAGTGATATCCAAGTTGAGAGCCTATAAGTAACCCCCCTCAATCCTAATGTCTGGTCAAGAACAGCAGGCAAAAATGCCACATTTCTTAAAGCATTCCCACACAGGGGTCCATCTCTCCTCACAAACACTGCAGAAGCTGTGTGTACCAGCAGCATCTTCTACCCCATTTTTGCACTCTGTATGTGTTTGGTTTTTTTTCTTCAGAGGAGCTGTGGACAGCTGGGTGGGACGACATCCTCCATCTGCAGGGCTTGTTACCTTGAGACTGCCAGACTGAAGTCTTGGCTATGCATAGAGCTGCATATGTTTGGCTAGACCTGTTTTGAACAATTTAGTTCACAGCCATGAAGGCTGTGTGATGCTTTTATTCTGATTTGACTGTGCTTTTATCAAATATAAGCAAGCTAATCATGAGCCAGGTGAAGTCATACTGAACTACACCATTCTTACATCAAAATTAGCACCTACTCTATATTAGATAGAAGACAGATACCATGATACCTAATGTGGATGCATAAACCTGAGTTTTATGTACCTCTGAGCTGTCTTCAGCTTTTGTTAGGATTTTATATATAGCAATGCTTATAGAGCTTACTTTTTATGTCAAGAAAACCTCAATGAGCTGAACATAAGTGAATCTTACCCAGTTTGGTAAGGACCAAACACTGTTATCTGATAAGGAGGAGGAATAGCTATAGCAGGCACAAAATTGATGGGTGGTTTTATTCTATTGCCCTTTGTACATTTGCCCATTGCTACTTGCTTCTGGTTTGGCACTAATCCCAGCTGCTCAACAGTGACTGGCTGGGAGCAAGACGTACCCTTTTATTTCCAAAGGCAAGCCCTTAGCATGTGTCTGAGGATTGGTTTGAGATTGCCCGCAAAATCCTGGGGCATTTTCTCCAGCATTACAAGACAAGTCCCTTTCAGAAAGGTCCCATAGAAAGCCTGTGGAGAAGAAGTAGTCTCACCCCTGGGATTTGTAAGGGTAGCGTCGGTGCCTTTGCCTCCATCTCCACAGCGGGTATCATCAAATGGGAGGCACTGGTCCCCGGTTCCAGCCAAGACCTCTGAATTCTTCACAATGTCTTTCACTGAGGTGGTTGATTTGATTTTGTAGATACGTCGGCTGTTGGTGTCAGAGAGGTAGATGGAGCCAGTGATTGGATCTGTGGTCAAGTAATACTTATGAGCTGGGCTGTGGCTGAAAAAGAAGGGCATGATGTTATTATTTTTTGGGATGATTTGCTTCCTTACGTCAACGATCAGTACAAGCACTTCAGAGAATAAAAATGCACAGGGTGGACACACTGGGAAAGGGAAGCAGAGCTGTATTTGAAAATCTTAGTATAGGTGTGTTAACGAGCTCAATCTGTGACCAGTTGCTGGAAAGGCAACTGAAAGGCACTGAAAAGGACAGGGCTTGCTGAACAAAGACAAAAGCATGCCAGGAACTACTACAGATTGAGTTCCAGTGCTTGGGATTGCTTTCTTAATGTAGCCCTGAAAATGGTGTTAGTGCAGTGCCAGACAGTGAAGGGAAGACCACACTAGAAAAAAGTGAAAAATAAATGTATCTGCCCTCACAAGGAAGAACCCCAGACAAAAACCCAAATGGAGACCTAAAATTAAAGCACTCGAAGATGTAATTGTGAAGATCAACGCACTAGGCTCAGCTGGTGTCCTTGCATATAGATCCCACTGACTTCAGCAAAGACCCTAGAGTCCTATCCTGTCCTTGTGGAGATAAGAAGCTTGTCACTACTGAATTCAGCAGAGTTTCAGTGAAGGGAGAAACCAAATGACCTTTAGAGCATCATGCTTTGCCCTATATAACAACATGAACCAGACGGGCTGAGCAATCTGAACACCAGAGCTTTGTTAAACAAGAAAGGGTGGCAGAATGGGGTGAGCAGACAAAAGGATAACAAAAAATTTTAGCTCGACGGTCACAACACTAAATGAACCCAAGACTGAAGGAATAGATAATATCACTGGAGGTATTCAAGATCGGGTTGGATGAGGTCATGGGCAACCTGATCTGGTGCCTGATCCAGTGTTTGGCAACCCTGCCTGCAGCACTGGAGCTGGAACTACAAGAGCTTTGAGGCCCCTTCTGACTCAAGCCATTCTATGACAAACCAGTAGCTGCATTAAGGAAAGTATCTGATGGAACTGGCTAGAAGCAAAACCCAGATTAATTTACACACAATTTAAACAATTTTAAGAAATTGCTTTTGAAGAATTCTGTCTACAGCTTGGTAAGACTTTCTTTTCTTAAAATTAAATACATACTATCAGGGTGTATTGAGCTGCATTTGTTCTAAGCCTGAAAACGCCTCCATCCTTCTAAGGATGTAAGTAAGTAGGCTAAGTAATAATTGGAAGAAGTACAAAAAAGTCTCTCCTTTTCTCCAGAACACCTCAAAAATGCCCAAACTCATCAGCTAACTAGAATTCCTAATAAATGTACAGGTTCAGAGTTGTGCTCTTGTGGAATGTTCCAGGAGAAGCTTGTTAGAAAGCTGAGTGTCAATCACAGTTGACTCTGTCCCTCCCATTAAGAAATTTCCTCTCTCCTTCAACCTTTACATTAGGTAAATTAAGCCCTCTTCAGGCACGTAAAAATTACTGAATTATTGTCAGGTTTAAGAAGGCATTCTTCATTCAAATCACTTAGTGCTTGGGGAAGAAAAGCGCCTTTCTGATTTATTCTAGAATATCTCCTGTGATTTAGCTTATTAAAGTCTGAACAGATTCCATCTCCACAAATGACACTGATTCTTGCTAAATAAAATGCTTTGACCTTCAAGACAGCTCCAGCCTGACAGTTCAGTCTCCGTCAGTATTCCCTCCCAATGACAGCAGGCTGGTAGGGTGTTATTTCATTTACCTCTGTGTCACTCACACTAAGCAAGTGGCTTCAGCCCTGGTGGAGGAAGTTCCCAATGGGAATCCATCATTTCTTTTGACTGGGGCCTTGCATTGTTCACTGGCTGTCCCAACAAAGCTCAGCTGAACGTCAGTCAGCTTTTGTGTTGTTCATAATCTTTATTTTGTATGGGAGGTAGACAAGAGGAGGAGATTTTTAATGGCACCTTGCAATTCTTTATCATCTTCACCTGGAAAGCGTAGATAGCTCTCACTGAGTCTTACAGCAGGCAATCTGCAGATAGGTGAATTAAACAACTTTTCCTTTACATGGTCAAGCTTCTCAACTTACACAGATTAATAACAGGACAAGGGGGAATGGTTTTATACTAAAAGTGGGGAAATCTAGGTTGGATGCTAGGGAAAAAATATTTACTCAGAGGGCAGTGAGGCCCTGGCACTGCTGCCCACAGAGCTGTGGGTGCCCCATCCCTGGAGGTGCTCAAGTCCAGGTTGGATGAGGCCCTGGAGCTGGTGGGGGGCAGCCAGCCCACAGCAGATCTCCATAGGTCCCTTCCAACTTCTGTGATTCTGTGAAACCATCTTGTCAGCTGTGGGAGCAATAGGAAGCACTAGCTCATTTTTATCAGCTACACTTGTGTTTACAGGCAAGGCTGCTCCATGCACGGTGCTGTTTGATGCAGGAAGGCTCCCTTGGATGGTTTATTCAATGGAGTGCCATGGAGGAGGGATGCTAAAATACAGACTGTTACAAATGAACAAGCTGTAATTTACCCCACTGGTTTGGGCCAACAGTTTTCACTACAGGGAGGGAGTAACGTTCTGACTTTGCATGAATTACATAATATCCTACACTGGAGATTTTGTTGAACACTTTGAGATCCTTCAAATCTCATCAAAGGATGAGAGGTACCGAATAAACATAACGTAAAAATACAGTAAAAAAAGAAAAATCAAAACAAAAAACCTGCAAAAGTTCCCAACCTGCTTTTCTTCATCTGTGACAATGCATGAGCACCGGAGCCAGAAATCTGCTGGCCTTGCTTTTTATTGAAAGTCACAATTAATAGGAAAATCTGAGTGGCAAATTGGACTGAACTGAGCAACAACTGAAATAAATCTGCCTGGGGCAAAGCAGAGATTTTTGTCTTTTCCTTTCATCCTCTCTCATTGCTCAGTTAGATAAAGGAGCAAAACAAAAGACAAGATTTTTCACTATTCAAAAGACAATCAGTTACAGTATTTGTAGTCTTAAGAGTATTTATCCCCCATACTGAGACTGCCACATCTAGGAATGGGCTGAGGGGAAAGAGCTGATTTCCAATTCAGATTGTTCCCCCTGCTATTGAGATTTTTTCAGAAGAAACTTCGAGCACTGTATTGATAGCTTAATTCCCTGAAGCAATAAAGCCGAGTTGAAAGGATGGGATGGGCTGATCCCTACCAAATCCAGACTGGTTAGTGGGTAATAGCAAGCACAGTGATGTAGTCACTGGCAATTAGGACATAAGCACTTAGCACTACGAAGTGAAAAGAAGGTGATACGGCTTCCCAATATGCTTGATGTGCTGTGAGAGCATGTGGAAATCTCTCAAGTTCACTGCAATCCCAGTTGGTTGAGGCTGCATATAGGCTCTCTCTTGTCCACTTGCTTTATTTGCTTCTCATTATTAGGACAGGATACGGTCTCTGGGGAGCTCTCAGGTAGCTCATGAGATTCAAAGTGATAAGAACACTGGGCGGATAGGCAGACACACTGCACTCATCTGGACTGTTTCTGTAGTGCTACCATAGATGCACAGGCTGTCATTACTCCCTTGGGCAAAGAGGCCGTGTTTTGGAGGACCATCTATCACCTTCTCTAAAGGACAACTTCTGTCAGTGGTAATAGTATGGCTGTGGCTCCCACTGGGGTCCAGTAGTTACCCCTAACAGATAATCTGAATAGAACTCTGGTGCTTCTCTGGGTCTGATCTCTTTGTTTCAGCACATGAAACCATCCCTGTAAATGTTTTACCCCTGTAAAACTTTCTACGTTAGCTGCCCTCTTTCCCTCTGAGCCCCGCTGGCCACATGCATTTGCTGGTGACTAAAGAACAGCTGAATTCCTGAAGTCAAGGATTTTTGTTCCGTGGGGCTGTTTCCATGGCTCCATGCTCAGCACCCTGCAGCTCACAAACAGAGGATTTGATTACAGCCTGTGTGAGGTACTGGGCTTTTTTTCTCCCTGGGTGACATTCAATAGATTAGCACATAAGGAGGCCACACAGCGCAGTGAGCTGAATTTACACTTGGCCTTTTAGTGTTTTCAGTTGGTGTGCGATGCCCAAAGCTCTTTTGGTGTCACAGACTGGATAATAAAACTTCATAGCAATGCCATAAGCCAACCCACAAACTGCAAAGGACTTCTGATCTGATCCTAGGGCAGTTTTTTCAGACATCTCTTTTTGCAACTAATTGTGGAAATTGCCTCTCTGAGGTATGAATGGAAAGAAGAATGGAGGAACATATCTATGTGTGGACACTTTCTGCATGTTTGCTAGACAGAAATGCCCTGCATGTTCCTGCAGAGAAAAAATAACAATAATAAACAGCAAATTATTATTGCCATGCTTGGAAAAAATCTTTAGCTTCTATTGACCCATCAAGACAGGTCCATACACACAGACATATGGGAGTAAGTTCATATCCATCTATCACCAAATGACAGATGAGTGTAAAATTGGGAGGGATCACTATTTGGTGATGCTTTTTGGGTTAGCTGACATTTCCATGTTGGCCCACAGCCTTTTTGGCTGTTACAACAGAGTGGGATCTTAGCAACCCATGCTGTGCTGTAGAGCTAAGCCTCTTAGATGGTAGCTGTGGAGCCTTCGGAGAGCAAGATCACAGCAGGTGACATAACTGGGAGGAAATCTTATTTTTTTCCTCTGAAATGAGGAAATTTTTGCATATGGACTGCAGCCTTTTTGAACCACTGAGATTCACAGAAGTGAATCCCACTCTCTGCAGCTACTGCCTGCCAATGATGTCAAGCTTAGGACCTTATGGAGCTCGGAGCACTGCAGCTGTAGCTAAGACTACACCCGCTCGTTTTGCGGTGGCTCGGGAATGAAGAGGTTTCCTAACAAGAAATGTTAGAGGAAAATGACACGGAACAGCTGCTAACATGCACGGATGACTCTCTTAATGCAGCCTCAGATGGCAATATTTGACCTAGAGCTCCTCCTCTCCTCCACCCTTACCAGTCACCTTTGGACTGCACTGGAGTGGGAATGTCTTCTTCTCTTTTCATTTAATTTCTTATTTTCTAGGAATTGCCTGAAGCAAAGCCCTGCCAAATTCATAAAGCTCTGGTGGCATCTGCAGCATCTGTGGCCAGTCCATATATCCTGGCTCAGTTATCGCCTTCATATAGAACGACTCTTCTTGTAACAGCAATTCAGCTGCTGTCCTTCACTGTCTAAACAGGTGCACTTTTGTGGCTATGTATTTCTAGGTCATTAAGGATACTACCTGGCCGTTCCAAAGAGAAATGAGTTTTTCTATTGCCTTCAAATGATGTGAATGAGGAGCTGGGGGCTGGAACTCAGCCTGATGAAGACAGTCAGCGCAAAGGTCTTCAGTGCCAGCCTTGCAGCCAAACTCATAGAAGCTCTGGGCCAGTTCATTATAGAGGGGGAGCTCAGTCTTTCATTAATGTTTTGGCAACAAGACAAAAAACCACTTTCTACTCCATTGCATTTCCAGGCATGCAGATAAAATGAACATTTTTGGTTTTGCATAGCCTCTGTAAAGCCAAAGAAACAGCAAAGAAAAAACATGGAGCAAAAAACCAAAAAAGTTCCCAATCCCAAATGCACATAGAAAACAAAACTCAAAACATCCCAGCTCCACAACCTAGCTTTCTAATTTAGAAAGCATGTGGGGAGAAGGATGGGAAACTTGTCAGAGCCAGAGAAGTCCCTGCAAACACAAACAATGACAGGAGGCTGACATCTTCCTGAACGAAACTGACTGCATCAAACTCACTGCAACTTCAGTGAACCCAAGTGACAAATATTCTTAGTGACAAAGCTCCAATTCAGGAGTCGCTCTTTCATGTTGTTTTCTTGTCATTACTTCTTTTTTTATTGCACTTCTTGGCAAAGGTTCTGAGCTGCACTACCTCCTTGCTATGCCTCGTGTATTTTCACAAAACGTGAATGCTCTCAATGTAGAGCTCTGATTGATGAAGATTTACAAAATCTTACATCCTTAGGTGGGTTATGCTGAGGTGCATCTGACCTTCCATTTTGTCTAGTCCTCTCCCCAAAACTGAAAAGGAAGACATTCCACCATATGAGAATTATTTTTCCACCAAAGCTTGTCAAGCGACCTGTGTCCTGGAGATGCCCTCTCTTGGTTAATTCCCACTCACTTTTCTTCCACCCTCCTCATATAGACCCTCCTCTTGTGTCTATATTTCCTCTGTCTGTGACTACAACAGATCATGCTGAAGTCTGCACGATTCTGTTCTGTGATTAATGGCTCCCCATTCTGATGACTGATCACCTACGCCAGTTTTAATCACAGCAGCTTCATTTCCTATTGAATCATCTGGAAATGGCACTCGTGGCTCACTGTGTAACAACATGCAACAAGACAGGGAGCAGCATAAGAATTCTCCACTGGTTGGCTTACCTATGTCTGAAATCTTTATTTCTGACAGAAGACAGGAAAGCAGGGAATAGAAGAAAGAATGAGGTGTTAGCGGCTCAATTCGAAGCATTATTAGCAGATTGAAAACTTGACAGTAACTGTATCATACAATGCAATAATAAATAAAGACTTAGCTGGAATGACACTGATATATTTTATATTGGATATTACTTGTCAGTGAGCTCACTTATGTATCACTGCATATCACAAAGGAAGTAGGATCTCACCTGCTTGGAGTCATCCACTTAATGTAAAAGATAGGACCAGGCAGACTTTGTCACACAGAGCTAAATGTATGTGGAAGTAGATATCTGCACAGTTTTTTTTCCCACTAGCACTCAAAGTAATATTTTGTGATTTACAAAGGTAACTTCCCAGTTGCACCATTGTGGGTGGCAGTTCATTGCTGTAACCTCATGAACTCCAGCCCAGAGCTCTGAAATAATTCTGAGCTGGACATTTTTCATGGGTCTGGTTACATACCCAGTTGCAGTTATCTGTGACCCACAATGCATTTGCTTTCCTCTCTACAACAGAACACTACACTTAAAAAAAAAAAAAAAAAAAAAGAAAAAAAAAAAAAAAA
>VXAB01008334.1:480804-712613 GCA_013399175.1 Odontophorus gujanensis | reverse complement strand
AAAGCCCAGAACAGCCCAAATCCAGATAGTGAGGGTGTTCATCTCTACAGAGATGCTGATTTGAGAAGGCACAAGCAAACTCTATTTAGTACAAAAGCAATGGCTTTCCTCCATAGCTTTTAGTCAGCCTGCATCTGAACCCATGTGCTTTATAGCACACCAGAGTGAAGAAACGTTTATTAGATCCAGTAACCTAAGTGTTTGCACAGATGAAGCAGCAATCGTTCCAGCAGATTTAAATCTGGAGTAAATTTAACTTTGTGGCTCTACACAAAAGTCAGCAAGGCCACTCTGTCAAGACTCCCAATTTTCTCTTTTCCAATCAGGAAACACTCTGTAAAACCACCACCGGGTCTGGCATTTCCACTGACAATGAAACAGAGATTGGGTTTTCCAAATTGTACTTATGGGAATGAGATATTAAACCCAGCGAGTTGCAATGGGATTTTGGCCCCAAATCACCTGGGATCTCCTGGAAATCTCACCTTTGGTCATTAAAATAACTTCGTGGCACTGGAAGAATATTATATTCATTAATGTGGACCAGCACAGAAGATTTATCCCACCTTCTCATCTTACAGATACGAGAGATATTGTGTATTTGTCTATCACAAAAATGAATAGAATAAATCAGCCTTTTGTTTGTTTCCTTGCGAGGTGCTCCAGCAGCCCTCTGTAAACATGTCATTGTGGGCTTCCAGATCCTACAACTCCTCATTTTGTCACCTCTGTGTGGGCAGAGCAAGGTGCCGACCTTGTGACAGCTGTCTGGATTTTGTTCTCATACACCACAGTCTACAGTTCTATGTGCCAAATAAAGCCTTCAGCCAGGTCTTGTGGGTGTAATGACTGTGGTGTGTTCATTAACGAAGGACTAAATGGATCTTAGAAAGCAATGCTGCTGTAGATCAGCCCTTCTATTTTTCACCTGCAGCCTTGTGGAGCAAATGGTAATACAAAGCAATGGTGCATGGGATCCTGCTGCACTGCTCAGCTGAGATGGGGCCTTCCACATGGCACTATTTGCAGAAATGGCCTTACTTTTGTCCCCAGAAGACAGGATGTTAGAACGGAGTACATCAGGGTTTCTTGCTTTCTGAGATAGTCTCTTTCAGACCAGGTCTTAAGAGCTAAATGGGAGTGTCAACGGTCCTACAATGCAAACTTCATATGGAGCTCTCAGGTCAGGTCCTCCAAGTAGAAAAGCCTCATTCAGAAATACTCATCTAACCCCAGTGACATTCCTGGAGTCAGTCTAGTCTGGCCACATGAAGAGTCCAGAACCATGCTCTGGTGCTCTGAAGTAAGTAAGTGTAACTGTTATGGAAATGTTACAGATGAAAAATATTACTACTGAAGTCAATATGAAATTTCAGCTCCAGTCACAATCTATTTAATGTCCTCAGAACTCATGATAAATCTGTAATGTTCTCTCCCCTTCCTTATTCTTAGTGATTTTTCTTTAACAGGCCTCCAAAGTTTCTCCTGATACATCGCTTTCCTTTGTTATTTTGAGGTAAAAGGAAATGCTTCAGTTACTCTAAGATGCTCCATCTATATCTTCATCCTGTAACAACTGTTCAGTTGGAGACTAGAGGGAACCAGTATGTGTTTGTCCCTTAAAAACAACTAGAAAAACCTCTGGTTTGTGACTCCCTAGGTGATCATCCTGTCTTAAGTATGAATGATCATCTATCCTGATTAACCTCTATGTACTGTCATCAGTGCTGTGTCCTTCCAAGTCTGGGTTATCCTGGAGGCTGGTTGTTAATTTTAAGAATTCCCACTGGTCTATGTGTAGACCGAATGGGAAACATTAACACAGTTTGATTTAGCAGCACGAAACTGTGACAGTATTTTTAGTACGCGATGAACTTGCTAGGCCAAATTTTCTCTGGTGTAAGTCAAAATCAGCACAGTTGCAGAAGAGGCAAATCTGGAGAGGTTTATTTATTTATTTTTTCTTTCCTTCTCCTTCTGTGTTTTCTGTTACAATTTTTTCTTATTTTCCTTTTGGATATGCAAGACTGCGCAGAACTTAACTGCACAATTATAACAGCCACATGCAGCACAATGTACCTTAGTTCCAGTATGTTGGTGACATTGCCAGAGGGAAAGATTCTTCGGATGTAGTTGAAATCTCCAACATAAAGACTTCCATCAGATCCACATGTTAGGGCAACAGGAGCCAGGAGTTTGTTCCCATCTGCAAGGCCATTGCAACTCGGACAAGAAATGCTACGTCTACGGCCATTGCCCATAATGCTTCCTATTACAGGAGGCTGTTGGGAAATAAACTGGTTTTCCCCGTTTCCTTTATGCAAGATACCTAGAGAGAGAAAACAGTGATAAAGGAATCAGGAAACTGAGACTCGCAGGGAGGATACAGTGGCACTGCTGGAAGTGGGAAGGAGGTGTATCATGATAGCTAGAAGAAGACCAGCTCATCTGAAGCAAGCCTCTTTTTTTTAAAAGCCCCATTACATTCCTTGCAAGGTAAAAGCATACAGGGAGAACAAGACTTTCTATGCTTGTGAATGAAACACTCTTTTCAGCATCTCTTGAATTTTCACCTTCCTTTTCTGTCCCTCTTTGCCCTGTAATTTGAAGCCTGCCAGGTAAAATAAATAAATAAATACATGCATACATCACATCGCTCATGAAAAGGTAAGAGACAAGAAAGCCATGGGGCGTTCTCTGGAGAAATGTTTCATCTACAAAGCTCAGAGGAGCTCTGCGTATGTTCTCTATAAGCACAGTGTGGACTGAATTTAGATATTTTCTCCCATATCACTGCCACCATTCAGAGACAGACTGTGTTTCCATCTTTTGATTGCATTCTGGTCACCATTCAGGTTTCCCTGCTGCAGTCCTGAACTCTCCTCAAGGGCTCTGGAACCTTCTATTTTCCTTATAACCTATGAAGCTTGCCATTTCTGCAAGTCCACTTGCACGCTGCAGGATGTGGTTGGGTGGATTTATAACCAGTGGTAGGTCCAATCTGAACACACTCACCTGTTTACTTTAGGATTATTTTCCTTGCTAATCACCTTCTTTTAAGATAATACAAAGTTAGAGGTGCCCATATATTTCATGGGCATTACCTGATTCACCACAACCAGCTTCTTTTGGATTCAGACACACAAAATTGCTTCTAGATGTAATTGCTTCTAAATGTAGGTTACATAAATAATTTGTTTGTAGAAAAAAAATGATAGAGTTCTTACATTGGTCAGATTTCTCCCCTTCTCTTTTTTAATTGAATTCTTAATGATAAGTAACCAGGCCATGCCACACTGCAGTATACTTCAGTTATGTGCTACAGCCAACCTACCACTTTGTATGTTGAGGGCATGGTGTTTGTCCAAGGACCATCCTCCAAGTTTGGAAGCATCAATTTCATAACCCTGAAGCACAGCTGTCCTCTTCTCCCACAGGATCAAGTCAGGACAAGACTCGTACTCATAACCCACGGAAACTGTAAGCAAGAGAGAAACAAAAGACCCCCTCCACATTAGTAACATGAAAATGTACAGTCTGCACACTCAGAATTTCAGCCCAGCTCTACACACAACTGCCTATTTCATTTCAAATGTCATCATCGTCACGTGGTCTTGCAGTGTTTCCCAAAGGCCATCTGCATTTAAAAAGGTCGACGGAGTTGTAGATGTTGGACAAATGTGCTAAAGGCTAAAAAGGCACTGTTTTAAAACCATATCTTACAACAATGACTATTCTAGAATGTAGAGCGATGCCAGATGCCTACATGGGAGCATTTTAATCCTATTTACCATCTTTAGTGCATGTCAGGAATTTGCTGAAAATCACTGCCTTAATTTGAGAATAAAGACACAAATGAAGCAACGGGCAATGAACAGATATCAGTTTTAGACATCAGGTCACTTGTGGTCATTGATAATGTCAAAAAGGTACACAAAAGAACATGGTTTTGTTTGTTACAACGTCTAATCAGAGTCTTTCATAACCCTGCTACACATACTGGAGTTATTTAGGAGTAAATTGATGTCAGAAGAAGAAGAATCATGTTTTTGACAGAATAATGATTCCTTTATGATTTTCTCAGAAGTCTCAAGACCCAGTTTTATTGGCCTGCTTTTCTTCTGCCCTACCTTATCTTTCCAGCACTAATGCTGGAACAGAGCAAAATTATAAGTTCTGCACAAATGAAAAGCAATTACATGGATAATTTTTTGCCAGTAAAAAAAAGTCTCATCTCCAGAGTAGTGTTGAGCTGTAAGTGAACTCAGGATCCCCCAGCAAATACAGCCTCTTGAAAGATCACACAGGGGGAGATGCAGTTCAGGAAATGAAAGCTTGATGTTTTCCACTGTGCTAATGGACGGAGGCATTGAAAACCTGAGAGCTGATGTCCTGAGTACCCTGAGGCTGCAGAGCTGTGTCATGTCATATGCCAGGGTCACCTGCTCATCTAGCATCTTAAAGGGCAAATAAACATAGTATTTCAGTACATGCTATAAAGGAACAGTTCTCATTCTGGGATCTGAACTGGGTAAAGTTCAGCAAGTTGTATCACCCAACCTGCTCAAGACAGCTGAGTTTAGTGACTGAGTACAAGGAATGTACCTTTTCTCCCTCTCAGAAACAAGATGAGCAAGAGACTTATCTTCTGTGAGGCTACGAGGAATCAGGGCACCATCCTTCTGCCAAAAAAGAGCTCAGTTTATTAAAGATCTCTCCCATCTAGTTAATACCATGGCTTTGCTGTCCTGAAAGGGTTGGTCAGCACTCAAGATATTTGACTGTATTTCCTCTGGGTGTTCAT
The DNA here is from genome assembly GCA_013399175.1 of Odontophorus gujanensis. Classification (NCBI taxonomy): domain Eukaryota; kingdom Metazoa; phylum Chordata; class Aves; order Galliformes; family Odontophoridae; genus Odontophorus; species Odontophorus gujanensis. Next base: position 707,809 of record VXAB01008334.1, on the reverse strand, counting down.
CAGATAGGAAGGAAAAACTGCAGAGAAGCATCACCTCTATTCACTACACACTCAATCCTTCCCTGTAACATCACACATTACATGTCATGGAAATTTTCCACTGAGAGAGTGATGGCATGGTGGAGCAGTCTGCCTGGAGAAGCTGAGGATGTCCCATTCTTGGAGGTGCTCAAGACCAGGTTGGATGGGACCCTGGACAAACTGATCTAGTGTGTGATTTAGTGGTTGGCTGCTCTGCCCGTGGCAGGGTTGGAGCTAGATGATCTGTGAGGTCCTTTCCAACCCAAACCATTCTACGATTCTATGTGGCATGCTGAACATGCAGAGCCTGTCTGTCCTCTGACATGAAGCTTCTGACAGCGTTTTGCAGATGTAACTGACTGCACAAAGCACAAAAGAGAACATCCCAGCTTGGAATGATGCTCTTAAAAAGGTAACAAAGGGGAAACTATGAGATGAGGGTAATCCTGAAGGTCAGGCAGAAGGAGGGGAAGAGATTAGGACTCCGTTCTAGGGATTCATTTCAAAGAAGCGCTGACAGCTTTCAGCTGTAGGTGAGAAATAGCCAAATGCCTGTAGTCCCAGTTCATTCCTTCTGTATGGATACGATAGCAGCAGCTCAGGATGTATGTGCTGGGACAAGAGCCAGAGAATAGATAAGTATTCATCTGCTGGGAAAATGTGTGCTGCCTGAACAGCTGGGCCCAATCCTCTCCAAGGAAACAGCAGTGAGCCAGCAGGGACCATTTTATGTGTTAGCAGTTGGACAGTATCGATCTGCGACAAGGCTTCTGCATTGCCACTTAGCAGCTCCTAAAAAGAAACACAGGCCCTGGGGTCACTTACCAAAGGCTTCTGAAAGCCCATACACCTTCTGGCTGTAGACATCTGTCTTATCCCAGATGAAATAATAGGACAGGTCTGGAGCAGCTGCAAACCACTTTCTGAAGAGGCGTCCCTCGACGGCCACCATGAGGTGGACTTTCATGAGGTTGAAGGGGATGGTGGGGTGGGTCATGCTGATCCTCAGGACTGATTTGTAGCCAGCCGTGCGACTGCTCAGGTAACTCACTTTTATTTTACTACCGGAAACGTTAATCTCCTCCTGTAGAGCCTGTGGAAAAGCAATCCGGGAGGTGTTAAATCAGCAGCGAGCAGACAGGAAATGGCAGCAAAGCTGTAATTAATCAAACACACCTTTATAAAAGCTCTGGTAGTCATGTCTAAAAAAGTACACCTAGTAGGCATCAATTACGAAATCATATATGTAATTTATTGAGTTGGTTGTGGGAGCCAGGAAAACTCCTCTTTCTCCATCCCTATTGTATGGGAGAATAGGAGTGGAATGTACCAGGTTTAAGTCAGCATTTACAATGGGACTCAATTCTAAAATGAGTACATGGACTCCTACTGGGGAAAGGAGCTTGGTGTATGAGAAGATTCCAGTCCATCAGTACAGCTTTCATTTTCTGTTTCCTTGGAAGGTTTCAACAGGTGCTAATGGGAAGAACGATGTAGTGGCTGGCAACCCTGCCCATGGCAGGGAGGTTGGAGCTCTGTGATCTTCCAGATCCCTTCTGCAGGACAAGGGGGACTGGTTTTAAACTAAGATGGGAGATTCAGGTTAGATATTAGGAGGAAGTTTTTCACTCTGAGGGTGGTGATGCACTGGAACAGGTTACCCAGAGAGGTTGTGGATGCCCCATGGCAAGGCTGGATGTGACTCTGGGCAGCCTACTTTAGTGGCAGGCAACTCTGCCCATGGCAGGAGGATTGGAACTAGATGATCTTTGTGGTCCTTCTCAACCCAGGCCATTCTATGATTCAGTGATTCAATGATTCTGTGATTCTATAATTCTATGATTCTAATATTTGCCTCTTGACCTTTTATCCCACTAAAATATCAAGCCCTATTTGGCTTTTATTCTCGCAGATGTTGTCTGGTCCTGTTGGACCTGCCATTCTTCCATGTCACTAACCATGCTCCCTCCTCTGGCTCACACATGTCTCAGGGCTCCACCTTTACCCACGTCTCTCTGTAACTCTCCCACTTCACTTCTTTGCCCTATTTAGCTCTTTTCTCTTTTAATCCTGTGTCCTGGCCCTTTTTCAGCCCTCATATTTGCTCCTACTTACCTTGATGCTTGCTCAAAATTTCCTCCCGTTAGTTGTGTCACGAAGCTCTTGACCTGACCTACCACTGTCAACCTCTTTTCCCTTGCTTGCATTATCCCTTCCTCTTCTTTTCCAAATTCATCAGTATTCTAGGTGAGTTGCTTTGTTTTCTCCCTTAGCCATGCAGAAGGGGTACTCTTGTGAGTATTCCTAAGGGTATCCCAGGGAGGTGGTGGAGTCACCGCCCCTGGAATTGTTCAAGAATAATACAGATGTGGCACTGAGGGATTTGGTTAGTGGGTGTGGTAGTCATGGCTTCACGGTTGGACTAGATGATCTTAGTGGTCTTTTCCAACCTTAATGATCCCATGATTCTTTGACTCTGTGATTCTATGACTCTGGCTGACTGGGACAGTCAATTGTCCCAGAACAGAATTTCACGAAGGACTGAAGAAATAATAGGGAAAGGTTTATCTGCTTTGAAAATACAGAAGACTCAGAAAAGGTGGGGTTTTCAGGTAATTTACTTGCCAAAGTATAATAAGGTCCTAGAACTCTTTTTCTAATGTATTTGTTTTTTTTTTAGTTAGGGAAATGCAGAGGCATTTTCTAGAAGGCAATCCCCCATATCACGCTGCTTCTTCCCTGCAAAACACTGATAAAAAAGGAGCATTTATTCCTTAATTCTCTGGGGAAATGAAATTAGTTCTCCCCTTCCAGAAAAATTCACCCTTAGGTAAGCACTGGACATTTTCAGCACACAGCAGCAGCCTTTGCCAAAGTTTGAAAGGCGAAGGTAGAATCTTAGCAGCGAGTCTGAAAACTTGGGCTGATAATGGGATGTGTCAGAAGGTCAGAACTAGCTCTGTGCTCTCCTGCATTGCCTCTGTAATATTTCATGTGCCAGGCCCCAAATGAGCCACGAAAATACCTCTCAGGTGATATTCAGCTTTCGTAATACCAAGGACATGGAAGGTGCAAGGGAGGTAGGTCAAGAGATGCTCCCGTCACAAGGGGATCACAGCTGTGCTGGGGTCCTCCAAGCCACATCTGTGCCTCCTACACTCAACTCCTACATGGGAGCAGTAAACTTCCCCGATGTGACAAGTTCGTCTCTTACAGTTGCTTCATCTCTTACAGTTAGAGCTATAGACAATGACAGATGCCATCTGCCCCTTGAAAAAGTCCTCTTCTAAGCTATTATCCGAGGCCTAACACTTCTTCAAGTGGTAACTTACAACCTCTGAGCTTGCAGCACTTGACCAAAGGATGCATCCAGAAGTTAAAGTGCTCATAAATATTTACTTTCTCTAATGCAGCTTTTCCTATTTACATATCTCAGAGTTTAGGAGGGGGAAAAATGACAGAACTGGGAAAACCTAGGAATTTTAAAAGGTATTTTATGAGCTCAGACACAAGCTGGGCTGGGACCAGGCTCAACCAGAGACCAGCTGAGCCAAGCTGCTGTAAAGGTGGTCCCTTGTATCAAATCTGTCTTCATGTGTAACCCCGTTAGGAAAAAATCAGGCAGAAATAATCATCACTGAGGTACTATTTGCAACGTCTCATTCAAATTCCTGTCAAAAATAATTATTTCTCTCTGTCACCATCTGTCTCTGCTGCCCATCATTTCAGAGAAACGGTCATCACAGAGGTACCAGCACAGGGGATTGTCTTTAAAGGTGCCTGTTTGAAGAGCGGGTTCAAATGGTAATTCAGATTGCCCAAAATGCATTCATAGTTTGCATACTAAAGTAGTACTAAATGAGCAGCAAAGCAGGGCAGGGATGGGAGGATAATCCAATAGGCCACTGGTGGGAAAAAAGATGAAAATAAGTTTTAAAATGCTCTGAATGTACCTAAATTAATTCTGCCAATAGACAAGGCAAGCTACAATTTGTCCTTTTTTTTTTTTTTTTTTTGCTTTTTTAAATTAAATACAGTTATGAGAAGGAATTTTGAGAAAGAAAAGCATTTAGGGCCTGATTCAGGGGCTGTAACAGAGGCATGTATTGCCTTTGAGACATCCAAAACCTCTGCATGGGGATGACAGATCTAACATAGACCTTTTAGAGATCTCTGTCCCTCTGAAAATACACTTGGAGGTCCGAAGAGACCCTTCAGGGCATCCTAAATGACACCAAATCTGTGTTTAGACATCTGAATCAAACATATTAAAAACGTATTTTGTAGTCTTTTAAATGCATCCGTGTAGAAAGCACTGCATTTATTTCTTGAGTCTTGTAAGTTCCTGCCTGCCCTCTTCTTTAACTTGTCAAAATCCTTTTCCCAGCCCTGCATTTACTCGTCAGCTCCTTCCAGCAATACACTTTTCTATTATACTTAACATTTTTCTGCTGGGGACTGTGTATTGTAAACTGCAGCCTCAGAAACTTACAGCTAAGTAGTTTTATATTGTATGCATATCCAGAACAAGAACAAAAAGTAGTCCATTAATGAACTGAAGTACAGTCAGGACACCATTGTAACAGGAGTTTCTCTTATACGACAAACTTTGTTAACTTCAGCTGCCAATATTTGAGGATGAAAACAGTTTTATGGATTTTGGTTAAATCATTTGGTATTGTGGGTCAAGTATTATGTTGTATGGGATTCACCTTACACAAACACAGGAACCTAAAAGTGAGGAGAATCCTCTAAACTGTCCTTCCAAATCTCCCCACTGGCAGAGGGGAGAGGTGGGCTCTTCAGAAGGAGGGTTTTGCCCTGGTCACTTAGGAGTGGGATTCATTTTCAGTTTAAGGCACCTAAATCCACGTGACATGTGTGTGTTTATGAAGTAGGCATCTAAGCATTGATCATAATGCAGATCTAACCAGTATTGTCAGTGAGAATCAGATCCTTACAAGATGGTCAGCGAAATTGATCTGTATGCTCTGCTGACAGTATTGATTAGATTTCTGTCGGGTTTAATGGGGGCGTAGACATCTAGCACACATCCAGATGACTGCAGGTGAACACCTGATTTAGATGCCTTCATCTCAAAATGAATGCCACTTAATTTGATTCCATAACAATAGGTGTCCAACGCCATTCAGGATGTCCAGGTTTGTCTGTGACACTCACAGGGTTTAGCAGATTTAATGCAGGACACTCCTAGGGGAATCAGTCTGGATTGGCAGCTGGAAATAACACATGAAATTTACAGGGCGTTTCAAATGGCACTACATATTTATAGTCAGGAATTTGTATTGAACCATTGCTTGTGATCTACATTCCTGTCCACTTTCACAGTCAATAGACAGAAGCACTCTCATTGAAGAGGAGTTTCAGAATGTTTTAGTTCAATAGATGTAATTAACACAATCTAACAAGTATCCCACCAAATAATGAGTGAGGTTGAGTGAAGTTATGATTGTACTTCCACTGTGTCAGATATTTGCTTCGACGGGGCACTAAACATAGCTTTTTTTTTGCAGTTCTTGTTGGATTGAGAAAAGGAGATGTGAAAATCAAACCAAGAATTTGCAATCTGATGGACACGGCAAGACATGGGACTTATTTAGTAATTAAGCTGGGACAAACTCAGAGACTCTAATTGGAAATAAGCATGAGAAAGTTCACAGGATTTGGTCCAGAGGGAAAGGTAATGAGATGACTAGCTTCATTTATTCAGTATTTAGTTCAGTACCTGGTGTTCCTACAATTAGGAGATATGAAGTGACTTCTTTCCTCATTAACGCTACTGAAACCCCAGTGGAGTTAAGCAGGAAGCACACAATTTGTCGCTACACTTGTTATTATTTCTACCTTGGCAGGCTACTGTTTGTCACTAGAAGCAATACCCAGGATACACCCAATACTGGCATCTAGGACCCAGGAAATAGCACGTCCAAGAAAAGAAAACTCAAATTCTTCTAATCCATACATTTCAACATAGTGAGTATTTTTACAGAGGTCATTCAGTTGTTTGGCTCATTCAGTTCAAAACCCAACTTTCCACTCAGCAAAATACTGTGAATCCATACCATGTTGCTGAAACTACTTTATGTGACATCATAGAATACAACCAGGAATTGGAATCAGTGATGATTATGGGTCCCCTCCGACTCAGGATATCTATGATTCTATACTTCACTAGAAAAAGGATAATGGGGATGATAAAGGGCAAGCCACCTATCACGTTGCTCAACTATTGCAGGTATCCTGGCATGAAATAAAACTTGGTACACTGGCCTTGAGCTAGGCCATCTGCTGGCTGACTGTGCATCTCAGCATACTTGCAGACTAATGGCTGCATCTTCAAACCCTGTGGGTAATGCCCAGTGGGTTAAATCTGCTCTTGAATGGGAAAAAGACATCGGAGCAGAAGAAGTCCATAAGCCTTGCATGGGGTGCTGAATGCCAAAGCACTACCTGAAGGCCGCTGCGGCCTTCATGGGGCCTCAGCCTATCCACCACAGATGAGAGGTGAGAGCAAAGCAAGGCCAAGGCAGGATTCCACTGAAAGATGCAAGTGTTTGGTCTCCATCTCTCAGGGATGAGGTGAAACAAACCTCCTGGCTAAGTGTGTCCTAGGAAGAGAGGGGCTTTTGGTAAAAATCTGAAAAACAGGGAAGCAAAGGGGGAATGCTTCTTTTTAGCATAGTAGCAGAATAGAAAAGACACAGAGGCATCACATTGTTCAGTGCTCTCAGAGCAAGCCAAAGAAGCAGAGAATAGAACTGGATGATGTTCTCTCAAGCTCATACCTGGATTTCGGGAACAATAGGACCTTTCTCGGAGCAGGAACTCGCAAACGCCGTCAGCGGTGATGGTGAGACCACAGGATTGGGTCGAGCAAAGTTACTGAGATCACAGCTCGGGATCTCATTCTCTTCGTGTCTCATGACGATGGTCTCCATGACAAAGAAGCGATCCCATGGCAACCACAGCGTGTGCTCCTGGGTGATGAAGGGCGCCCGCTCGAAGTGCAGGATAATGGAGATCCCACCGATGGTAACCAGATCAAAGCTGTTTTAAGAGATGGAATGCAAAGTGTAAGCAACATCCTGTGTGTTTGCAGCAGGAAAGCATGTCTGAAGGAGAAAAACAATCATCCTCCTAGGACACAGAAACACCATCACTCACATTTTACAAGTACAGAATCTACAGCTTGAAGAAGCTTCTGTTGGGTAAGAGCAAGCAGCAGAGGCAGAACTAACTTGGCTTCTTTGTGTGTTGTTCCCTTGTGAATGAAAACATCCCTATCCTTTTTTTTTTTTTTTTTTTTCAGCCAAATTTTTTTTTTTNCCCTTTCCTTTTTTTTTTTTTTTTTTTTTCAGACAAATGTTTATCTTTGTTACTGGTTTTCTAGTGTTATTTGACCATACATACTCATTTTCTTTTTTCTTGGAGTATTTGTCAGCCACAGTCACAGACTGAATCCATTCGCATGATGAAATAAACTATTTGGAAAGTAGTTTCTCTGACATGCCAGCATATAAATTGCCTTGGCATCCACTGCTAACCTGACTAATACCTAATGCAACCCAGGGAACATTAGGAGCCCAGTCATGGTCTGCACTGTACTAGGCACGAGGAAGAAATGGAGACCAGAAGGCTGTCCCTGTGCCCAGTACTCAGCATGTATACACATATCTTTTCTGACTCTTAATGGTTTAGGGCAGGGTAGATAAGCCACTGCCTGTGGTCCAATTACAGTCTGCAACTTCATCCTAAGCTACCCCCAGCTAAGTGGCTTTTCTGTCTGAGTTAATGTTGGAGAATGTTATGCTGGGTGAGCAGACAGCCTGCCAGAGCTGTCTGAAAGGATGTTATCTCAGCAAGGGAAATATTCTTCCTCTTGATGTAAAGATGTTGGGATGGAGTTTCTGAGTCGTTCTGTGTTTCCTTTGTGCTATATTTAAAATTCATGCCTCGTCAGAGGGCGATTTAGTGGAGCACCACAGGATATATCTATTATGTATATACTCAAACAAGAGGTGTGACTAAGGAAGGAAAGGATATCAGCATGATTCGAAGATCTTTTGCTTTTGCTTCTTTGTTCGTTTGTTTGTTTTCCTCAGTTATATATTCAGGCACAGGAGGTTTTCTAGTTCTCTCTTCCCTCCTTCTCACTTGAGGTGCCTTGTACTGGTGTCTGACGGTCTCACATAGAACTTCAAGGTTGGGGAGGGCTCCCTGGATTCAGTGGAGCTGCTTATGTGCTTCAGAGCTGTGTACTGAAGCGCTCTTCTATGCATGAGGGTCAGGTCTGTGAGCAGTCTGACAGCCCAAAGCCAGCACCTTTCAATTACAAGGTGAGAAAGAAGATGAAAAATGTCTCTAAAATTATCATTTTTAATTAATCATGAGGCTTTCGGGTCTGCTGCAGAAACCTCATAGTAACAAAGGGTGCGTTGTCCATTTTTTCTGTAAGACAACAGACTGCAGTGCCATTTAGTAAATACAGATATGAAAAGACACAGTTATTCAGGAATGAATGCTAAATTGAGTCCATCAGAGGGAGCGGAAAGCATTTGAGAAACCTGAAAACATGTTTATTCTACCACTCGAGTGGGTACATCCACTTCCCAGCCCTATGGAGCTTGGCTTGTAGAGCCTAACAAGCAACTTGCAGCTCCTTGGCAGCAAAGTTGCACAGCGTTTCTGCTTTGATGAGAACATTTTTAACAGTCAGTTAGGATCTGGCAAGCCCTTCAGCTACGAAGGTGAAACTCTTGCTGTGTGAATCTGGGCACTAAAAAAGGCAACGGGAGGGAAGAAACGAACATCACAAATGATGCCCACATTTATAGGCAAGTGGGAAGAGTTTTTATTTGGAAACACCCCTTCATGAGTGATTCTTGGCTCAAACCAAGCCTTGGTCAAGGATGGTAACCAGTTGGGGGAAACAGCCTTGCCTCCCCTGCATCTGTGAAATGGGATGGAGAAGGTGAAGCTCTACCTCCATATCAGCTCCAGCAGCTGTGAAAACACAGAGGTACAGAGAACACAGAACTGCTGCTCACAAGCTGTTCCTCCCAGAGTCACAGGGTGCAGCTCTGAAGCTCCCCCAATGAACTGAACAAAAGCTGTGGCCAAAACAAAACAGAAAAATCAAAACTGAAAACACCCGCACCCCAGCTTCCCTTAGTGAAATTAAATTTAACAGGAATAGAGCTGCCTTGGGATTGAAGGAATGAGCTACTTTTGATTCTGGTTTTGCTCCTGATCTCTGATGTCTTTTTTATCACTGTAAAAAAATCATACTTATTGTATGCTCATATTGTTCCACTTTCCTTAAAAGGCTCCGGAGAGGCAGGCCAAAGGCTGAAATTGTCTATTTACCCACAAAGCAGGCTCAAAAAAATTCCAACCCAAAAGCACAGAAAAGTGTAACCCTTTCTCATCTCTTTGCTGTGGAAGGCCCATGTGCTTGGATATTCTACTAGATCCATTGACGAAGCTGCTGAACGTGATAGTGGTGACATCGTGCTGGAAACATCTGAAATCCTTCCTGGTATTTTATTAACACTATGCCAACGGCCATGTGATGACTCGTAGACTTCACAAGCTACAAATTTGATCAAATTTAAGGTTCTATTTAAAAGTATGGCTTGTATGTTTCAATGATCACGTTTGCATTACAGAGAGATCATGAATACAATAGAGCAGTTTGGAGATGGTATGTTATCTTCATGCCTTGGTATCTGAAAAACGTTAGTGTCACAATAATTAAGACTAAAAACACATGTAAGCCTTTAAGTTAACAAAGAATTGAGCTATTAAGAGCAGGGATAAAGAGACTAAGCAATGTGACACGTGGTTACAGCTCATGTCACTCGGTGCTAACAGTTTCAGGGCTCAGTGAAAGGGATGAAAACCAAGAGGGAACTGGCCCAAGTTGTGCCAGGGGAGGTTCAGGTTGGATATTAAGAAAAATGTATTCTCTGAAGGTGTGGTGATGCACTGGCCATGCACTGGCTGTCCAGGCAGGTGGTGGAGTCACCATCCCTGGAGGCATTCATGAACCATGGAGATGTGGCACTGATGGTCATGGTCATGGTGGGATGGGTTGGGGTTGGGCTTGATGATCTTGGTGATCTTTTCCAAACTTCTATGACTTGATGAACCACTCACAAGGGTGAAAAATTCAGTTCTCTGAAACATGACAAATACTCAAGCCAGTGAGTTTTAAGCAGCTATCTCATGTCTGGAACATAGTAACTGCGTGTATGCACGTTCCCATTTTCTCCAAACCAGAATGAGAACACAGATGGACTGGATGGTCCTATATGACTGTGCAGTGCCATGGATTGGCAACGCACGCAGCCTGTTACTGTAGGTCAGGGGGAACTACATTTTGCTTAAAAAACAATCAACTTCTTAAAACAGTGACTCAATCACGAGAAAGCTGCACTATGGAAAAGCTGATGAGAAGAGAGCTCTATTTAGAAAGAGCTCCGAAAACCATCAAAATACATAATAGAAACAGTAATAGCAATAATTCTCTATTTGATTTTGAAGTGCTTTAGAAATAGCATTTAATAAATGATGTAGCAACCAGTAAGGAAGGCAAGTAAATGTTATCTCCCTTTTACAGGCTGGTTGGCTGGCCCAGCAAGGCTCAGAGACACATCTCATGCTACCTGCTAAATTAGGAACAAGGCTAAGAGTAGAAATAAAGGATGTCTAACACCATTTGCTGCCCTGATAATTTTACTCTGAATGTTCTTGGAGATTTTAAGGTAGTTTTTAGAAGACCTTGCTACTGAGGAAGCCATTGGATTCAGAATCATAGAATCACACAATTATAGGGTTTGGAAAGGATCTCTGGAGATCACCAAGTCCAACCCCCTGCTAAAGCAGGTTCCCTGGAGCAGGTTACACAGGAAAGTGTCCAGGTAGATTCTGGATTCTCAGGGCAGCCTGTTCCAGTCTCTGTCAGTCTCAAATGAAAGTAGTTTTTCCTCATGTTCACCTACAGTGTCCTGTGTTTCAGTCTGTGCTCACTGCCCCTTGTTCTGCTGCTGGGCATTGCTGTAAAGAGCTTGGCCCCATTCACTTGACTCCCACTCTTTAGATATCTATAACCCATTGATAATATCCCTAATACATCTTCTCTTCTCCAGACTGAACAATATGTTGACCTCCCTATTTACTGCCTCCGGAGTATGTGGATGCACTGCTGTGCCTTCCCACTCCAGAAAATATCTGTGCGTATGCCTTCAACAATGTTGGAAGGTATTTTTATGATCTAAGATGTTATACACACAAGGTTTCTTCAGAAGCAGACTGATCTGAGGGGAAGGTGAAGGAAATGAGTTCAGAAGAGCTGACGTCACACTGTATGAACTAGGCTGCACTCACAGCTGCCGACAGAAATCCTGGCTTCACGAAGAGTCCCACCTGATCTCAGACTCCCTGGTCTGCCACAGCTGATCTCTGTCATTTTTATCACTTGGAAGCGTCTGGCAGGGGCTGAGTCAGCAAACTGCAGCAATGAGCTCCCAGAAACCAATTTAATGTGGGGAGGTTGGCAGCAGCCCCCTTGGAAGAAGCAGCCCACTGAAGGTTGGTGGAGCACACTGATGCTGAGTCTGTGTTGCTTTCTACTCAGATCCCTTCCCAGAGGTTGGGAAGGATGTGGTGTGCATGCCCTGGTCTAACCCTTCAGCAGAAGCAGAATTATTGCTACAGGAAAGAAATGGTAACACAACTACTGCAAACGTGCTGGGATAGCACTGTTCACCTCTGTGCTCTTGCTCTGTTATGTTTGCTGGCTAGAGATGGGGTTAAAAGCAACGTCCCTTCTCAAAGCAAAGTCACAGTCCCTTCCTCAAAGCCCTTGCAATCTCAGGGAAATATTGCACATAGTAATTGTGTGTTTTCCAGGGCAAGGAAACAAGCAGATGGAAGAAGGTTCTGAAAGTTTGTCCACAAGCTTTGCAGGCATATATATGTGTCCTAACATATGCAGATTTGGTGCTGGCTTGTTTGAAGCAAATTGGTGCTGAGAGTGCAGTTTCAATCTCACTCTCATGCAAAGTATGTTCAGTGAGTTTGACAGAGATATTCTTGGCATAAATGTGTGAGACCTTTTCCCTTTTGCAGTGGTGCCTAAGCTACATGCAATGCAGAGGCACCAGTTCTAAAGGTGTTTTCTGAAGGAAACCACTGGTCTTCCAGGACTTCCTCTTTACCGTCTAAACATCACTGTCCTATCACCCAAAAGGTGGAGCATCAATAAGACAACCTAGTCACCATCACTGTTGGAATAGGTGCAAAACCCCGAGCGTGAACAAGGCAGTATTAAGCACATGTTGCTAGCACATGTTCCTCTCTTTCATTACAGTTCTACAAGCTTCTCTCGCCAAGTCAAACCTTTAATGAAAGTGCTGGATTGGAGGGTGCTAAAATCTATAAATCCTCTCCCAAGTGTTAGTGGTTAGCAGTCAATACATGGAGCATGTGCAGCTGGAACCCCTTATGTTTCATTTTTATTCTTAAAAGAAAGGGATCCAATTAGCACTGACAGTCAAAAGATAAAAGACTTCCCCAATTTGCAACGTTTTTGTTTTGGTTGAGTGTGATTGCTCAAATATCAGGCACTTGCCTGTAACACAACTGTAATCTTAATGACTTCTTCCTAATTATTTTAACACCGGTTAGTAAGAATAGCACCGCAGGAGTCATCTTTTTTTTTTTTTTAACATGCATTTGCAGTGCATTTCCTAATTGTTGGCTCGTGATTGTAGGCTATCTTACAAAGTTAATAGTAATAAATAATAAAAATAATAATGAACAACCAGCAACAACAAAAGTGCATCAACATCTTGAAAGTGCATCAAGAGTAAACATGCCCTTCCAAGTTTATTGCTTGAATTCTCTAAATCCTATCAAGATATCCTACCTGCCATCTTGTCTGCTGATCGTGTACCCAAAAAGAGGATTGTTGACGAAACTGATGTTGACTCCAACCAGAGGGGTCCCATCCGCTGTCATCACCTGGCCTCGAATGACACATGCATGTCTGGAGGAAGGAGAGAAATGACAAGAAATAGTCATTCTGTTGACAAATAGGCGATTTCTTCTACTTCTGTAGCTAGAAATTCCTGTCAAGTAGTCAGCAAATGCACTTACTGAGGGTGGAAAGCATAGGGCCATTCAGCCTGTCTTGATGGCGGCCTGCTGCTCCAGCAGATTTTCTCAGCAGTTGTGTAGGAATACTGAATATCAGAATTGAGGTTTACTTTTAACCTTCTCTTGAAAAACACAACTGCTGCAGCATATACTTTGTGAACTACGAGCTCACAATACCGCATTGGAATTTGCTCTAACCAACTAAGTTTCACTGTGTCTTGACTACTGCCCTAACTGAGGGCAAAATGTGCTGCAATCAAAGCAAACAGAAAAACAGCAAGTCGTGAACACACACATTTGTGGCATAAAAGCTCTCAGAAATCAGAAGCACTATGGGCTCGATGGCTTGTTTCTTCCAGATGCCACAAAGACCCTTAAGTTACCAGCTGGAAAAAACATGATAGATCATTTTCTAGGTTCACATAGGTTCCTTACAAAACACTTGAGGAACTGAGAACTCTAACAAGACAGGATTTTCCTTCCTATCTTTTTCTTTCCAAGTTTGGTAGCTTGCAATGTTTTATAGGTGACATCTGTTCCAATTACTCTATGCTCTTTTATCTAAAGATCGCACGGATCTTTACAAATATTGATGGATCCTGCACGACAGATATCTTACAAAGAGAGGAAATAAAGCAGAGTGGATTTCGTTTGTCCAAGGTCAGTCAGAAAATCTGCAGTAAAGCCCAAGACAGATTTTTCTATGTTGTCATTCCAAAGTTTGCTTCCAGAGCTCTAAGTCATTACCGCACTGTGACCTGAAGGGCTTCCCACAAAGACAAAGCATCACATGTCTATGAGAGTGCCTGAGCCCAATTTTTGGCTGAGGGCAACTATTTTTTTCTGAGCAACAATAGCAAATAGTGGTGTCAGTGTGCTAACATGAGCCAGTGAGTGATTTTCCTAACTGCTGTCCTCGTGGAGAGCTGAGATTGAAAGGTAATGTTTCTGCAGGTGCAGGACCAGATTTCAGCAGGAGTAAATCATCCCAGCCACACTTGCTATCTACCCACTTGAGCTGAGAAATGCCAGTTTACTTCTTCACTCAGGCAAAGGATGATATCTCCAATGTTTTGTAAAGTTGATTTCATAAGCACTTGAAAGATCAAGTTATTTTCTTCGAGTCCATCTAAAAATCTGATATTGTATAATGTAAGGGGATAACATGTAATTTCTGTTAAGTAAAGGCTGTGTTAGTCGCATTTTCCACAGCACAGCAAACAGACTATTTTTCAGGGAGTCTTAAAACTCCTACTGATCTAAATGGAGAGCTCAAATATTAACAGAAATTCTCGAAAAGTTACCAGAGTTTGCCAGCAATCTGAAATGTGACTTGGTTCTTAGACAATTCTGGAATAGAACACAGGAAAATGAGATAATGGAACTGATTTTTTCTGTCACTGGGTTTTCTCTGATACATCATCACTAGGAGTCATGAAGGAAAAGGTTAGGACCTTGCTTTTAGTTAATAATATTCCTCGTATTTCTATTGCCTTTCTCATGGAAGGCTCTAACACAACTTCACACATACAAAAAAACTGAAATAATGATCAAGTATGGCAAAGCTCCCTACCAGACAGACAAAATATAACTCAAATGATCAAGATACCATGGAATACGCCTGGAATAATGTCAGTGCTTAGAATAATCCTGTTGAAGCCTACAGGTCAGCAACCATAGTGCAGTTCTGCACAAGTGAGTATGTGTAATCTCACACCTGAGCTAAGAGCAGAAGATAGGCTTTCTCTTCCCAGGTATTCTCATGATGCCCTCCACCCTCCACCATCCCCTTCCATACCCTTTAGAGAGACCTGAGGAAGGGTTTGGAACTGTCTCCTCTCAGCTTCTTATCCAGGGAGGTGGCAGTGTCATCATCTCTGGAGGTACTTAAAGAGATGTGTGGATGTAGTGCTTATGGATGTGGTTTAGCGGTGGAATTGTAGTGCTGGGGGGTGATGACTGGACTCAATGAACTTAAGGGTATATTTTCCAATTGAAATGATTCTGTGAATCTGTGATATTTTATGGAAGATAAAAAATCACTACAGATCTGCTTGAGAAACAAAACTTTCCTCTTGTTTGAGTCTCAGTGTTCCGACTTCCTGACTGCAGATTCAAGTCCACACTGGCACTCTTAATGTTTTAAAGTAGTTGAGAAGCACTTTTGCAGAGCCAGAAAGAACACTTCATTTTGTTGCTCCTTCTACCCAAGGGTTAAAAGCAAGGAAAGGAAAAAATGCAAAATGCTGCAGGTGTCTCTCCTGTTGTCCTACATAAAACACGTCCAAGCAGTTTCAAACATCTAAGTAATATTGCAAACACATAAGCCTACATCCTCAGCTTCTGTTAATGGGGGGATGTGCTTTATATCAGCAAGCATCTGGTCTATTACATATCACAGACAACTATTTCTTCAGTAACTGCAATCAGCACAGTGTGGACAAGCACAGAACTCTGCAGCTCTAACAAATGCATTTGCACTCCCACCTTCCAGCAAGAGGCAGGATTCCCATCCCAGCCAATGCTTCACAGCACATCTGTGTGCTCGCTAAGTTGGACGAGGCTAACATCTCTTCTCAGAGAAGCAGCTGCATCCACCACCAGTCCTCTAGAGGACTACTACAACAGCTTTACTTACGTGCTATAAGGGAAGATGTTCCCACAAAGGGGATGTCCTTCCCAAACCACAGTGATAAAAAGAAGCTGGAGCAATACGCGCAAATCTGAATTCAGTTAAAGGCAGGAGGGATGGGAACTGGAAGAAAACCAAAGCGTGATTAGATTCTCAAATCCCCTCCTTCCCTAGGTGATAAAATTTGCCCCACTTGGGAAAAGCAGAGAACACAATGTGTGGGAAGCAGCTGGCTTCTCCAGGGTCAACATGTCCTTTCTGGAGGTAAGATCGACTACCCACAACACGCCAAGCCCCCCAGGAACCTGGTTAATGCTAATTTAGTCAGCCATTTCCTTCAGAAGACCTTGGTCTAAATGCAATTATGCTACAAACACGTTAAGTGGTACCGCTAAGACACTCAGCTCTGCTAGGTCTCCCAATATATTTACATAAAATTATCTCTCATGTTAATAGAAGAGATTTATTCCATCAGTCCAGGCCTGCCAGTTCAGAGTGCTTTCTGCAATTGAACAAAATTAAATTTCTTGGAGCTGGAGCCTTGTCTTCCCACTGAATTAATATAAGTTTCTACTTACTGCCTCTCTTTTTCATTTGTCTTACTTTCATTTGTTTGTTTCCTTCAGTGCTTTTACATGATGCTGTATGGATTCTTGTTCTACAGTGAACAGTTTCTGTTTCTTTTTTACTTTTCTAATTAGACTTTCCCTATTTATTTTAATTTGTCCATAAAAATGTCTCAAAAAGACAGGTCACTGTCAGACTGCAATTTTGGGCAACATATTATACAATTTTATACCACTGCTTTCTAAAGTCTGGGATTCAAGTCTTTCTTTATGCCTTAGGGAAGAAAGTTAAGCCTTCCTGGTAAGAGCTGGGACACAGTAGCAAAATAGACAGGATGCACTGATACCTTTACTTTCCCATTGCTCAGATATAAAGAAAGTTCGATAGGCTGCTTTACTTTTCTACAAAATGCAAGCAGACCTGAAGAGTTTTAGAACAGAAGCCAGAAAAGATAATTCCCCAAAAGCCATCTCAGATTTCTTATTAAAGATTTGTCTTTAATACTGACTCTGACCCAATGTCTCATAACTTAGACAATGGCCATTCCAACAGTTCTTACTCATAGATGTTTTCTGCTGACATTGTGCTTGGCACTGAGAAATAGACATAAATACTGCTTTTGTTGAACATTTTTTCGTTGTGGAAAGAAAATTCTACACATCTTAAATCTTTTCTTTTTTTCTGGTGGAAGAAATGTATATTCTTTCCTTGACTGAGAATAGGTGCCAAGGGGAAAGCTCACCCCAATAAATTTTCACAGTACCTCAAAATATTTCCTCCAGAACACGTTGTGCCTTCTCCTTCTAAGCTTTCAGATGTATGGGGATAGTTATCATTACTCTTAGCCAGCTTCAGCCAAGTTATTCATAAGAAGTATTTTAATTTGCTGACATAAATCTTTTCATCTCTTTGATCTTATCTACCACTTCACATTTTTCTGGGATAGGCATGCTGGAAAGTTGTCCTTTTGCTCAGGATGAACCTTTACCAAAGCACGTGGAATGAGAATCTAGGAAGTCATTTCTTAGAATCATAAAATCATAGAATGGTTTGAGTTGGAATGGACCTTAAACCCCACCCAGTTCCAACCCCCTGCCATGGGCTGGTTGCCCCCCACCAGCTCAGGCTGCCCAGGGCCCATCCACCCTGGCCTTGGGCACCTCCAGGGATAGGGCAGCAATGCCAGGGCCTCACCACTTTTGCTGGTAAGTGTCTTACTATTGAAATTAGTCAATCTTAGCTCTATTTCTTTTTCTGTTACAGCACTTCTGTGCAACACAGGACACATCAGATCACGTGGACATATTCTAGTTACTCCACCTGGAAAATTAGAACTGAGGTACATCTCCTTCCAGGGACATGAAAAGGATAATTGTAGCTATCTGCTATTTGCTTGCATAAGGATTTCAACATTCTCAAGGTACTTCATCTGTAACATTCTGGGAAACATTCCTGATAAATATCGGCGGTTGTTTGTCACAAATACAATCTGGTGGCTTTAGCTACTGCTACTTTTTTGTTTGATAATGACACGGGATGAAGCAAAATACACCTTGGCCATGTTGGGTTGAATGCACCTGTCTGAAGACAAACAACCTCAGGGTTGTCTGGTACTGGATAGACAGAAAAATTGGTAGGATGCCAGGTAAAAGCTAAGGGCATCATGATCAAACACATGGACATACAGAGAATGCCTGAGCTGACAGATGAAGGACAAAAGAAGAAAAAAAACCTGCAGTACAGATCTTCAAGTTTATTGCTTGTGGCAGTATCCCCTTCAAAAACTGTCTGCAAAAAAATCTCTGTCTGGAAAGAAACCTCTGCCCACTTGCTTCTTAACTGGGCCAAAACATCTCCTGATAGTCTTGTCTTGAACTAAGCTAATTCCTTTCTAGGTTCTTCATTAGGAAAAGATTAAATTGGAAACTACTCTGCTGATCTAGACATCATCCGAGCTAAAGAGCTAAGATCAGAATGGAAAAGATCCTGGCAAAAAGTTTTTTGTTAAAGAAGAGAAAAAATAAAATTAAATTAAAGAACAGCCATCCAGGAAGACTCCATCACCCCCATGGATAACATGAGTGTTTCTGAAAGGTTTTGGAACATGTTGGGCAGCGAGGATAGAAATTGTGAATTGGACTCAGCAGAGAATGTGCTAATAAGTGGAGCACCAGAATGCCCCTGTCAGTCTGACACAGGACTGAATGTGTTAGTATTCAAGCAAGTCCCAACCACGGATCTGCTGAAGTGGCTCTGGCAGTCGTGGTTTGCAACAGAGCCTGTCACTCAACCATCTGAGAAATCCAGGACACCCAGGAGAAAAGCACTGGATGACAAAGAGCAAAGTTTAAGAGTGCTCCGATCAGGTTCAGTAAAAGAAAGTCAATGCTATCTTGTTTGCAGCAAGACAGAAGATCTGCTCTGTTTGCTTAACCTGCTCAATGAAGCTCTTGATAAGGTCCCATTACTGAAGGCCAGGAGTTGCTTCTTTTGTGGGTAAGGACTTTAATTGTTAACCTTTTTCAAGAAACCCTCAGCAGTCTCTTGGATATTCGACAAAACAAACAGTACAGCCAGCTGAACGAAATGCTCCAACAAGAGCATGCCACTTAAATTGTCTGAAGAAGGGCAGGGGAAAAAAGAACGTAAGATTTATATGACTCTGGCTAATGAAGATGGCATTCAAAGTATAGAAGGAAAGCACTCATGAATCAAGATTTACAATACCACCTCCAGAAGCAGGTTTTATCGTCTTGGTCTCCTTTGATAAAGTTTAACCCAACAGTATCAAAACAGTGGGTCTTCTTCGTCAGATTTTTGATGTATCCCTGACTGGGCTCTGTTCCGTGACTGCAGACCAGTTTCTCCAGCTCCTCACTGTGTGCATCTCCCACTGTGAATAACTGGCTCTCAGAAATCTATGGAGTGTCTGCCTCATTACTCAAGGGACAGAAGGAAGAAGACAAAGGCAGAGTCTGCCTCTCCCATCAGCCAAGCAACGTGGTCACTGTTGGACAGTACTGTCACTTCTGCCATCCAAACCATCTTGCATCTCCATGCCTCGTTGGCCCACTGGTTCTGCATCCTAAGATTTTTCAGCTGAGATATAATGAAAAGGTGGGAGGATATTAATGCAGGAAAGATGTTCAGCAAAGGGGAAATGAAAAGACACTGATGCTGGTCTGCAAAATTATTAAGCAGGCTCCAGCTGTAATGTGGAAATGAAAGTATTTTAGAACAGTGTTTTATAGGAGAGACAATGACTGTAAAGTTGGGTTGTGCTTTACTACGAAGCTTCAGTGCAAAATCCCTTTACTCACAGGATGGTTGGCTAAGAAGTGCTTTAAAAGTTGATGGTTCTTTCCTTCACTTCAGTATGACCAACGAGTTTTTGTTTCCTTCAAGGAAAAAGAACCATGCCCTCATTCTGTTACATCCGTAAAATCCACGTCAGGTTCAATAGCTCAGGAGATGCTGAATAATTTTTGTACCAAATGCTGAATTATGCTCATTTCATAATTTTTTTTTAGAAGTGATCCTGTAATCATTATTTCTATGAGAGGTAAAGACTTTATGGAGCAATAACTTTCAGAGATGAATAATGTATTTGTGTCATCTAAAAAGGAAAAAAAAAATGTCTGGAGATGTTACTAGTTCTGTGTTATAGTATTTTATGGCTGGTATTTATTTTATAAGCTGTGGCGACGTATTCAGCTCTGCAGAAGACCCAAAATAAAAGCCATACTTCCCGTTGAATTGAAGGCATCGTGAAAGTAAAACTGAACAGGACAGAAGAAATACATTATTGCCAGGTTAATTATAAAGTGAGCTCTCATTTGATGATCATAGGGAAAGCTCTTTAACTGCACATAGCCCTTCAGATGGCTTTGTGGTGATCCAAAGGAATTAGGAAAGAAAAAAAAAATGATTCAATGAAATAGAAAAGATTTTACGATTGGGGCTTTAAAACTGATCCTTTATATGTGAGGTTTTAACAAATTTAGCAAGCAAATGTCACGCTCAAAGGACACACTTTTCCTGACGGATGGAAATGGTCAGCAACCACAGTGGGACTCAGCTGTTTGCATCCAACAGCTCGAGGCTGCTGCCCAGTGCTGATCTGGCATGGCAGAGCATCACCCCAGCACTGCAAAGCCAACGGGATCAGCTTGTCCCATGCAGCTTGAGGCAGGAAAACAGATTTTGTGCTGAGAAGGTTGAGGGTGCCCCAGCAGTCCTGTTTGTGCATGGATTACCAAACTTGTGGCACCCTGGGGCAGAAAGTTCTAACTTTTTGAAGGATAAATGGGTCCAAATGCCACGTGAGAATCATTACAACCATGAGTTGATATTTTCTTTGGAGGAGATACAATGAAATAATCAAATCACTGCATCGAACAGGATACGCTGCTTCTAGTGATGTTATTAAATTGAACGGAGCTACCGAGTCAGCTCAGGGCTATCACGCCAAGCATGTCTGTTAAGGAGCAGTATAAAACAATGGGCACGTGGGCTGCTCGTTTCAAGGGAACATATCTTGAATGTTGAGTAAATATTAATCAGATGCAAAAGAATACATCAGCATCTGCAGCGCAGTTTAGACTCCAAAAGCCAAATGTGCACATCAGCAACTTCATAATCTGGGAGGTACTTAACTCGTTAGGAAAGTTTTGCTTTTCTGTTTGGGAATTTTGAAGCTTCCGGGATCACTGACATTGCAAGAGCTTCAGGGTCCCACAGGTTCCAGGCACAGATCTTCCAGGTGGGTCTCCCAAGGTGATGGACATAGGAACCATGAGCCTCCATCTGCATATCGAAGGCCAGGACTCTCAAATTAAGTGTGGCAGCTGGGTCTGCCCTTATTTCTGCTTCTTCTCTTCGTATTTTCCATTTCCCACCTGTTTCGTTGGTCATATATGTGTCATGCTATTTTATCCTTCATATAACACCAACATTTTTTTAAATATTCCTCCAGTTTTGAAATCAACAGTTTAATGTACAGTAACAAAGAAAAGATGAATTCATAATTCCTTGAGTATGATTTTTTTTTGTCTTGCACAAGTTCCTAGAAAATATAGTATAAGTGCACTTGGTAATAAATACTTAGTAATTTAAAATATTTATTAAAAACTGAATTTCAGCTTCTCTAATGAGTGTGCACAGAACCTCCTCTCACTGCCACCTATGAAAGGGGAATATGATGACATTATGATGGTGCTGTGTTAAGAGAAGGAACATAAAAAATGGCAGGAACTGCTCTTTCATAGAATCCTGGGGGTGCAAACGCCACAAAATAAAAGTAGGTAGCTGCATATTACACATTTGTCATATGGAAATAATTCCAGGTTCAACTCAAAATTACTGTGAGCTGAAACGACACCACGGTATTTAATTTAAAATGAAAAGAAAAAGGCAAACGTTGAAAAGACACACACATACATATATATATATCCTGTATACTGAAACAAAAAAAAGTTTTAAAAGTATGCTTTCCTGTGTGCGAGAGCAATAATTACTAAAAGAAAAACTGCTAGGTCTCCTATATTTCAAAAAGGTGTCATCTGTCAATTTTAAGGAGCTCATTTAAGCAGAAAGAAACAAAAATAGAAGGATGCCCTTGGAAGACAGTAAAGCTGAGATGATTTGAAGAGGTGTTGTGTTAGCTTGGTTTAAAATACAGAAAAATGTGACCCCATTCTCACAGCCAGGTTCAGGAATATAGGTACCACTCCTTGCCTTGAGCTCCCTTTCCAGCTGGATCAGTATGGTGCATTATCCATGTGGAGGCACGAGGAGGTGGAGGGAATGTACAAATTCCATACTGCCTGAAAACTTTAGGCATGAAAACACTACGTTTCCTACTTAAACTATTGATCTAAGGGCAATAAGAGGATGCTCTTGCAGCTGATATCAGATTCTGCTCTCTTTTTAATTCAGCAGGTTGCTTCTAGCTGCCCGTTTAATCGGGATGGGTTAATACTTCTGGCAGCAAGTAGATATGCACAAATTGTGCCAAAAATAAGGGGTACAAACCACATTTTCTTTAAAAAATCACCTGACTTCTTTGCAAATATATCTTACAAAAACCCATCGTTTCTGCTCATGGTTTTCTGAGATAATTTAATCCTCTGCAGACACTTTGCATAAAGAACTCTGTGCTCAGGACTTCAGCCTGCTCTTGCAATTTTCTGACACCATCCCTCAAGGGAGAAGAAAGATATCAGGTGTCCTACTTGAAAGTCAACAACTTGACACCACTGCATCTTGTGCTGCTCCTTACGGTGATGGACAACTAAGGGTGGCTTAAAAACAAAAAGCAAACAGCAAGAGTAAGTGGTTTCAAAATCGATACACAAACGATCAAGTAGCAGAAGAGCACTTGTTATCTGTTCATCAAAATGATGTGGAAAGACATTCTGTGCATTCAGAATTTAATTTAGCTCCTTGCTTTATCATCATAAACACTCATTTCAATATGGGCAATGATTATTTTTTCTTCCCAAACATGAATAATATATAATTGCTGGTATTTTGGAGGAGATAAGGTCTTTACCTTTATCCATCTAGGTAATTTATCATTGTCTTTCTTTTTCCTCTGCAGTGGTGAGAGAGCTTGTCAGCTCAGCTTGTTCTTAAAAAGCTGGAGTGTAATTCAATAATAAATTCACTCAAAGGCTAGCTGTCATGAGGCATTCACTTATTTGTATCCATTAGGTGATCTGTACTGCTGTTCTCTCTAAAGGATACCTAAGCTGGATCTCTGAAGCATACATATTCAGTCATCTTCACTCTGCTGCCTTTCCTGCACAGACCATACAGGAATGCAAATAGGATGTGGTGGTAACACCTCCTTCCTAACGAGTGTGGTTTGTGAAATCTCTGATCTAAAAGATGGGGCTGGTGTCTCTGCACGACATCAGCTACGTGGCAGACAGGAGGTCCCCTCATGTCATCTCTGCTTATGGGGCTGCTCACAGCAAGTGGAATGGATCAAACTCCAGTCACATCCCATGAAGGTGTAGGCACTTAGACAGAGGTGGGACATCCCAAGCCCAGCAATCATAGAATCACAGACCCACAGAATCATAGAACCACAGAATGGCTTAAGTTGGAAGGGACCTTAACGATCAGTGAGCTCCAACCCCTGCTGTGCATTGGTTGCCCTCCACCAGCTCAGGCTGCCCAGGGCCCCATCCAACCTGACCTTGAGCACCCCCAGGGATGGGGCACCCACAGCTTCTCTGGGCAGTGCATGGTCTTGATCTGCACCAAGAAGGAAAAGATTTCTTGAACCACAGCAGTAGAAATGGAATAGTATCCCGAAAACACAATGCCATTTTTAGCAGCTCAACTGGCCAATAAACCCAGCCTGCATGCTGCAGTGCTGTCTCGTGGGATAACATACCTTTTATTGCAGTCTTCTACTGTTATTTGCAACCATTCTTGCCACGAGTCAGATTTTTAACTTGAAAGATGCAATACAATTACAGACTAAGGTGGTAAGCCTGTAGAACATATTTAGTGATATACACCCCATGTTGATATTTTGAGAATGGCAGCCTTAACAATCACCACTATCTCTGTATAATTCTTCGTGTTAAACAGAACAAGGAGCTCCATTTATTAGTTCCACTGTAGTTAATGAAAAGCAATCATTAAAACCCTTCCCATTGATTTGAATCTCTGCATTCCCTCGCTCTAGAAATCTATATGCCAGATAAACATTTCTGCTGGCAGATGCTCCTTCAGAATCCTGAACATTTAGCGGGATGTCTACAGAGGGAAAGTAATTCCTTCCTACACAGGCATCACTATGCGTTCTAAGAAACACAGGGACATCTTTTAGGAATGTATGTGGCCCTAAATAACAATGTTTCTGGTTCTTTGCTGGCACTCCAGAAGCAAATTCAATATGGAATGAGAAATTCCCATTATTCCCTGTAACTTCTGTGTGCTGCTGAATGCAAGTAGCCTTTAAAGAGGAGCTGCAAATTGCTGTTAAGCTTGCATGTAGATTCCCACCGTTCTTCAGCTGCATAGAAAAACCTGTTAAACCCAATAAATGTGCTGCTGCAATACTTTAGTTATCAAATAAGTTGTCAAATAAGACGGTTACACATGGCCCTGATACCACAGACCACTGTGGAAAGGCTTCCAACTGAAGAACTACAACCCTAAATATATCAGAAAGTGAAACTGTGAGTACAAACAATTTTGTATTCCTTGTCCTGATTTCAGAGCAACAGATTACAACACCTGACAACACAGAATTCACCGTTCTAGCATTTAGTCCAGAGCCTAGGCTGTTTGGTACCAAGAATGTGCAATCTTGAGAATGCAGGCAAAGGAAAACTGTTTGACTGCTCGCTACAAAATGAGTTTGGCCTTAACCTGAATCATTGCCATTAGCTTTCATGAAGGGCTTGGCAGCAAGACAAATCAGAGAAACTAGCACATTAGGCCAGTTCCCCAACACTGGCATGCCTTCAACTGGTTCACATCCGAGGTCAGCCTGTAGACCACTGGAGGTGTCAATATGTGGGAGGCGGTACCCACGGGATGCTGGCAATGTCCCTTCTTGTAAGAGCATTTGGTTGCACCCAAAGGGCCTGAGAGGCCTGCTGAGATGCAAGTACTGAAATAACTACCCGCAGGAACATGAGGATTGTATAGTTTCAGTGCCAAGCTATTCACTGCTGTGCGTGGGAAAGCTGTAAGTAAGCAGTTAATGACTGGGTGGAATTCAGTGGAGTTCAAATGCAAGTGTTGAGAAGCACCTCGTGGCTCAGGGTCACCACTTCTGAAAGGCAACATTCAGAGCAGACAATGAACGATCTAAGAAACTGATGCCCCAGGGTATGTATTGTGGTGTCCTGCTTCAAGGACGTGGTTTTAAAGGGACTGTTTTTTCCTGGCAGACAGACATGTCCTTAAACAAATGCCTGAAATGCAGTCACACACGCAGCTACATACGATTTACCAGTTCCCATCTCTTGATGAGGAATGTAGTGAAAAAGGATGTCTCAGTATTGAAATCGATGTATATTCCACTTGATTGTTGACATCTGATATGTAAACAATGCTCTAACAGTCCTTCCTGGACTGTAAGATTTTCTCCAGGCTTCTGGAGGCCATAGATTTTAAAGTCTGTGTTAGTTTCCCTCTCTGTTGGCTCTGTCGAACCTCTGTTTAACACAGAATAAGGTCTGCCATTGCTGTTCACTAAATACATCTGGGAAATGCTGAATAAATGGCTTTCATTCCTTGAGATTAAAGAAGGAAAGACGTGTCATAGAACATCCCGAATCAGAATATTCTGAGTTGGAAGGGACCCATAAGGATCACTGAGTCCTAATGAAGATGAGGAGGCATCCACGAAAATTACATCCGCCCCAAATTTTTTCACGCATCTACTTCCCTGAGACCTTTTCTCCTCTCTGAATCTTGCTACTATTTCTTTTCAAGCAATTTGCCATTCCACATCTTACCATGGCCAAGTGGATCACACTTCTACTGAAGAAAAATGAAAATTCACTCACCCTCCTTCGAAGGGATTGTCTCCTGGGATGATGTGAGTGCTGTCTTTGCCAATCAGGAACTTGATCCGATCGTAGAATGAATGCAAGCTCTGCTGGGAGATGGGTGCTTGTGTCTCCTGGATGATATCTAGGGGGTCCGGGGAGCCCAGGCACAGTGCATTGACATGGCACAGTGGTTGCAAGCAGCAGTCTGGGTCCATGCAATCCACCAGGCCATCTGCAGAAGGACAAGGAAGATTTTAGAGCAAATGGAACATGGAAAATTATAGACTTCAGGGTGCAAGAACTCTTTATAATGCACACATAGAGAAACATGAACTTTACGTTTGCATAGAGTAACACATTTTCTCTTAAAACTCCAAAAAGAGCATCAAATGGGTTGACAGTTGAACAAGATGAACTTAGTGGTGTTTTCCAACCTGAATGATCCTGGCTCTATAAACACCAATTAGCATGTGTGTATATGAGAAAACACACACACACACGAATGAGATCAGGATTTAAAGAAACCACTTTTGAGGTTGATTCTGAGATGTATTTGTCCCCTTGGCCATTGAGATGACTCCACAATCCTTCAAATTTGTCCTGGATTTTTTCTTTCTGTTCATGGATCAATGATGTTCATACACTGTTCCTATTCCCTGTACAAACAGCAGGCCAGCTAGATCAAACTAAAGGTAACAGTCCTTTCAGGAGGACTCAATAGTGGAGAAAGCTGTGGCATCAACATTGGCTACAGAGAGATCTACACATCCAACCCAATAGAGATCCCAGCTAGATAAGTAAGAAGGCAAAGATTTTGCTGGGACAGTCTCTTTTGGCCTTTGTCATAATTATTATGTGCAGGTACAGAGAACCAGTCAACCTAAAACTCTCAGGATACAAATCCTGAATTTTTGGCAACAAGAAATTAAAAGTAACAACAACAGCAATGGACATACACGAAAAAAGCTTGCCAAAAGCAGCCTAGTAAAATGAATTTACACATCTGCCAAGTCATCAAACACACAAACAATACTATCTTTCATGACCACAGAAGCATTCCTCAGTTCATTGTAGGACGCCACCGTCCATTGCAAACAGCTTAGTAAAAAGCAGACACTAGAAAGTAAATACAAAGAAAAAAAAAGATCAGAATAGGTTTGGTGAGGCATCATCACATTTAGAAACAAAAGTGGTTTGCATGTAGTTGAGGTGGATCTTGAAACCAGATAAGGGAACTGGATTTTTTTTTCTTCTTTTTTTTTCTGGGGATTTTCCAAATCATCAGTTCAAACGAGACAGATTGATAGTGAGTGAAAATTGTTACCACGTGATGGCTATTCAAAGACTTAAGTGAATGAATGGTTGGAGCCAGAGTAGTTGCTGGATGCTCTATATTTCAGAGAAGCCACCTTTACAGCTAGCATCCTACTGACAACTTCATCAAGAAATTAATGTGTTTAGAGAACAAAACTGTCCTGAGAGGGTAGGTTTCTCCTGAAGTGGGATGAGATTTGGAGTTGTCAGGCACTAGATGGGGCCCTGGGCAACCTGATCTAAGGCCTGATTTAGAGGGTGTCAACCCTGCCCATGGCAAGGCGGGCTGGAACTGGATGATCTTTGAGGTCTCTTCCACCCAGGCCATTCTATGATTCTGTGATTGTCAGGATAATGTATTTTCTACGTCAAGGAAACAGTAAATTAAGACAAGCCACCCTCACAAAGAGAACCAGAAAAAAAAAAAAGCCTGTTCAGTGCTCCCAGAGCTTCCAGTCTATGTGTGGGTCAAAGTGGGAGGAACACCTGCTCCACACACAGTAAGCCTTTTCTACAAGTGCTCCGCACCTGCCAATAATGATAATGGGAATCTAGCAGAAGTGCTTTCCAAAACCCCATCCATTATCCTTACCTCTGTCTGTTCTGATATCTCTACATCTTTATAACTTCTCACAAAATTGCCACAAAAATTTATCAGCTCGGGCACAAAATCTACCCATCTGCCTTCTCTCTTGATGACTAGTGATAATGAAAAAGAACTAATTACATTTTATTTGCCCATTAAAAAAATGACTTGCTGCAGCTGATTAGGCCAGTAGGATTCTGGAAGGTCAAATCTCAGAGGGAATCTGAGATACCATTCACAGAAGAGAGACCTGCATAAGTGTAATATGCTTATCCATAGCTACACCCTAGAAAGAAAGGACACACAAAAGAAAAAAAAAAACAACAAGCCAACTGTACTGCACCCATTACAATTTCAAGGAAGATATAATGTCGTTATCTCCTACACATTAATAATGTTTTCTACTATAAAGACAGCAAACCAGCTGCCCCATACCTCTTCATTACCGTCTTCATTTCAGATGTCAGAAATGTGTTTGGGGACCCGAAGCTGCAAGACAGAAAGCAACTGTTGTCTCTGCAGGAAACAGCAGAGAAATGTTTGAAGAACAGATGCACAGGACAGTGTTTTGTACGATGGCAGTGCTGAGGCCTTGCCTGCAGATGAGCTTTGCAATTAATGTGTTTCAGGCCTGTACACACAGTGCTGGGGGGAATTAGGGAATTACACCACAGAGGTTTGTCATGGACACCTTAGAACCATTCAGGTCCTCAAAAGCAGAAGTGGAGTTTAGCTCTTTGTATAACAGTATGTTCAGAGCACTACATTTAGTTAGCTTGGAAAACTGAAAGGCCAGTTTTGGCTGAGACACAGAGAACAGCAAGTGATAAAGCAGATCAGGGGAGACTTAGACTGGTTAGAAGGAAGAAGTTTTTTAGTAATAAGGGTAGTGAGGTGCTAGAAGAGCTTATCCAGAGAGGTCATGGTCTTGGAGACACCCAAGGTCAGGCTGGATGTGGCTTGGAGCACCTGAATGGAGCCGTAGATGTCCCCATTCATTGCAGAGGAGTTGGACTAGACGGCCTTCGAAAGTTCCTTCCAGTCATCAATCCATCCCCATTATGCCCACTTAACCATGTCCCTCAGTGCCACGTCTACCCTTTTCAGAGATGGTGACACCACCACCCTGGGCAGCCTGTTTCAATGCATTACCACTCCTTCTGAGAAGAAATATTTCCTAATATC
The DNA here is from genome assembly GCA_013399175.1 of Odontophorus gujanensis. Taxonomy (NCBI): domain Eukaryota; kingdom Metazoa; phylum Chordata; class Aves; order Galliformes; family Odontophoridae; genus Odontophorus; species Odontophorus gujanensis. The sequence continues at coordinate 678,798 of VXAB01008334.1, read as the reverse complement.
CAACCTGACCCTCCCCTGGCACAACTTCAGGTCATCCCCTCTTGTCCTATCGCTGTCACCCAGGACCTGCAGAGAGCAAAAGTCTCCCCTCAGCCTCCTCCTCTCCAAATTGAACCATCTCACTTCCCTCATCCATATGACCATGGTTTTCAGACCAGACAACACGTGTTGTTGAACAGTACCAACGCAAACTGAAAGTGCTTTGTCGAACATTTGCAACAAAGTGCTTTAGGGTCACAAAGGCTACTCTGATCTGCTTGTCAGACTGCTATATATACAGGCTTTCCCCCAGAACTGGGTTAAAGTCTGTCTTTTAGAAAGAGATCTCATATTTCAAAGACATCTGATTACAGTGAGTCCACTGCTTCCTCCGGTAAGCCATTCAGATGTTTAATTACTGCTAGGAAACTGCATCTTATTTCAAGGTTGAATTTGTCTAACTCCCATATCTCACAACCAAATGTTTTTTTTTGCCTTTTCCAAGGTAACCGATATCCTTCTGCACTGCATGATTGGATGTCTTTTTCATGTGCAAGTCTTGCCACACAGAGCAACAAGCTACTCAAACCCCATTTCTGAACAGATGAACAAGACTAAAGTTCTTGTTTATTTTCCAGTTGCTGAATTTAGATTTTTTAGTGATTTCACGTGGAGACATCAACACTGGACGTGAAACAATTGAGGCAGCAATACTGGGTAGAGAAGAGAGACCAATTCCCTATTTTTGTGTTGTTTTTTGCTGCATTTATTTAAATACTAAGGTTCACAGCAGCCTTTTAGCAACAGCATTGCACTGACAACTCATGCTGAGACAATTATCTCCCTTGACCTCTAAATCCTTCTCTGAGTCATTGCCTTTCAGAAGTCACCCAACCCATAAGGTTTGCATGCCTGGTTTGTTCCCAGGGGTATTTCCTTGCATTCTGCTGCCTTAAGACACACTTTGTGACCGTGTAGTGTCGTGAGTCAGATCTCTCTGTACCAAAATGATCTGGGTATGTATCTATCACCATATATCAAGCATGACACGGTGATATATGGTAACACAAAGATTTTTTTTCAGGAAAGATTTAAACTACTCTTTACAATGCTGAATGGGATTGGATGCAACAAGCAATTCCAAGGAGCTGTTCTAGAAACAGATTCAACCACAGATACCATTCATTAAACAAATGAATTCAGAGATCTGTTACTGTGCCAGATTTCAAGCCAACTCGTGTTCTTCTATACTTCCATCTAAAGGAAATTTCTACATCTTCAGAATATTTTCAGCACATTTCTTACTGGTGTTGCAGACAGCTGTTTGACCTCACGTCCTCAAACACCTCCTTTTCTTACCTTCCCCATATCAGCTTTTTGCCCTGGACAGAGAGCATAGACAGAGAGGGATGCATTCTACCACCGGTGTGTAGCTCACATTAGTTTCTTTCTGCTTGCAGAGCACAGGGTCAGGTTTGGTTTGCAGGAGCTGCATTTTTTCTCAGTCATTGCTGTCCTAACTTTTTCCTTAGACACTGTGACTGTAGCAACTGGGGCAGCTAAGTTAGATCATGACAACAGATCTGAATGCTGACCTTATTCAGAATGAGTTTCTCAGTGTCACAACTGCCTTCTAAAAATACTCAACTGGATGCCAAACTTCAGATGACCCAAAATTACTTGACTTTCAGACATTGCTTGTGGCCCATCACTTTTTGAATACCATGCTCTTCGTGATGTTTCAAGAGCCACCCAGAACAATTAGTAAGTTTGGAAAATCTGGAGCTGCTGTAGTTTGGTGCAGAGAGTCAGGGCTGTGTCTCATGGGAGATTCAGGAGCACTTTAGGAGATTGTCTCATGATCTCCAGTATTCATCACAGAACGAGTTGATGGATCCAAGCCAAAAAAAAGAAAAGAACCCGAACACCCAAACCACTGACAAATAAACTGAACCTATTCCAGATGTGTTATGGCATGTTAAGGTTTGTATGGCAAGCACAACATCACCAAGGTGGCTGGCTGCATGGCACATGAAGGGAGGGATAGGCAGAGAAGTAACTAAAGCAGTTTTGTGACTGTTTTTTCTTGCATGTAAGCCCTATGTCCAGACTCTCTGGCTTCCCCTAAGGCCTCCTTTGTTAGGAGTGGATTAAGAACCAAGGACACAGAACCAGCCACTAACTGATTGGAAAAAGAGTGTGCCCATTGAGCTCCACTGCTTATTAGGAGAGCAGATATTCTGGCTTACCTCTGAACTACGTGACATACTCCTTCTTCAGAAGAAAAAACGAATTGTCATGGTCACAGCCACTATTAGCCTGCAGGATAAGTACTCTGGCAGCAAAGGGCCACTACTCCTGCATTCCATGGACTGCTGCTGCACTTGCTGGCTGCAAAGTGCTCACAAATCCCACAGGAATCTGGGCTCCAAGTCCTTCAACCACCGCCATGCAGGGCCAAAAAAGCATCCAGGAGCAGAGTTTCACACAAAAGCAAAAGACTGCCTTTGTGAGGCTGCTTTCACAGTAAACAAGATCATCTCAGAGCTAATAAAATTTCAAATTAGCTTTGACTTTTCATGGCCCCACAATTGTGTTGGCTGATTTAATGGGCAGCGTCTTAGCTCGCTGAGATTGAATAATGGAGCATTTCTACAGAGTTATGGATGCTGCAACAAAAATCTGTCATGCTAACATCAACAACAGAATGCAAATAACTTTCATCCTGGAGTGTTATTGTGTATTTAAGGCAGCTCTGACAGGTGCTGCATGTCAGGATGGAACAGGCAGGCCACAGGTAGGGACAGACCTGTTGGTACATAGAGAGCCCATGACAAACTCAAGGATTGCTCCTGCTGAAGAGGATGAGAGTTCACCACTGATTGCAGTGGGAAGAGCAAAATGCGAAGCTGTTCTAGCCAAAAGAGGACTAGAAAGACAAGAACAGTAAAAATACATTGCCTTTCAGGAAGACTTTCATTGCCAGTGAAAGCATAAGATGCACTGATTATATGCATAATTGAGGCTTTCACCTTATCCAGCTCTTGCCTTTCCCTGTCCTTCCTGTATCACTCACCATACAACAGTATCACCTCTCATGGGAACACTGTACTGCCCTGTGATGCTTTTGGATGCGTTAATAGGAGAGTTTGTATGGTGAGGGTTTAAAATAAAGGCATTCAGATGTAGAGTTAACACAATGTGTTATTCTCACCCTTAAGCAAATCAGATTTTACTCTTCCAGCATCAGTCTGAGCTCTCCCAAAACAGAGATGAAAGGAATGTCTCAGTATTTCTGAAGAAAACACAAGTTATTGTTCACGTGAATGCTTGGGTTTAGGATGGCTCACAGAAGTAATGATGCTCTGCCCTGAGCAGAGGACTCACACTTCATTTACTTCTCCTGGACCTGGGGAATTGATAAGTTTTCCTCTTGGGCTTTGCAGAGAATAATTTTACCTATTCAGCAACAGAGGTGTAGCTTTTGGGCCCACTGTGAGGAATCAAAAGGAAACACAACACAACAAACAAATGTAAGGAATGATAGCAATGCCTCTGTGATCACACTGGATATTGCTGTTCTCTTAGCACTTTCTATTCCCCTCCCTCTGCTTTGATTTAGCTTGAATAAGGCTCTCAGTGGCTGAATCCTAAATAAATTAGATCGTTGGTTCTCTGAGAAAAGAGCTGCCCTCACATCTTTCCCTAATATTCACAGATTCAAAATCATGCAGTCATATGCAATAGCAGTCACATATTTGTACTGCAACACTCCTTGGGCTTTAGTGCAGAAACAGAGCCCTGCAGGACCAGGCACTACAGAAAACAGAAGTATAATGCAGAAAGTCCATCCTAAGCCAGAACTATGTTCTTATTTGAAGATCATCTGAAAAAAAAGGAGAAGGGAATGGAGCAGAAGGAGGAAATGAGAGAAAACACACGATAATCACCACTAGCTGACCATAAATAATGGTTTATATATAATAATATGGTTAGAGTCTACAAGTTTACAGAATCTCCCAGATCACCACTGGTGTGCTACACAGCTGGCTTCATGGGATTTCCCTCCTCTAGACTTTTAGCAAGAGGAGTTCCCCATTGCACTAGAATCACAGAATCACAGCATATCCTGAGCTGGGAGGGACCCACAAAGATCACTGAGCCTGACCCCTGGCACCACCCAAACCCAAACTCAAACATGATGTCTGAGAGCAGTGTCCCTAAGCTCTGGCAATTCAGGGCCGAGCCCACTGCCCTGTGCAGGCTGTTCCATGCCCACCACCTTCTTGGGCAGAGCCTTTTCCTCATAGTCCCCCTGGCCAGCTCCAAAAGCAACACAGAAAGCAAGCACTCTATGTTTGGAGCAAAATTTCTGAGGATGCTGAAGTCATGAGAGAGCCCTTCCAAGCAGAGGAGACTGGCACTCAGATGCTGCAGAAAGTAGAGGCTGCTTAAGGTGATCAATAGCCAAACAGTGCTGTATCTGAAGCTGTGTCCTTCAGAAGCCAATGTAGCTCTGGAAAATGGGACTCTGAGCTTAGCAAAAGAGTAGAGGAGCAATGGGTTCGCACCTTCATCAGATGAGATACTCTTAGCTGAGATCTCTTTGCACCAAAGTCTCTTGTATTTCTGTAAAGTGTTGAAATGTTAAGTGAAAAGTTCATCCTAACATATTCTGCTGACTGATTCCAAGGGAAGTCAAGAAATCCCTTTGGCACACCTTGGAAAGCAGCCTCAGATCACTCAGATGACACAAGCATGGTTTTCCAGTCCTCATCAAAAGGAAAGCAGCTCCACATTCTGTGCACCCATGACAGTATGTGACCTGATACACTTAAAGGCAAACCTCCAGGTTTCTAAGGGGAATTCCTGCCCCACAGGGGAGGCAAGAGTTTGCTCCAAGTGCTAAAGCAGAACTAGCAGAGCTTTTTTTGAACTTCTGTCAGAATAGATGCCCAAGGTCTTTTCAATTTATTGCAGAAGGGCCTTGCAAAATAAAATGTATGTTTGAGCCTGGAAATGGTTCACATCAGCTTTTGTTGCATCTTGTATACCAGTAGTGCTTCCTTCCCATCTGTAATTTTCTTCATCTCAGCAGAAGACAAAACATTTACTCAGAAAAACGGCGACGTTTTCAGTGTTCATGAATCTATTCACCAAAGGAATTTCACTAAGGAACAGCTACAAGGAGTAGGAACTCTCCCAAGCTGCCAAGGCAAGCCACAGCCACTGCTAGACACTCACATCATCCTCACTAACAGCACAACGTGCTTCTGGGTGCTGCTCTCCTGACAGCCCCAGTGCTAACAACCAGCAGCAGGTGATACACAAGTGTTACCATCCAATAAGGGATCAGCGAGCTGCTGAAACCTGAAAATGTGAACGCATCGTGCTGTTTCCTTACTTGAGGAAAGGTTGATTAACAGTCATCATAAAACAGAGGAGGAGAAGCTAGGTGATATCAGCTAGCCAATCTCTTTAGGTACAGCAAGCTTTCTCATCTTTTTAGAAGTGCTTTGTGGTTCCTCCAGCATGACCCTGTTGCTTGGCTGAATCTATCAGTGATGGTAAATGCTAATTCACCGTGGCTGTTTTCCCAGGTGTGTTCAGATCTCAACACTTCCCTCTGTAAATGCAACTCGTGCATTAATGCACCATTTTTTATGGTTTCGAGGAAGCAGACAGCTCCCACAGCATGCCCAGGAGATGATCCTGTGCTATAAAAGCATCACCAGTAAAGGTTTGTAAGTGTGCAAAATTAAAAAGAATAATCTGAAAGCATCCCATCACTTTGCCTGCAGCTCATGCATTTGCATATGTAAAGATTTGCATTCCGGGGTTCTCTTGGATCCTATTCAATTCCCTCTATAACCCTGCCACTGCCTTCAGGTGTAACCCTACACGCTGGCAGAGAGCAGTGCAGGCTCCTGCCAGCTCTCTAACACGTTATTTGGCATGTGGTGGACAGATGGTGGGCACGGGGATGTTAAGAAGGCCAGAGCGCAGTGCCAAAACTCCTCTTGCCAAAAGGTTTGAAATGTTGCCATCCCAAAGCATTACGCACGTCTCCACCTTACTACAAGCAGGACCTGATCCCTGTGTGGGGCAAGCAAAGCATGAAACTCTGTGGACTGTGATGCAGTAAAACATAGATTTGAGACATATCAGAGAATTCTTGGCAGTCCCAATGTGGCTGTGGAAGAATTACAGAGTTCCTGAAATGAGAGTGGCAGCAATGGGTGATACTCAGGGCAGTAAAGGAAGGCAAAAATACCACATGCAGTGACTCGGTTGCTCTGACTTGGGTTTGAACACAACTCTTAGGAGGATGGAGGTAAGGAAGGCCTAAGAGTTGGTCCCCCTTTGAGCTCTTAGCAGCTGGTGCAGCATAGAAATGAACCTGCTAAGGCCAAACAGGGCCATGAGTACACTGGAACCCCATGTGTGTGCTCAGCTGAGTGCATTGTGTGTAGCCATGAAGAATAAGGTAAGAACTGAGGGGCAGAAGCTTCATTATTACAGCTCTTGCAGGAGAAGAGAAGAGGAGGAAGCCAGAAAGGATGGATGATGTATGATCCACTTTGAAAGAACAAGTGGGCTCTAAGCCCTCAAACAAAGCTACCTCTGTAAATCTCTCACTGTTTCAGGACAGTGGAGCGTGTCCAGAAAATGAAATTGTGAATTGGGCAATTCTCTGAGTATGGAGGGAGTCACACTGATGATTTCTCTGGAACAAAGATGATTGAGATAGCTTTACTGCTCACAGGTGTACCTATGAGTTAGTGAACAATATCCCCTCGTCCTTCCCTCTGTTATTCTATATACTCTGTTCCTGATGGAGGACTCTACAAGTGCAGTGGAGCCCATATTTAGCCTATAGAATATTGGCCTGCTCTCAGTACTCTGTCAAACACCATTAACTCCACTTCTAGGACTTGTCACAGGAGTTAATATCCACGGTCTTTTAAACTCTCAGACTTTCTACTCTTCAAGTACATGACAGGACACACTGTGTGAGGTGAGACAGGGCTACCTTCGGGACCACTGCTCTCAGTGTGAGTTTGCAGCCACGGATAGAGGCCATTTTCTGCCAAAGAGAGGCAAGAAGCACCTTTCAGGGCCTATCTTCAGGAAACATCTCTTATTTGTTGCAATACAGGCAGTACCTCCTGAGGTCAAATGTTGAAAATCCATGTCTTTTACACAGACTGTTAAAGCTCAGTCAGCACAGTGTTTTCCCTTGACTGGTACTGGATGATTGCCTGCTCTCTGTTACTTGCCACAGCTCCTTTCAAGCTGATGGACTTCACGTTTAGAAGTGTAAATAAAGTAGGCCTGGGTGTGAAACCTAAGTGTCAGTTTTGACAAATGACACTTGAGTGTGGAGAGGGAACTGCTCTCCCAGACACCTTGTTCTAACCTGAACTGAGATTACATTTCACTGAGTTTCTCTCTGAGCAACTTCTGCTTTGCTTGTTATTGTTTATCCAAACAGCCTCCAGATTTAAGAGGCCAGCACGCCCTGTAATTTGGTACCCATCTCCCTCAGGGTATGATTAGGCTGGGATGTGATGAAAAAGATTCTGACTTCAGCTCCCATTATCCTGAGGTATTTCCTGCTGCAGGGATCCTGATTAGCAGACACACAATACCACAATGTGGGACTGACTTCCGACGAGCTCCGGCAGAGTAAAAGACCCTTAATGTCAACGGCCTCACATTGCTCTTTGGAAAAAAACACTGTGCTTTTCGTCCTCAAGAGACTCTGTTTTTAGTGGAAAATGACTTGAAGGTCAGCATTCATCAAGGAAAAGCAGGTGATATCTGAAACAACTCAGGGGGACGATGCTGTAAACCTATTTCTCTCCACTGGTAGCATGCGTGGTGACCAGCTTGGATGTGTGCCTTCTAAAGCTGCATGAAATGACTGCCACCTCCACTGCCTGCATGCCTGTGCATACAAAGATAAGTTCAGCAATTGCCCTGAAATCTTTTATGGTGAGCAGTCAAATAAAACACCCTACTCCAACCCAAAGCAAGCATCAATCGAGATATTTTGACAGGACCTCCGAAAAGGGAAAAGCCTCTTTTGTGTTTATACCCTCACTGCCTGCTCTTTGGAGAGGCTGCACAGCCTGCACCTACTCAGTGCTCTGGATAACACTGCAGTCATCCAAGGTATGATCTCTTAGGTGAGAAAGTGTTTGCAGTGAACACAACTTAATTCTACTTCCTAAACACAGCTGCGTGCTGCCACTGGATTGCCTTGGGATGGCTGGGAAACCCAAAGGCAGCTGTCACAAGTGAAACATGTACATATGATGCTCGGGAGGTCTAAGCTGCTGTGAAGGAGAGCTGAGGTACTCCAGGATGACTCAGAACACGAGGAGCAGACATTAAGATGGAACATGAGAAATTCTCATTAGAGGAGGTAATAGTATTAGGAGGAAAATGTTTGCTGTGCAGGCAGTCATACAGAGGGGAGGGTTGCACAGGGAAGTGGAATCTTCATCCTTGGAGTTGCTCAAGAACTGGTTGGATGCAGACTAGATCTGTTCTGACCAGGGGCTTGATGTAGACGTCTGCTGGAGGTCCCTTCCTACCTAAATTATTCTGTGTTCTATAGATATCAGATATCTCCAGTTCTCTTGCTGGAGGTCAGCATGGCAGTTGGGATGCAGGTCCAGAATCAGCCCTCCTTCCCCCCTCCATGTAAACCTATTCAAACCCCTGTGCTGAACAAGGAACTCAGGCTTCAGAGCAGAAATTCCTCAGCACTACCGATACTGGGAGTTGAAGTTTTAGATTTCAACCCACAAATGAGCCACAAAAATCTACAAGGATCAGGTCAAGAAGGTAAATGTATACCTCTTCCACTTTCCAGCTGACAGGAATCATGAGCAGTAGCAAAATCAAAGGAGATAGCATAGCATGTTACATGGCTATCTGTAAGCTGTAATGTACAGTGCCCACATAAGATTTTTTAGCATACTGACAGCAAGGTCAGCACTCATTTATGGACTCCAACACTGTATAAGCTGTCTCAAAGTAGTAAGTTAGAAGCTGTGAGTTGCTTTACTCTAGCTGTGTATGCCCATGTTTCACACTAGCTCACCAAATGCAGATTATCAGCTGACGTGCACTAACCTGTAAACATCTCAGTGCCTTCTATCTATCCTACACCTGCTGGTGAGATCACAAACTGTTTGTTTAAAGGGGAACCCCATTGCAAGATTAGCACCTTGAATTGAGTGACATGAGGAGATCATGTTTCACCAACCTGCTCAGAGTCTGCTCATGCTCTTTTTGACATCATGCAGGTGTGGTCTACTGTCTGTTAGTCTGGATTAAAGGACAGAGTTCTTGTTGGTTATTTTTTCCAGGGAAACCAAGGTTGTCCTTGGCTCTATTTGCCATATTTTTACACATCTGACACACTGAACTTTACTGTTGGCTTGAGAATTCTGTACATAGGGGAGTACGGAGATTCTCAGTTTCATGTGAGGCAAGAAGAGACTTTCGTTTCACTGTGCATCTTCTTTATATGGTTCTCCAAATTTTTCCATCATTTCCAAAGGGATAATTTGGTCCATTTGCCATGCCAGATGTGCAGAAGTATTTTAAATATTCAATCAAAATCCCAGTTGCTGTGAAGCAGATAATCACAGTCTTGGCTGCCCATTTTTTTTTTTTTAACTGTTCTTGTGAATATGATAAAAAAGAAACACACAAAATACAATCTCTGTTTCGCAGTCTGGGTCCTGGTCCAGACTTGTGGTTTACAAAGCCTTTTGCTGAGTGACAACAAAACAAATTATGCGGCCTCCCTTATGCCTTAAATTTAATATCTAATCTCCTGCCCTCTAATTCAAACCTTCACACTGCACCAGGGTTTCCTTTGTAATGAGATAACTCTGAATATTAAGTTTGCATTACGCAGGGCTATTATTCACATGCCTGACATCACTACATATGGAACTGTAATCAATAAAACATGGTTCGAAAGGGATTGGATGGCTTGTGGGCATGGGGATCAGTCACCAAAGCCTCTCATTTACTGCAAAACACTCATCCCAAGGCAGTAGTGACCTACAGAGAAGCAAGCCCTGATGAAAACCTCAGTTGGTGAGGCCAAAGTTGGAGCAGTCAGGGACATGTGCTATCTGAGATGGTCCCTCTGTGTCACTGCTGAGCCACACAGTTGGCTGGGGTGGCAGGGTGAACACACGGCCTCTGCCTGCCCTCAGGCATATGGACTTGATTTGGGGATAAATAAACCTTCCTCTTCAGGCCTGGCACCATTCGAATTTTTGGATTGGGCTCCACCCTGGCTCAGCCAGCCTGGCAGATTTCACTGACATGCCACACACATTTGGGTCCTACCTCCATCGTTGTCCTTCCCGTCTCCGCACGCCGTCTCCATGGAAGTATCACAGCCTGCTCCTCTCCAGCCCAGCTGGCAGACGCAGTGCCAGCCGTTCATGTCCAGAGTGCATCTGCCATTCCCATTGCACAAGCCAGGGCATCCCTCTGCAAGGCAAACAGCCACACATTCAGACAATCCACAACAGCGGAGCAACGCAGGCTGGTAAACAGCCATTTCCCTTTGCTTTTGGCTCAGTTCTCCATTCCCACTTGATGTCTTCCCACTGTCTCAGTTTGGGGTCAGAATGGGCCCATACTGGCTTCCCAGTGCACGGCCTCACTGATGGCACTGACAGAACAGTGAATTTGGGGATACACTGTGATGTGCTTAACACAGAAACAACAGAACCCACCCTTGCACCTGAGTCTCTCAAAGCTTTTGCTTTGTAAGACCAAGATTTAGGGTGACCTAAATTACACATGGGGTTAAAGTTCCTAACACTTCACAAGATAAAACAGTGTTCAGCACAGCTAAGATCTCATTCAAAGCTAGAATGAAAAGGAAGGCACTTCCTACATTAGCAAATGTTTGGAGAACACGCTATTGATCTCTTGTACTCATTTTGAGAGGGGTTCATCTGACCCTGTTATAACTGCCATACAACTCAGCAGCACATGAACCCTTCCCATGGTGGAAGCCCCTCATGTAGGTTTGGTGCATCATGCTCTGGAAATGCCTGTTTCTCTCTGCTGACTAAAAAGAGACTCCAGCAGAGGCAGAGGCAGATGTTCCTCTTACAGGTGATTAAACGTGGGGGGGGGGCTATGCTTCCTGTCTGCTCAATGGGGTTTGATTTTTGGCCATCTGCTGAGATTACCATCCTTTATTTTTTGGGGGAAAATAGCAGGGTAATCTCCCCAGTAAACAGTCACGTGTGGGAGGCTGCTTAGCTTACACAGCTCTGGGGGCTTTTTACCTGCGGAGCTCAAATATCTTTAGTGAGAAGGAACCAGAAATGCTAGCTGCATTTTACAGATTAGGAAACTTAAGCACTGAAGTGGCTGCAGAGGTCACTCAGCAGGACTGATTAAAGCAGGAACACAACTGAGGCCTCCTGAGCTCTGTTTTAAAGCCCTCTCTGCTCACACAAGTGTTGTGAAATCCCTTCACGTAGTCTGAGTTCCTTCATGCCCTCAGCTTTGCAAGATGGGTTTGCCTGTGGAACTGCACACGTGATGTGGGTATCCTGTCCTAAAGGACATGGTGGTGAAGAGCACTGAAAGGTGTACATCATAGGAGCACTCAGTGGACCCCATATACCAGTCGACCCCAGACTGAGCCTTCAGTTACTTACAACAGAGCCAAACTTTTGAGCATTTAATATGATTTTTTTCCAAGCTAGTGCTAATTTATTAGTTTGTTCCCTTTATTCACTCTCAGTACCAGCTGCAAGCATTCAGCTGTTTTGGAAAATGAGAGGAAGAATCACATTACTTGTTAAAATAACTTGTTAAAATTACTTAGGTAGGTAGATAATCTCACTTTGGAGCAAATAAATTCCATTTGGATGGGACCATCCTGACAGGAGGGATATGCCATTTTTCCCCTCTTTATAGATCAGATTAAATATGTCTAGACAAAAAACTTCTCAAGCAAGCTGAAGAAATCACTTTATGTGTGTTCTGCATCACTTCAGTAGTTGGTAGCTCAATTCTGCAGTGATAATATTGCATCATCATTGAGCACCTTTCATGATCTCCTGCTTTACTGCATGAGTTGGACTCTTTATAACCTATCCTAAAAATTCCTTTCTATCTTGCTGACCAGGACATTCCTGGAAAAGGGGTGGTAGTGTTGTCTTGGACAGGAGTGAAGTGAGAATCTAGGAGAGCTGGGGGATGAGAAATTGAAGAGACCACTCTAGAAGTATGAGAGAAGAAAGGTTGGATAGCACCAGACTTTTAACCCAACGAGTAAGGTTTAGTCTCTGGAGTGTGAAAAAGATGGGTTTAAGAAAATCTTGCTTGGAGCTAAATACAGAAGACTTGTGAGTTCAGTCTCAGGTTATACAGGAGCAGGTCCAAATGCTGGAAATAGTTTAAATTAGGGCTGTGATGAAAATTCAGAGGGAAAAGAAGTCATTTATTTTAACCTCTTTCTTTTAAGTACATTTTGCGTTTCTTAATTTTTGGAAGGAAGATATCAAAAGAAAGAATCACAGAATCATGGAATCATTAAGGTTGGAAAAGAGCTCTAAGATCATCTAGTCCAACTGTCCACCTATCACCAGCGTTGCCCGTTAACCATGTTCCTTAGTACCACATCTAATTTCATTAGACAAAAAAATACCATACTAACTGGTTGCTTTCTGTGACACTGAAAGAAAACAGAACACTAATAAATGATCTTCAGATATCGCACGTGACAAGTGTCCAGCAGATACTGGCAAAAAAAAAATATAACTGCATAAATGAGGAGTTAACACTGGACTCCTGAATGTCCTACACTTTCCCAAACTTAGGGAGGGGAGGTTTTGGAGTGGCAGAAAGCATCTGATATAATTAGTATAGAGGCACCTCCCACCTCTGGGGAAATGAGAAGAGTTTGATTTGTACACTCAAGCACAGCAAAAGCTGAAAAGATTATGATTGTTTTCCACAAATTCATGAAACAGATAAACAGTGAGAAGGAAAACAGCTATTTAAGCTAAAGAGAATAATGCTGGCATAGGAACAAATGGACCTAAACCAAGCATGAATAATTTCTGGCTGGAAATTAGAAAGGGAAAAAAAAAAAACAAACAACCCCATTTGTCAGGATCAAAAGAATAAAGTTTTGGAATAACCTCCCAGTAGGACGATTAAGGCAAAAAAGCCTCACTGATATATGTGTGGAGCGTGGTACATTTATATAAAATTCTGTACAATGGGGTTGCCCTTGTCCATGTATGAGATGGGTTTGGGACTATTCAAACGGACTTCCATGATTTCCTGTGAAACTTCTTCAGCTGGGCTGAGAGAAAGCAAGTTAACCACGTCGGAAGGCAGACAGAGGAAAAACACCATTCAGGAGGGGAAAGAAAGAAGAGAGTATCTCGTAAGATTATGTCTTCATGAAGTGTCCACTCCCCCTCCTTGACTGTTAAGGGAACATAGAATCACCAGCTGAGATGCAAGCAGGTGCCTACTGTGGGATGACTCTCCCTGTAACGTCATTACCTTTCCATCTCCCCAGCCTAAAGTGTGAGTTTGCCTCCTCCCATCAAAAAGAGAGACAACTCCAGTTCCTAAAGAGGAAAATCTCTTCCAAGGAGTCTCAGACAGCTATTTCCCAATGAAATGACCTCCTCTTTACAGGTGCATGAACACAAAAGATACAGCAAAATATCAGGGCTGGGAAGACTCAGTGGAACCTGTCCTGTGTGGTAGTGTGGTAGGGGAACAGGTTTCATAAGTAATGACAAAGGAAATCATTAATAGAAAACAACACAATACAACAGTGCTGTCAGAGGACTCCTAACGCCAACGAGTTAGAAGATAATATCAATATGCAGGTCAACATACCTAGCAGAATGGACTTACACAGTACTACTATTTCTAAATAGTTCTGCTGCATACCAACCTGACCATCACTTCCAACTACAGAGGTAGAAAGTACAATATTCTGCGTTCCACAGACAGTGCTCTCCAAAGCACTTGTAGAAGAGGTGACACAAATTAAGTTCATCTGTTTCACCTGTTCTAGGTAACAAAGGGAAAAGATCATCGTGTCTCCAAAGGGCTTTTGAACATTGACACAGCAGGGTGGCTCAACCAGCCCACATTTAAAGCACCATGCAGGGGAGTTGGACTAGATGATCTTTCAGGGTTCAACTCAAATGATTCTATGATTCTATGACAATACTGCAGCTCTGACATAGCTAGAGTCACTAATGATCCAGTGCTGTTAACTGTATTTGTGCCTGTTAACTGTATCTGGGTGACTGAGATAATTAAATACATGAATAGGGCTTTCTGAGGGGGAAGAAGCCTTTTATGTGACTTTCTAAGTGAAGCACATGAAAGCACTGCTGATACTGTGAGACAATCACAAAGACATCAGGTCTGCCACGCAAGAGAGAATACAGAGCAGGGAAGCATTACAAACAGTGGACAAACTTTGAACTAACCAAGAAAAACGTGTCGAAGGAGACAGTCACCGGAGTGAGAAATGATGGTGCCACTTTTAAGATTAAGACTGGTGGTAAAACAGTCTGCTCTTAATGAACTGTACAGTTAAGGCCTTCTCTAATTTGTACAGTTAAAAACAATGTTTAATGACGATTTCTTTTCACATTAAAGCTCATTGTCACTTGAAATTGGACTTGAAAGACTCTCCTTCTTCTTAAACCTTAAAGTGTTGACAGATGACAGTCTTATTACTTCTGTCAGTCCTCTCTCAGCAGTAAGAAAGTGTCCTATATGGATGTTCTAGTGAGTCTCAATAGATTACTGGCTCTGAAATGAGTGCAACCTGGCTGAATGGAACATGGGAAGATGCAAACACCTGCAGCTTGTGAGAGCAATGAGTAAAACATCTGCAGGAGCTGGACTAGAGGTTTGCTGTTGGAATAGATGATCTTAGAGATCTCCAACCTTAATGATCTCAGGATTCTAAATTCCGTGGAACTGAAGGGGATAAGTGAAACATCAAGAGATCTCTGTAGATTAAGAAAACCAAGTCAAGTGTCGTGAAAAACACTCAGCTCCTAAACTGGTGGGTATGGAGAAGCCTTTCATCAGGTGGCTCCTGAAAGATGAAGAAGTGACTTGCCAGAGCTCCTGTTATTTCTAACTGCAGAAACAGAGGAACTGACCTTGGGTTCTCACTGCTTCTCAGAACCATGAAGTGACCTTGCAGTCATCCCTGAATTCAGATGGAGGCTGAATTCTTACATTCAGACAGAGGTTCAGATTCCTTACATTCCAGATGAGCTGTTATCCACCTTACTACAGCATTATGTGGTTTCTTCTTAAGTGTGACAACGAATGAACAGCGATAGAAATTAAATATATGGATGTTTTGTCAGTTCCAATAGTAATCTGGATGAAGGAGCTCTCTTTAAATCCATACATCTTTAATATGAGGTGCCTACTTTCATTTTAAGCATTATTGGTGTTAATTGAGCCTTATGCTGGAGCACTCTATTCCAGTTCTAATTTTAGCTTCTTG
The DNA here is from genome assembly GCA_013399175.1 of Odontophorus gujanensis. Taxonomy (NCBI): domain Eukaryota; kingdom Metazoa; phylum Chordata; class Aves; order Galliformes; family Odontophoridae; genus Odontophorus; species Odontophorus gujanensis. The sequence goes on along the minus strand of VXAB01008334.1, from coordinate 663,242 downwards.
GCTCAACAACACTGATGTTTGCTCTTGAAACTTGCCCTCCAACTTAGAAACAACTCTGGATCTTGTCTGATTTACTGTAAAGCTGTAGGAAAGACCCAGCAGTAAATCAGGCTCACCCTTGACAACACAGGATTACTGGGAAGGGATTTCAACCCAAAAGATGTTAATAATTAAGAAAGCCAAAAGAGCATGAGTAATTCAGTTTTGAAAAATGCACACCATGATGTTAGCCAAGTAAAAAGCATGTACTTTTAATGTTTCAGCTGTTGCTAATCTTCCCAAAAGAGGCCATGTACTGTAAGATACAATCATTGTTCTTAGCATGTTTCCTAAGCTGTTACCCACTTGCAGTACCTGCTAAATATAATGTGTCTTTATTCTTGGGCATAAAGGTGAGGTAAAAGGCTATCCAAAGAAGTGACAGTTACACAGGACTTGGTAAAAAAAATACTGAGCCACTGAGTGGGCAAATGAGTACTGAAGATCCCTGGGCACACGTTCTACAGACAGGGTTACTCATCAGATCTATCCTCCTGGTGCTTACCTTTTCACCCAGCCCTCTGCAATACAAGCTGAGATGAGAAGGAGGCCTCCTGGGGTTTTGAAATGCAAAACACTGAGATGTAGAACATCAACAGGAGGGGATGCTCACACAGCCTCGTGCCACCCTACACCTTCCTCTACGAATGTCACTGTTCCTCTGAAGGAGTACAGAAAGTGACTCTCTTCCCTTGGTCTAAGAAGGAGAATATCATTTTTCTCCTGGTTTAAGTCAAGTCAATCACGTTTCACTGGTGTTAAGCAATGAGAAAAAACTACCACTGAATAATCCACTGATCTATAAACAGTGGTTCAAGGAAAATTGGTGTTTGCTGTGCATTAGACTGAAGATAAAAGTCTGGTTAATTAAACTGTGGACACTCCCTTATCATTAATATTTGTCTGCTCAGAGTTTTTCCCTGTTTGCAATTGTATCTGAAACTTCTTTTAAGACCCAATGAGAACATGAAACATTAGATCCTCAGTTCATCCATAGAAGTGAACTCAATATGGCACCCATGTTGTCTGACACACAACAAGAGCTTTACGTGGCAGACTTTATTTTAACTGTTCACCAGATGAATATTTTGGCATATCTGTCCTTCTTCATCAGCTTCTCACAGCTGCTGTTCCTGATTGCTCAGAACCTGAAAAGGAGAGTATAACTCTATGGAAGAAACTGATCTGTTCAACCTGATTTTTTTGGTTTGTTTAACCAGCGAACATATGATGCTGCGTGGTGTCAGCACTGTGTTGCTGTTAGTGTCAAATAAACCATGTAGAAGGTTATTGGTGTCCAACCTAATCATATTTACTGTCAGATTGCTGCATTCACTGGATATGTACTACTTCAATATTTTTTGAAAGCTAAGTGGAACTATTTTTTGTTTAAAAATCCTACACTAATTTACCTTGTTGCCCTGATTAATAGACAACTATTAATAGACAACTAAGGTCTCAGTACCTCTGTTCCATAGCAGTTCAGTACCATGTCTTTGCCATTGAGAAGAGACCTGGGTCACAAACTTGCTTTACTTTTCAAAAATTGGAACATAGGGTAGGATTTCTTTATAGGGTACATCACTAATTTGAACAGAATTTGTTAATTTGTGTATCTAGAAGCTTGGAGGCCATAAAATTTTGCATTATTTTTTCAAATATTAAAATTTAAATATATAGTAAATATATATTAAATTCAAAGTTTCCATGCAAGTCATGGCTCAAAAATATGAAGACTGCACACAGAAAGCACACTCACCTGCTTGTTACAAAATGGATCATAGACAATTGATTACAACACATCACTGCATAGGGCTCCTGATGTTATTTATTTCTTCCTGACTTGCCTTACCTGGGTAGTAGGGGTGAGGGTGAGAGATGATTTGGAGGGGAGGGGAGGGACAAGGGGAAGGGTAGGAACACTGATACGATGTTAACACAGGATCACAGCACTTACAAAGGTACTTCCTACCTAAATGACTGGAAAGTTCACCCTTCCAGACATTAGGGAGCATTTTGGTGATGATGAGGAAGAGATGCAACCTCAACACAGCATGTTCACGGTGCATTTAAAAAAAAAGAAAATCACAAAGACAATAGGAAAAATAGGAAGGAAGAGCATACCTTTCACTACCTTATCCAGATAGTGAGCTTGGGAGATAAAAGACAGGACATTTAAGGTAGGATTGAATAAGTGCATTGCGGCTTACTACGAGATTGTGCAGGTGCTAGAAAGGCAAAGGAGAGTTCGCTGTGATATGGAAAGAAAAACCTTGATAATGAGGAGAGAAAAGAGGGAGAAGGGTGGAGCACAGCCCTCCTCAGTCAAAGAGCTCAAGAAGGCTATGTTTAGGCATCCAGTCATCTTTACTCATTAAGACCAGGAAGAGAAACAGGAAAGTTAAATATATATATATATTTATGTGTTTTGATATATATGTGTGTATACATATATATGTATACACACATATATATCAAAACACATAAATATATATATATATTTATGTGTTTTGATATATATGTGTGTATACATATATATGTATAAATATATATATGTGTGTGTGGCAGAATATTTTAGTGTTCTGCTTATCTGCTACTGTTTACCCCTGTTTTACTGCTTTTCATAAGGGAAAAGAGTCATTTGAAAGTGTTCCACCTCACCTGATTGTCTCACACTACTCCACACAGAGATGCATCGTTCACCTGTAGGCCTTACCAAAGGCTTTTCCCTGGATCCTCTTAATGGGAACATATTGTGTTTACCTCTCCCCCAAGATCAAATTATTTTACAAGCCTTATATTAACCTCATGGCAGCTTCACCAGGTCTTAATATACTCATTTTCAAGGAGGGATACAGCAAAGAAATGAAAGTTTGAGATGCAGTGGGAGCAGTCACGTGCCCAATTCCCATGGAATATTAATTTGGAAAACGAATTTCTGACTGATTTTCTGGGGTCAAATAGAAAGTTGGCAGGAGCCAGGAGTCCTGGCTGGGTGAGCCCCATGCATGCCAGCAGGCGGCACTCACTCTCCTAACAGCAACTCGTCCTTGCTAAGAAACGAGAGGCTCAAAGTCTTACTCATTTCTATTTTGTTCTCTGTTTACATGTTATTTCCCTTGTTCCAGTAAAGCATGCCTGTTCTCTGCTCCCTCTTTCTCAGTTGTATCCCGATTCCTTCAGGAAAAGTTTTGCTTTCTGTTCACTCAAGCAGACTGTCCAACTGGGAGGTCACAGCCCTTCCAAGAATCTTCTTCCATCTGGAAACCTTAATGGTCAAAGCACTATGATAAGCAAGTGGAGAGGTCACAGAACTATTAAAGACAAGGTTGGATGGGATCCTGGGCAGCCTGATCTAGTGGGTAGCAACTCTGCCCAAGGCGAGGTTGTTGTAGCTAGATGATCTTGAAGGGCCCTTCCAACCTAAGCCATTCTATGAGTCTGTGATCCTACTGTGGGGCAGATAATGAGGATTGGGAATGACATTCCCAAATCATACTAGTGCAGTGGTTGTCATGTGGGAAGTGCAGCATCACCATCCACTTGGGAACCTCACTTTGGGATACTGAAATCCACAGTAGCCCAACCTCAGACAGCTATCACTGTGCAGATAAAGGAGACAGCTGCCAATGCCAACCATGCCAGTAATGTGTCAGTGTTATCCTGGAATAGGAAAATAATGGAGACTTTCTATGGGAATTTTCCACATTGCCATGCAGCTGTAGCATGATGTTTTCTCCTCTAAACCAGTTCTCATTCATTTCTATTCTGGCACTAAAACATCTTATCTGCAGAAACTCCTTTGGAAAACTCATGGGCAGGTGGGACAGGATGAAGAGCAGTGCCACTTCTCCACAGTGTCCAAAGGTTCTGCACTCAGTTCCACATCATCACTGGAAGTCACTGACCCTTCAGATCTGTTACTGGGTGAGCTCATGTCACCAATTTTCTGTCTGAGAGTCCTTTCATTTCCCTAGTTTGAGCTGTCTGGGTTAGTTTTGTCTGAAATAAATTAGGACGGAGTTAAATTGAGATAGGGAAAATTTGAAGGAGAGGAGGCAAAAGCCCTTCACTGATAAACTAGTGAAGGCAGAGGAAGGAATTTCATGCCACAGGGGCAGGGAAAAGACAGTCTTTGAAGTTCTGTGCTTCATGCTCACTGCCAAACGTGGTATCAAACCATTCAAGGTCAGATTACCTGTTCTCCCTGCTCATTGCAGGGGAGTTGGACTAGGTCACCTTTTAAGGTCCCTTCCAACTCCAACAATTCTACAACTGTGATTCTACTTCTAGCTTATGCAAAATCATGTGGGAACAAAGCTGCAAGCTCACATTTTCCACTGAAATTTGTAACTCTGACTTTCTATTGCCCAGAAGTGCACATCCCATCCAGACAAGGTGGGCACCAGAAGTCCAGACCAGCTCAACTTCTGCTCGGAGTATGGGATGTGCTGCAGAGAGCTGATCATCTACTATTGGGCTAAGGCCACCCCACACAGGTGGGCTTATTTTATGCTGGGCTGCACATAGTCCAAACTACTTTAAAAGGCACGGGTGACTTGTTAGAAAACTGGGAAAAGAGAGCAGAATCCACCTGCATTGTGCTTTGTCTGGATTCCAGCTGCATGAGCAGAACCAGAGGGCAACGATTACAACCTCAGCTACTCAGAACATGTGTGACTGTTTATGCAAGAAGACTGATGAAAGGCAAATTGGAAGAGACACATTTCTCAAAACTCGGTTTTGTTAAGTAAACCAAAAAAGCAGCTTAATGGCACCATAAGCAGAAGCCTGTGTGGGACAGGCTGTCTGTCTGTCTGTCTAGGCATTGTTACCGCATACATCAGTTGTACGTGCCAGGACCAGATTTCCAAAAGGAGTTGAGAAAGCATTTTTTGCAGAGATCAATGGGAATTAGGCACTGAGGTGCTTTGAAAACCTGCTGGGGGGACCTGTGTGTATTTGGAAAGCCCACTGCTGACTCCTTAGGGCTCCAGAGAGACCCCACAGTGTTCAGGTGCAGCAGTGGAACTCCAAGCAATGTCTCAGGCCTCGTGTCCTGTTCTTCAAGGATAATGAATATCTCAGCTCTAAGCACGTACACAGGGAATCTCTTTCTGTCCTTATTTCCAAATAATCCTAATAGGAATGAAAGAATCAAGGCTTGTTTACTGGTAAAATATCATGCAGACTGATTCACATCAGATTTAGTCTCGGTTCAAGACCTACACTGAGTGCAGGCTCACTAAGTCTCACTTTGTGCCTCTGCAGCAGCACCTGGAGCACTGTCCAGGCCATATCATCAGCTGTATGGAATCTGAGGCCCTGGACAACCTCTGGAGTTGTTTATCCTACCTGGGGACTTTTCTGAGGTGTCTCTTGTGAATCAGTAGCCCACCACAGAGCTGGTTTATGGTTTGCTCTTTCAGGGCCCTCCAACGAGAGGGTTGAGCTCACCTTTAAACTCAATGCTCTTAGAACCCACCATGCTCCCTGGATGCTGCTGGAATGTTTTGGGCTGCAATAGAAGAAAGTCCAATTCTTTCAACGTTTCTAACTGGAGGCAAATTTGGAAAATGCTGGAGGTGTCTTGCATAATGGGTATTGTAATGATCTTTTCTCCTTTAAAACATTAGAGTAAACCAATTGAACCTTTCTGCTGGGTTTCGGGCTTCCCACAGTTCTATAATCAACTTTCTGTTCTACTCTTATGCCTGGATGTGCTAAGTTTGCTGAGATGGGATGATGAATGAACACTTCTGCATCAATTTCCTGGTTGGAAATTAACTGGGGTTTGTCTAATGAAATCTCTGAATGCAAGCAATCAAGCTAGTATATTTGGTAACATGACTCTTTGTATAAGCAAACAGAATTAATCCACCGGGATCACAGTCCCCTTGTACACCATAAGAAAGAGCCTCCTATGACCTACAAAACAAAAAGGTTTTCTTACTCTCAAACATGCTCAACAGGAAATGGAAGAAGTCTGCTTTACTGATATCATCCATTTCTACCATGTTACCTGCACACATGGCAATATTGTAAAAGCATCACTTCAGCAATCGGGTTTTATGTTTGCCAGTGCTAAAGCAAACCGGGCCATGACACAGACACAGAAGGAATTACTATCAACAGAACAAGTTGTCATGCAGGGAAATTACACAAGGACAATGGAATGATTTCCACACACTTCATGTACGTAATTCCAAGTCAATGTCCTTTCATCTGTGCCAATATCAGTTATTCCCCCTTCTAAAGCTATTCAATTTTCTTGGCTATTTATGGCTTTACCAAATCTTATGTTCTATGCATCTACCAATGAAATATTCTGTAGGAAATACAGTTTACATCATCAGAGGCATGAAACTGTACAGATTTGTTGCTAAATCACCATGCAAGGAGATGAGGAAGGAGGGGAAGTGAAAAGAAACAGAACTGCTTCAGCGCCCTAAGTATGAAAAGAGAGACTGTGAATCCATGACAGCACTGTGATAGGAAGGTAGCACCACACACAATGACAGTGTGCACCATTAAAACCTCAGGGCTGACTGCACTGCAGTGCTGTCCTTTCCCAGGATAACAAGGACTCTTTACGTTTGGAGTGAGGAATACCACAAATAATGGGGTAAATTTAATTAGCAGGAAAGATAAAAGCTTGTTTGAAATCAGCCTGGGCATATCAGTGGTGTGGAGAAATATCACACACTGAACTAGTGGCATTTTGGTTTTGCAAGGGAACTAATAAAATGGCACTGAGAGAATGAATCAGGCTTCGTGTGCATAAATGCCTTTCACATAAAATTGTCCCCTGGATTTGGACTCCTTTGCTGAACATTTCTTTTTTTCTCTTTTAAAACCCTTTCATGAATCTGTGCAGCTTTCCAAATCAAAGTGCTTGAACACAAGGCTATAAAATGATATTACAAAAACATAGGATTCCAATTAACAAAGGCCTGCTCCCTTTTCATTCTAAAGTCATTTAAGAGAGGTTTTTTTTTTTTTTTCTTTTTGTTCTTTTTTTTTTTTTTAAGCCTTCTTCATGAAAAGAAATGAAAGCTGTTAGGGACATAGACGAGAAAGCAGAAAGAATGTAACGTCTAATGAGACAGAGGAAGTTTTTAGAGCTAGATATTTTTCATTAAGGGATGCATGTGGAGACCATAATGTGGTAGGGTGACATTAGCATAAATAAATGATAAGTAGAATCGAGCCACAGATATGGTTTGAACCATTACCCTAATGCTGGAATTAAAATATTGTGATCAGGCTTCATTTCCCGCCTGCCTTCATGTGAGCAAGCTTACCTGATGTTCAAGCAATACCAGAGGATGTCTGCGTGTAACTGAGTTGACCATCTACAGGGATAACCATGTCAACTTTCTTTGTCCAGGTACTGTCAGTGGTTAATTCTGTTGCAGAGTGATTTATAGGTATCACTGCATGAGGAAAGCCACGCAGGAGTAGATTTTCTTATCTTTAAAAAGGTGATTAAAACAAAGTGCCTGGAGAAAAATTCTCACTCTGCATCACCTCTTCTAAAGTCAACTGAGTTTCTTCAGGTCCACACAGGCATTACTGACAGTGGAACTGGATTAACTCAATTAGTTTCCCATTAATGTAAAACAAACAGTATCTGGGGAGTTATAATGCTCCTGTTCTCATAGCGTGACTATGGAATGGAGACGAAAGTGTTTGAATGTGTGACAGACAGAAGAAAAGGAAAAATGGGGAGTGCATGTAGGAGTTAAGTGAGACAAAGGAGGAAGGCAAACAGAAGCCTGTTCATTAATGATGGTGCAATCCTCTTAACGTGGCAACTGCAGCTCTTGCATGATTTTACTATACTGGTGGTACCTTACTGCTATTAAAAAAAGACATGCCACTGGGAGCTCAAGGTAAGTGCCAGGTGCAAGAGGAATACAGAATCAAATAGAGAGGACAACAAAATGGTTAGAAAGGTAGCAGAGCAGACAGGGGGCATGCAAGACATGTACCAGGCAGAAGCTGCCTAACTGCAGCAATGTGGCAGGGCAAACAATGGAGCAAATTAAAGGAAAGGAAACTTCAAACCAGAAGCGTGTTTTCAAGCTGCCAACATACTAGGGAGGAGTGTTGAAGGCCATAGAAAGACCTTTTGAGAGAGGCAAAGCGGGATGGTTTGAAAAGCACCTAGCTGCCGTTCGACAGCTTGTCTGCATCAAATACCACACAGATGCACTTTGAGTCCGATCATAAAAAACAAGAATCACCACGTCATCGACAAATGAAAGGACATTTGGCTCCCACGTGAAAACGTATGATGTCAGAACTTGAAACCCAAGAACAAAGGTGCTCATGCTACACTGAGTCACACATATTCAACCAAGCATGCATCTTTCCTCCTCCCTGACCATCGATTACTCTTTGAAAAGCGCTCGGTTTTTCTTTCTCCCTACCAATAGTGCAGTGCTCTCCGTTCCAGCCCGGGCTGCATTCACACTTGCCATCCCGGCATGTGCCGTGCTCATTGCAGCGTGGGTGACACGCTCTCTGATCACAGGCTGTGCCCATCCAGCCCTCCTCGCAGCGGCAGGTGCCTCCGACGCAAACACCGTGTCCTCCGCAGTCTGCTGCACAAATCTCTGTGGGAGAGGAGAGAAGAGAGAGGAGGGGATAAGGGTGGAGAGAAGGGAGAGGGTGGGGGGAGAAATCCAGAATGTTATTGTGAAGAAAAGCAGCCACACTTCACTACCTCTCCTTACCGGGCTATGAAAGGAATTCCTGGAGCTCATAGCACTAATCCTGCCCAACAATACCAATCTAATCAGTGTATGGCAAAAACAAAAAAGGACGGACGTGGATTGCAGGGGTCTGCTGTGATTGATCCCCTTATTTGCTTTCTAATTCTCTTGCACTCCTCGAGCTTTTGTGATCACCAAATCCAAAGGGGAAGGTTCTTCCAATAAGCAGAACAAAAGTCACATTTAATTAAAACCTGGTTAAGTGTGGAAACTGTATGCTGATAAACTACTGATTCTGAAGTTAAGTGCTGGTAAAGCCTGTTTATGGCTGGTTAAACCACGGTTCTGGGGATGGGATTCATGAAATCCTTTCTCTGTTTAATATTAATACAGAATATTTCTATTTCTGCTAAGCATGCTCATCTTCTCCATCTCTGTTCTCCTTCCACCCCATGAAAAATCCCTTCTCAGGCATCTGGAGGTACGTCCATACTCTTCTTATGAGTTACCTGAACTGGGGTTTGTAGAATGGTGCTTGTACCTAAGTCTTATTGGAGTTAATGGAAGCAGGGAGTCAGGACTGGGCAAAGAGCTAAAGGACATTGGCTTTTCAGGGGTGTTGGCCTTTCCCATCCTCTGTGAGCCCCAGTGGGCACCATGACACAGATATGCACAACATTTTGACCCAGCACCAAGCATTTAGCTAAAACCTTGCGAGACCTTGGCATGGATTTGGGGGGGTGCACTGTATTTCATCTGCTACATACTTGCCTGGAAAATCTGAGGTCTGGTGGAGAAGAAATACTCGTGATTGAGGTGTTAAAGTATCTGTTACTGCTGCTACATAGCACTGATTTCACTGAAAAAATTAAAACCAAATACCAACACGACGTTACACCGCTGATGAAATGAAATGCTTTCTTCTCATCACCTGGCCACTCACTTTCATGCAGACCACTCTCCTGTTTTCAATCCCAGTAGCAATTCAGAGTGTATCTCGGACTATCTGGCAATCTGCCTCCTCTCTGACTTCTGCAACTAAGCTGGGGAAAGCCCTCCCAAACGTTTTGTATTCAAACCCATCGCTTGACTGAGCCATTTGCAGACTGTATGGGGTAGGGACACAGTTCCCTTTGGGGAGAACGGAGAGAAGATGTGAACAAACAAAATTTTGAGCACAGCCAGGCTGAAAGCCCGTGAAGGGGGGTACTAGGGTACCCTGCAGAGCACATTTTCTCTCTTTTCTCCCACTCCTGTTTCCCCAGAGTGAATATCTCAGACACTGTCTGTGCCAGCCCATCTCCAGTGCCTCTGAGCGTATTAAGAGCAGAACTCAGGCCTCGAGGCCTGTGGTGGTGGGGAGACTGGTATTATAAAAGACATTTACTTCAGGTCACCGGCTGCACATAAAATATTCAGAACTACTCAGCCTGCATTAGCATCACACCTGACTGAAATTCAAGCCTTCCTTAGGTTTGCTTTAGTGTTTAGATAATTAATACCACCAGCATCAGGAGGCTTGGGCCGTGCAGGGAGTTTGACACACTTGTGATATGAGGATGGACCATACCCTTCCCCGAGAGGAAAGTTTTGCATCAGCCCATACCAGAGGGCTGCAAAATCCTCAGCCCCTCATGCTGAGACCAACTGTGAGAGTAACAGCAGCACTGCTTTGCATGGCTAGAAAAAGTCTCATTTTCCAAATGCACTGCAAACACAGTATTTATTTTCTGCTTACTTCAGCTCAGGGTGGTGGAATCTTTTCCAGCCAAGCTCATAGAATCACAGAATCTTTTGAGCTGGAAGGGGCTCTTAAAAGTCATGTAGTCCAACTCCTTTTGCTGTAGTAGCTCAGAGGTCTCCAAATGCTCTTAGACACTTGTTTCTATGTATGTAAATCCCTAATGAGGGAGCTGTGGAGTTCAAATGTGCTTAGGACACTGAAAACTTGTCTGTCCCATTTAGAGTTAAACTTGTGAAAGTATTTGGTCACCTGGGGTGCTTAAATCATGGATGTGAGGCAATAATCCACAAATACTACTTGCTGCCTAAATGTAAGAGAACATAAAACTCACTGCAAGTCAGTCAAAGTTACACTGTGAAATGCTTAAGTGAAATGCAGAAGGACTCCAGTGCTGCTTTCAGAAGATTTTACTTTGAGACACTGATTTTCACAGCTTCTAGATGTGAGGGAGGCAGTATCATACTACCATGCTCATTACCAACACAAGGGATGGTTCAATTATCTGCTTGTTGAAGGGCTGCAGTCCAGAAGTGTGTGTTTTCTACCCTTCCCTCTGACTGTCAGACAGCACTGCAATGGAGAGTGGGCAGATCAGGGTGGTTATGTGAACACACAGGATGTGTCAGTTACTGTCGTACTAAATCTGTGCTGGAAAGAAAAAAAAAGTTAGTTTTCCTTGGCTGACCTAATGAACAAAGTCTGGGGGAGGATAAAGGAAACAGCAACTATAAAACTGAAAGCTAGATTTATGATGCTAAAATTCCAACAAGCTGAGAAGAAATGTCTCAAGAAAGTACTGCTTGAGACTGCAACCCAAATCAGAAAAGTACTGCTGTAGCCTCTGCTGCTCCTCGTTATCCTTTCCCTGTTCCAGTGTTGCATTTGAACAACTCCTCAGCTAACTGGTTTCCATTCTTTATTCATGTGTGTTGAACGTTATACCTCGAATTCACAGAATCACAGAATGTTTAAGGTTGGAGGTACCTCAGGGTGCCAGCCCTGCTCCAGCAGGGACAACATCCAGATTAAGGTGCCCAGCACCACATCCAGGGCTCCTGGAGCTCCCCCAGCCCCTCACACAGCAGTGTGGCCTGGTGTCCTGAGCCAGGCTCCGTCCCCTCTGCACCTCCTGCAGGGATATATGGACACTGATAAGATCCCCTTGAACCTCTCCTTTAGAACACCAGATAACATGCAATTTTCCTTGCTCTCAGCTCACCAAGCAATCTAGAGATTACTAGCTCAGTTCTCATTTTCATTATGTCCCGTTCCCCAGCTTTGATCTTCAGGTCCTAAAACTAAAATGGCGATACCACTGGTCAAGCCCACTGATGTGCAGTGAAAATAATCTCCACTGCTGACTGTGAAGCTCTGAAATTCCAAAGAGACAAAATATCTCCATTGGCGGGCAAGAAAATTGGCAGCTTGGAGGACTTCTCCACTTTTGACTCCAAAAGTCCATATAAACATTCTAAAGACTTCACTTTTATCTATTCAATATTTTCTCTTCAGTGCAGGGGTACTGATCAGTTTGAGTGGTAGTGGGTATTTTTTATACTCTGTTTTTTCCTATTTTCACAGATAAACAAGGCATAAAGAAGCAAAGCGATGGTCCTACATGTACATATGAACTCTGTGACCAGCACAGGACCTCCTGGATATCCTGATGTCTCGTGTCCTGTCTGTCAGGGAAATGACAGCTCATGGAAGATAAGATATCTAGAGGCTGGAAATAAAAAGAAAAATAGAAAAGGCAGGGACAAAAGGAAGCTATTTTGAGTGATATTCAGAAGCCTTCTTGGAGTTATTTAAAGGTGTGAAACTAGGATAATGGAGTGACATTCAAAAATGGTGAAGAGATTAAATAAAAAAGCACTTTCTGAAAGGCAGAATCTCTGTGGAGACGCTCCTATGAAAAGGGATGGAAAACCCATGAGGATGTTTACATCTCAGCTGAACTATTTCTCAGACAACGTGCTGCCAGGGAACAAACCGAGGCCATGTGTTTGTGGCCTAATGCAGAACCGCAATGCTGGGGATGCTTTGGGGTTTGTCACCCACCTGCAGAGACCACAGTCATCCCACTGGAGTGTGCAAGCTCCAGGTTGTAAACACATGAATTGTATATCAGGGATACATAAGGTAGTGTGCATTCCCAGGCCCCAAAAACCGTAACAGAGAATCTCAGCTGTGAAAAACGCTTGTGAAGCAAACTACTTAATGACAGTCCCCCTAAAACGTAGTTTAATTATTTCTGACAGGGAACCAGGAGCCAGGAACTCCCAAAACTAAATCTTCCACTTAGCTGCCAGGTTAAAGATAGATGGGAACCATCCAATATAGATAGCCCTACAACACACATCGTGCTGTATGCATCAGCCTTTACACCACGGAGCTCCCCAAGGCTCACAGATATCTCATCAGTGATTAAACCGACGGAGTAGCTTTTACTTTATTTGGTGGCATTCAAAGAAATGATCAAGATGGATGTCAGATTAAGCTTGCACTTAAATGCAGGTCTTTTCAGGCAGCTGAAGGCTACTGATTTGCAGAAGAGGACAGGTGAACTGTTCCTCTATCAGTCCCAGAGACGGAATTTGCCACCTCCGTTCCTAATACAAGCTGTATTTTTTTGGTACATTTCCCAATTCCATTGTTAAAATTAGAGGACATGATTAGCTAACATCTGATCTATGTGAGCAAATGAGAAGGAAAGCTGTTAATTCTCCCATACCAGTGTTCACAGACTGGCTGGCTGCATTACACTGCTCTGCCTATTTAAGCTAACTGAGGATGCGGGGCTCGTGCATTAAAGCACTGCCTGTTAAATATTTTCACACCAGCTGTTCCCAAAAGGTGACTAAGTATTTCCTTTCATCTCTAATCTCCTTTACAGTTTGTATGAATAGATTAGCCATGCTTTATCCCTTCCTAGTGGTGCATTGTGTTTTACTTCATCTTGCCACCCAGCCCGTAGAGCTGCCTGCAGTTCCTTGAAGGAAGGGGATCTTCTGAACAAATTGGGAGTTGTGCAAACTCCACCCAATTCTAAACGTGGACATGAACCTCACTGTCCTTACAAGGCACAATCAGCCCATGCACCTCTGAAGGAATTACCTAGACTTTGAGTTTTGGGTGATTATAATCTATGGAAGTCTCAGGTCCATCACAGATTCTTGGGAAAAGACAATGCCATTCAGGGACGGTGAATCATAGAATCACAGAACCATTGAGGTTGGAAAAGACCACAAGATCATCTAGTTTAGCATCCCCACTGTGCCCACTCAACACATCTCTCAGTGCCACATCTACTCTTTTCTTGAACACCTCCTGGGACAGTGACACCACCACATCCCTGGGCAGCCTGTGCCACTGCATTACCACTCCTGAGAAAAAGTTTCCCCTAATACCCAATCTGAACCTCCCCAGACACAACTTGAGGCCATTCCCTCTCATCCTATCGCTAGTTCAGTGGGAGAAGCCAACTCCCACCTCACTACAAATTCTTTTCAGGGATCAGTAGAGATCAATAATGTCTCCCCTGAGCCTTCTCCAGTCTGAACCATCCCAGTTCCCTCCCTCAGCCTCTCCCCATCAGACCTGTGCTCCATACCCCTCACAGCTCTGTTGCCTTTCTCTGGACACTCTCCAGGGCCTCAATGTTTCTCTTGTAGTGAGGGGCCCAAAACTGAACACAGCACTCGAGGTACCAGTACACAACCAGCGCCAAGTGCGGAGGGATGATCACCTCCTGCTCCTGCTGGCTGCACTACCTCTGATACAAGGCAAGTTGCTGCCGACCATTTCTGATACAAGGCACACTGCTGACTCATGTTCAGTTGGCTGTCAGCTAACAGCCCCCACCCCAAAAAAATGTGAGCTTTGATCTCTCCTTTTTCTAACAGGATTCTGGTTATTTTTCATGTGAATAATCAACAAGAATGGATTTATTTATTTTTGGTTTCAAGACCTACTCCATTTCACCACCACTCATTCCAGCAGAGAGCCTGCCGAGGACACTAGACACTATGGCCTGCATATTAGTTCTTGGACAAAGGTGTTGGGTTATTTGTTTTCTGGTTTTTTTTTGCCTTATCCCCTCGACATTTGAGGAGAGACTTCTTCCCTCTGGTATGTAAAGCTGCCTCACTATTGCTCAGGGCTTTCTTAAAAATCTGATACCACCTTGGAAACCCACCCAAAATCTTGACAGTGACCACTGATGCACCTTTACTTCTGTGTATTGCATGGACCAAAACTGTGTTCTGGTTTTATTCTGCCTTCATCAGCATGCCATTGTCTGCTGTTGTTTGCTTAATGCTTATGGATCTCAGCTATCTGAGGCCAAGATTAGGCTTTTTGTTCTGCGTTTGCACTCTGCCAGGTGTAATGAGGCCACAGTCCATTAACAACAGTTCAGAAATAAGAATACTAAAGCAATTACTCATACAAATAAAACCCTTGTACCTGACCCGTTTTTTTTTTTCTTTCTTTTGCATATCCTGCTAAAAACTGACCCAAATCTGTCCCCTTAAGAATAAAACGTCTGCTGTGTTGCCTTTGATATTTCAGAAGAAAAATGGGGAAAGAAATCTATCAAACGCTAGCCACCAGTGTAATGCTTTGTTCATTGCCCTTTTTAATTGATGTAACAGACACGGTAGCTTCCAACCCAGGATGTGGCATAATCCTGACTTTCGTATTATTTTCACATTACATTAAAGAATTGGGTTGAGAAAGAGGGATAATGATGTCAATTTGTGCTTAATTTATGGCAAATCCATTTTTACATGTTTACCTCTACCCTAAAATCCTAAAATTGGCTTGACAACAGTTTAAAGCTCTCCAGCTTAGAGAACAGCAATGCAGATGAAAATTTTTCTTTAGCATTCATGTGATGCAGAATCAGAGATTTAGCAGCTTCTGACCTGCCTGCTAAATCCTTTAATAAATATGGATTTAGTGCTAAAATATTAGATCAGGTGAAATTGCTCAGAGCTCCCTGAAAACTGGGGCAGTTCCACTGACCTTCAACGCATTAACGGAAAATTTAATAATTAAAAAATCTGCCTTAACTGGGATTTTCCAGATCCGAGTTGTCTCATCCGAGGCAATTTCCAGCCTCAGGCAGATTTTTCCAGAAAAGAGGCACAGGAGGGAGGCGCCGCTCAGAGCTGAAAGGCTGTGGTTGGTGAAGAGCTAAGCCTTGTTTTCCTAACCTGCCTTTGCGTTACAAGGCAAATTATGGGGAGTTTCTGGGAAAAGCATCTGATATAGAAATATGGATGGAGAGAAACAAAAGGTCCGTAATCAGCGTGAGTGCTAAATACATGTTTTGTGATGAAACGCAATTTCCAGTGCGTTGAAACTCTTGTTTATGTGATTTGGTAACTCCGGAGTGAGATATGAACTCCTGGGCTGAAACTGAAGGAAGTACAGTGCTAATTAGCTGTTCAAAAAACATTGTAAGGACAGGTTTAAATGGTGGAGCAAGACAAAGCACAGAAAGAGAGATCTGAATGCTCTGTCTTGCCATCCCAGTGGCAGTGTGCTATCCCAGCAGGGAATCCTCCCAAGAGCATCCCTCTCCAGTAAGCACTGGGAACAGGCCTGCAGCTTGTGGCAGTGTCACTGACTGAAGGTCATTTCTCTTTTCTTTCAGAGCTCACGACCCAAAGCAAGGTCTGCATAATTTAATGCCATTATAAAAACAAACTGTTGACATACTGTTTTTAAAATGTATTAGATTACTTAAGTAATAATAATGTGTAAGTGA
The DNA here is from genome assembly GCA_013399175.1 of Odontophorus gujanensis. Lineage (NCBI taxonomy): Eukaryota > Metazoa > Chordata > Aves > Galliformes > Odontophoridae > Odontophorus > Odontophorus gujanensis. The sequence continues at coordinate 646,963 of VXAB01008334.1, read as the reverse complement.
TAATTATTACCTCGGACAATTAATTTAAGAGTTGCAAGCAAGATCTGCATTCTTAATGCCTTTGCAGAAATAAGCTGTTTACTTGCTCCTATTTAAAATATATCAATTATGTAAGTAATACTAATATTTAAGTAATTATTATTTATACCAGTTAAGTAGAAACGCTGTTTGCTTTTACAAGTGCAGTTAAACTGCTGCTACTGAGACCACTTTCCACTCTGCTCAAGGATCTCAGTGCATCTTACATAGCTCAGAATATACCTGGAAGGTAACAGTTATGTCTTTTATTTCCATGGATGATGAAATAAAGATTAAAGGATGCCTTCCAGAGACAGAAAATGAATCCATCAGCCCTGCTATTGACCCTCACTGGGTAAGGTAAGGAGCACTGCTTTGAAAGGTGACTTGGGACATCTTGGTTTTAACCTGCTGTACCTGAAGCCTTGCAGGAGCACCCATCCAGGAGCAAGTTTGATGGAAATCCCTAATAAAAGAAGGCACCTATCTGTGTCCCTCAGCTAGACACCAAAGCTTAACCCTGCTTCATCTCTTTTCTCCATTCACCTCTTGCTATTTAGATCTTTGCTTGCATAAGCAGCCCTGTGTTTAACTGAAAGGTTTCTGCAAATCCCTATCTAGGTGTCATCTCTCCAGGGACACAGATCAGGAATCTAAGTGGATCTGAGCTAACTTGGAGATTAAAAGTCCTCAGAGTAGGCAGATCCAGGAGATCTGCCTTGTAAGTGCCCTGGGAACTGGCTTCAAACTCTAAAAGGGGCAAAGAATGAGCTGGGTATGGTCATTTCCATCCACTGATATCTGTTTGTCCTTCAAGACTGAGTCTTTTATGCTGTAAAAGTACAGCTCCTAGCACTGGGGGACTCTTGGGGAATAGTAACAGTGAGAACAGGGGGAGTCATTAGTGATCCCCGTGATAATGGATCAAATCTCTTACCCAACCTACACAGCTGCACGACATACAGTTATCATGAATTTAAGAAAATCCCCCTTCTAAGTGTAATTTCAGTTTGCTCCACGTTTGCATAAAGGTTTTCCAGTTTCCATCTGAAACGCTTTAACTCTGTGAGATGAAATTCCATTAAATCAGACTGCTGTCTTTTATCTGCCTTTATTTTCTACAGCATTTATAACCAATCTTCATCCTTGCCTTAAATGTTACCGACTGACCATCACATTTTGTCTGTGGTATCTCCTCTACAGCTGTGATTTACTTTTGTATTTCTGTCAATCTTCCCTTTATTTATTATTCTGAACTTTATTTGAAACTGTCTCTCTCTGTTGAATAGCACGACACGAAATGCCAGGTACTGACGGCCTTCAGTCTCCAACCTAAGATTTGTTGAATAAAAATAAATATCCCAAAGTACGGGATTATGTTTTTCTCTTTGAAGTTTAATTGGATCTCTGTGCTTTCTGGGATGCAAGTTAAAGCTTCCCAGAGAAGAAACAATTCCTAGTGTATTAAATGAAGTTCCTAACATGGATTCTTCTCTGGGCTGATTTTAATTTCCTCCCTGTGTCCATAAAAAGATCACTTGGCAGTAAAGCCTTTTGCTCATGCTTACGGTCATTAACAAGACCTAATTTATTTCTTAATTCTAATGCAGTTTGGTTTTGTCTAAAATAAATTTAACAGCATTTTCTAATGTGTGTGCAGAAATAATTACAAGCTAGATTTACTTGGGATTCCCTTACCCTGAGCTCAGCACAACTATAAAGGTTTTTCTTTTACCTCAGACTATTTACGACCAAAGAACTTTGAAACATCATTGTTACTCATCTTTCTCCTTGCTTTTTCAGAAAGAGACAAAGAGACACAGAACATTGTGCAAAATGTGTGGGGCTGACATATCCAGAGACATTTCTGTCTATCCATTCAAATGGGATCTTTTCTCTGCTGCCTCAACATCAGTCTGGAAGGACCACCTTTATGGAAAAGAAATGCTTTCTCCAAAACCCTTTCAAATTTTTATCTGTCAAGATCATTAGAAAGGTGCTCATGAGTGCAAACTGTGACGACAGTTTTTGGGACACGACCATTTTGGAACTTGGAGGGGGCAGAGAAGTAATACTAAATCAATTGAATCCACTTCAGTCTAGCTATTAAACCATAGATTTCCAGTCTTCAGTACTCATTGATACACTGATGATCCCTGGTTTTAGGTTACTTTATTCTATTCTAGGTTACATTATCCAATTTTACTGACTCTGAGATTTTTCTCTTAATATTTAATCTCGTCCATGTTATACTGGAACAAAACATGACTTCAGAAAGCTAGAAACACCCAGCAGCCCCTTGCAGAAACTCTAGTCAAAAGGAGCTCCAGTAGGGTCAGAGTGTAGGGTCACAGTGGCAGGAACTACACACCACCACCAACATGGAATTGACTTAATGCCAGCCTAGAAGCCATGCCATGGTAGGTAGAACCATACTTTCCAGACAAATGAGTGAAGTTAAAGGGAAGAGTCTTGATTTAACTCCATCAGGGTAGATGACAGCACAACCCATCTTGTTGATATTCTGGCAATTCTTGTTGATATTATTGTAAAAGGAGGGGATGTTCTGAAGCCGAGCTCAAGACTCACAAAACTGAGGACATCTATGTGGTCAAAAGATGTAAGTCCAGAAACTGCAAGGCTCCTCCTTTCAAAAGCAGAGATGTAGCCAAAATTTGGTCATCAGATATGCATACATTTTCAGTGATGCAAGCAAACGTTCAAATTGCTTAGCCATCCTCAAAACACACTGTTTTAACAGTGACTTGATTCAACCACGGAGCGTAGCAGCTTGTTGTGGTGCTGTAAATCATTTATCCTTTATATTACCCAAGTTAACATGAACCCCACAGCCTGGTACATGCTGTTTTCAGTCAGAGAAATCCACAGCACAGAAGGTAATTGATCCAAACATAAAGAACTTTTGAGCTCATGGTGGGACTGCTGAGGTCACACTGGAGATGGGAAAGAATGCTGAACTAAAATTGGCATGCTGGGAATTAGCACTAATTATTGTATAAAATAAACAGAGAACAGAAGTCTTCCCATGGCTCTTTGAGGGGTCCATAACTTGGAACCGATGCTAGAAGAATTGATATGAGAGAAAGAGGGTCATTGAAGACTGGGGACTGCTTCTCACACCACTGAACCTACGCTGTTCTAAGCTTGAGACATGATCTAATCAGACCAAACATTTTGTGATCTAATGGAAAGAGACAGACGATGATATCACCACTTCCACTGTTTTTGGCCAAGTTTGAAACAAAAGCTAGAAGGCAAGTTTTAAGTTCCCTCAGTCTCTCCCTTGGTCCGTGTATCTGACCAAGACTGAGTGCTGATGTGAGCAGAAAAGTGCCTAAAAGTAAGATCCTAAACAGATCCCAGAGATGAGACAAGTTTGATGGATCTCTGGTTGCCTAGGGGGATGAACTAAGTCTATTTTTCAACAATCAGGTTGTAAGTGTGAATTCATATTTAAAACATAAGTTGGACAAGTCTTATGAGAAGCAGCTGAGGGAACTGGGATTGTTTAGTCTGGAGAAGAGGAGGCTCAGGGGAGACCTTAACTACCTGAAAAGATGTTGTGGCGAGATGGGGGTTGGCCTCTTTTCCTGTGAAACTAGAGATGGGACTAGAGGGAATGGCCTCAAGTTGTGCCAGGGGAGATTCAGGTTGGATGTTAAGAAAACATGCTTCTCCAAACAAGTGGTCAGGTGCTGGAATGGGCTGCCCAGAGAGGTGGTGGAGTCACCGTCCCTGTAGGCGTTCAAGAAATGTGCAGATGCTGTACCAAGGGATGTGGTTTAGTTTGGTAGGTGGATGGTTGGACTGGATGAACTTGGGAGGTCTTTTCTAACCTTGGTGTATGATTCTTTCTATTTTACTGGGAGATTGTCCCCCCACCTTACCATGTGTTTTTTGTTGTTGTTTTGTTTTTGTTTTCCATTTACCTACCACAACAAAGATGTTCTGACTTTTGAGTAAGTGGATTCCCAGCGAAAGTAACTACAACTCATCTCAAGTATTACCTTTTTTTTCCCCCACCACACGGGGTCTCTACACCAAAGGGAAAGGAAGTAAAATGGTAATCCCAAATACTTTTACTTCATACGATTTGGCAGCTTTAGTCTTTTAGTATTATTATTATTAATAATAATAAAAAGCCTAGAAAATTTTAAAGGGGGAGTTCATCTTGGGAATGGGTAGGCTAAAATCTGCACTCACAATCCAAATAACATCTAACACTTGATGTTGTGCAATGATAAGTTTCTCGTTAGCACTTTTGTGTTTTGCAGTTCACTTAGTCCTTCCCAATCCACAAAGCAGAGCCTCTGACAGCCTTGTGTATGAACTCAGTGCTGCACATACTTATTCCCTCAGAGAGAAAACTTCTCAGCATGCGAATAAATCGGGGAAGATCACAAGTTCACATATCAGCGTGCTATGGTTCTGGAAAGCCGAGGATGAAACTGCTGCTGGTGCAAAACATTTCCTGGCTTTCAATGACTGTTAAAAGACAAAATAAGGCTTTTGGGAATAGGTTTGCAACTTGAGTATCGAACCAGATCAGATTTTGATGGCACCTTGTGAAGTCTACTTTTGAAGAGCAAAATTTCAGTTGCCCCAAACTAATGTTTCTCACTGAACTCCAAAAGACGTGAGAAGAACAAGTCCCAGCTGAAGGAAGATCATTTATGGTAGCATACAGCCTGTTGCTGATCTTTCCCTTAAGTCATTAAGATGTAAAATACATGCATATTCTTCAGTTTCACGTCATATCCTCAGGTTTAGTCCTCTTGTTCTTCCTTGTATGCATTTTAAATCTAAGAAAAAGACAAGCCAGTGACTTCCCAGGCATTAAAGGGGAGCAACCCTCATTTAGAGAGGAACAGACCTATTCCATGTGACAGCTGATGTAACACTTAGCTTTTACAGAGACATCCTTACCCCTAAATGAAGAAAATGATGTTCCAGAGGAGGAATTATGTGAACATTTTTTGAGGATGGATTTTTTATCTTGGTGGCCTTGGGCATGACATGAATTTAACATGAGACTTTGTTTTGTAAGGTTGACACCAATAAGCCCAAGGAAATCAATTTTTATCACGCATATTGTGTTAACCCTGGTGCTGTTTGACCAATGGGATATGACATTGTCTGGTAAGATATACGAGAACTATGTTTCTGTGTGTATGTGTGCATGGGCATATGATAATCTGCACAATTTCAGATGAAAAAAGGCACTGGAAAATGAAGATGCATTTGCTCTGACTTTCATCTTTAAAGGTTCATTCCTCCTGGTCTCCTTATCTACTGATTTCAATATAGAAAATATGCTTAATTCAGCGGAGTGCACAACTTTGTGCTGCTCTAGTGGGTGCTTTCTGAAATACTGTCTCCACTGTTAATTCATACAACAGAATTGGTACTAAAAAATCCAGCCATTACCATTAGCTGATACAAAATCTTAAACTAAACATTACTTGTAAATGGACGTGAATTGACCCACACTCCTACAGGCAACAGCTTTTCCATTGGCTTCAATGTGCTGTGCAATGACTTTTAAGAAAGTGTTTTCCCTGAAAACAGAAAGATGCTAATTTCACTTTTGATCCAACTTTAATGACTATGAAAAGTAGCAAAGCCATGGAGGACTGCTTGTCAACCAGTGGAAAAATACCTAGTCTTCAGCCTGCCCTATGAGACTCACACTATTTCCCCACTGTAAAGAGGCTGGGTTTATCTAGGCATATCTTCAAATCACTGAATCATAGAATAGCTTAGGTTGGAGGGGACCTTAAAGATTATTTAGTTCCAACACCTTGCTGTGGGCTGGGTTGACAGCCACTAAATGAGGCTGCCCAGTGCCCCATACAAACTGGTCTTGAATGCCTTGAGGGATGGGACATCCACAGCCTCTCCGAGCAGCCTGTGCCAGTGCACCACCACTCTCTGAGTAAAAAATTTCTTCTTAACATCTAACTTAAATCTCCCCTCTTTTAGTTTAAACCCATCCCTCCTTGTCCTGTCACTACCAGAGCATGGAAAAAAGTCAGTATCCGTCCTGCTTTAAAGTACCGTTCATTACCAGAAGGTCACAACAATATCTCCCTGGAGCCTTCTCCAAGTGCAACAAGCTCAGTTCTCTTGCCCTCTGCCCCAGCTCTGTAGATGCAGCCCAGGATACCGTTGGCCTTCTGGGCTGTAAGCACACACTGCTGTCTCGTGTCCAGCTTTCCATTCACTGGAACTCTCAAGTCTTTCTCAGCAGGGCTGCTCTCAATGAGCTCTTCTCCCAGTCTGTACTCATATCTGGGATTGCCCTGACCTGTGAGCAACACCTTGCGCTTGGCCTTGTTAAACCTCATTAGATTCTCATGTGCCCACTTTTCGAGCATGTCCAGGCCTCTCTGGATGGTGTCCCTCCCTTGTACTGTCACACCTGCATCAATCAGTTTAGTGTCATCAGCAAACATGTCAAAGATACACTCAGCGCCACCACCTGTGTTGAAGATAAAGATGTTAAAGAGCACTGGTCCCAACATGGACCCTGGGGTACACCATGTGGGACTGGCTTCCAACTGGACACAGAGCTGTTGACACCAACCCTCTGACTACAAACATCCAAATATTATGACCATTATGTTACAGATGTGATCAGTACTCTTTTTTAACAGGTCATACAGGCTAAAGAGGCAATTTTCTTTCTTTCTTCTTTTTTTTTTAATGTTAAATGCCACAGCTCTGTAATTGCCTCTCTCCTGAGGAATCTGTGATCATGATGCCTGCTGTGACTTCTGCAGTTATTTGGCAGAACTGAGGATCTCTCAAAAGCTGAAACCCAGACAGCTCCAAAGGAACATGAATTACTCAAATACGGAGGCAGCTAAATCAATGAAGACTCAATTAAGCTCTCTTTCAAGGATTTCCACTTAACTAAACTTGGAACAGTCTTCTGCATATGTTTCTCTTCTCTAGGACAACTGTTCCACTAAATTGGTAATGGTGAAGGAAGTTCTAAGGCAGCAGGGGATGGCATGAAACTGAACTTGATCAAAAAACATCAAGGACATTTATAACACTTCCAGTCACAGTACGTGTGGCTAGGATAAGTGCCTAAGATTTTGGCAGTCACTCCAGGAGTTAAATTTATAAACCCTAACTAAGAGCTGCAGACCTAGAAAACAAATGCAGACAAGCAGAGAGCTGAGGCTGAGACCCTTTAATCCTGAACTCTGGATTTTCTGTTCCAAGCACGGTGGTCACCTGATTTAGAAATGTTAAGGAGACCGACGGTGAACTGCCCCCCTCTCAAACTCCAGTCACTCTGCTTTGGAAAAATGATCAGTGGACACTAAAACTCAGGCTGTGAAACCTCTGTCCTCAAATTGTCATCCTTTTGGATTGCTTCAGCCTTCTCATTCTTCACTTTGAGATGAAGATTGCCCGTAGCGTCTGCACTGACCTGGTCATTGGGATTTATCTCCTAGGGCACTGAAGACACATCTCTAGACATTGGAAAAGCTCAGAAGCTGAGAAGAAGTTCTCTGTAATGCTGTATTACAGTTAGATAATCTGTATTTGCTTAAGGTAAATTGGAAATGCGTAAATATCTTTGCAAATGAAGACCTCATGAAGTCTGGCAGCAAATGAATCACAGAATCACAGAATTGGAGAAGTTGGNAAAAATGATCAGTGGACACTAAAACTCAGGCTGTGAAACCTCTGTCCTCAAATTGTCATCCTTTTGGATTGCTTCAGCCTTCTCATTCTTCACTTTGAGATGAAGATTGCCCGTAGCGTCTGCACTGACCTGGTCATTGGGATTTATCTCCTAGGACACTGAAGACACATCTCTAGACATTGGAAAAGCTCAGAAGCTGAGAAGAAGTTCTCTGTAATGCTGTATTACAGTTAGATAATCTGCATTTGCTTAAGGTAAATTGGAAATGCGTAAATATCTTTGCAAATGAAGACCTCATGAAGTCTGGCAGCAAATGAATCACAGAATCACAGAATTGGAGAAGTTGGAAGGGACCTCTAGAGATCATCACTGGATAGTAGTACTTCCTAAATGTCACAGAGAGGGAAAAAGTCAGTAATTTTTTTTTTTTTTTTTTTTTGAAGTCCCAGTAAAATCCTTGTCTCAGTTGCCAACTCTTATCATTAAACACACAGCCTGTGATTTTGTATCTATCCGGACAATTCAGGACCAAGCAACATTCCTATAATTGCTCTTCAATCTAGTTTTAAGGGATACTAGCTGTGTATAAAGTGAGTCACTGTGAATGAGCGACTGAGGAGGAATCCTTATCTCAGGATTCCTCCTGGTACACAGGTCAGTGTCCAACCATCAACTGTCCAGAAAAGAAATCAGTATACTTATTACACAGATACGTAATATGCTTTGTATAATCAATTTTTGGATGACTCTGGTGAGTATCTTGCACGCCAAATGTCAACTGCCAAATAAAGAACAGTGTGAAATCATTGCTTGAAATCTGAGGAAAGTGAAGGACAATATTAGATAACATAATTTCTTTAAGAACGATTGTGGATCCAAACATAATACTGTTTTGATGGCCCTGGGAAGGTACTGATGTATCACTGAGATCCCTCTGTGAAACAGCATTCCCCAAACACAGTCATATGGGAAATGTTGAACCACGGCCTGAACCACTGATTGATCACCTGAAGTGAGCACTGAGTCAGCCTCAGGAGCACAGGCAAAGGCAATGCACCTGTGTGACCAGAAGGGGTGGAGTCTGGCTCCGCCTCTCCCAGACTCCCTTTAAGGGCTGAGCACCACTGGGGAAGGGTCTCTTGTTGGAGGCCCCTCCTGTGTGGAGTTCCAGGTGAGTCAAACTTCAGTGACAGGTGAGCCCTTCCTAATATGTCAAGTGTCTTTATACGATCTGGATAATCCATCTGAAAATATACTGTCCATCCTCATTATATTGTGTGGGTACTATTCATTCAGGGTATTCACCCTACAACAATCAATGTGACTTGCTCATTTCCCTGTCAGCAAGTATGTCTTACTGTAACTGTTTTGTTGCCTCTTGATTAGCCAGAAATATTTGGTCCAGCTTAAATAGGTCAAACTATTCATTCTATTACATATTATTACATATTACGTTCTATTTCATGTTGTAGCATAGGATGTTTCCTTCTTCTTGCTGTACTCAGACTATATGAGGTTAGGAGAGCTGTCTTATTGCTTCATTAGCTGCCATGCTTGGGGAGCGAAGTCCTTTGCTAGGGCTCATTAAGAGGTGAAGGGAGATAGTGTGCCAAGAGCTGAAGATGCAGAGGATCGGTAATGGCAGGCCCTGGAAAAAAGTGGTTAGGATGAGTGACTCTTTAATTAGCCCTCTTGTGCTGAGCATTGCCCTGGACTTTTTAGCTGAACTGGGCTATAAAAGACCTTTTTGTATTTGCTTGTACAACAGCACAAGGATGCGAAAGGGAAGAGATTTCATTCTGTTCAGAGAGAACTTGAAATGCCTGTTTCTTCTGCATATGGTTTCTTGTGGGACTTCTCTAACTTTCACTGAAAGACTTTATATGAGGGAATCTAACAAAAAAGAGAAGCACGTTGAGGGGAAGGGGACTCTGTCCCTTGTATGAGAAAGGGAAGCATGTATAGGAAGGATTTTTCCAGAATGAAAATTCTGTGGTGCTATGGATATACTGGCAGTGGGCACACACATAAAGCTAAATAATTTTAAAAGGTACCTTATTACTTCCACAAGATACCGTAGAGCAGAACATGTGAGAAATTGAATTGCACAGCTTGTCTGTGATGAGAAAAGGCTAGATGGAATGAAAAAGGATATCCGAACAGGAAAAAAAAGAATCTCTCTAATATTACTGGTTTTTGAAAAAAAAAACAACACCAAAGGGCTTCATGCTACAAGCTGTGTTTCTCTAAGGCTGTTGCTTAAGGCAGGTGAAACCCATTTACATAATGGAAAGGTTGAGCATAAGGTTCAGAGACAGTCTAGTCTTACTTTCTATGTATGACAATGACATGGTGTCCCTAACAAAGGCAGGGGGGTGGAAGTGAATAATCTTTAAGGTCACTTCCAACCCAAAACATTCTGTGATTCTGTGACACAAGACTTTCACCCACCTCCCCCCATACTGGCTGTTACCTTCTAAATGAACTCAGTGTACCTTTCAGGTAGCTAATAGTCTTGAAGGTGTTGAGAGCTGGAAAACCCACTGTAGACACACAGTCCTCTGGATTTCACTGGAAGCAAATGCAGTCCTAACCTCTTTGCAGAGCTGAGGTTGATTTATGCAAGTACTTAAATAGTCCACTTAACAATTTTTCTATTCTGTTTGTTTGTGTTTTTATAGGACAATAAAGTCTGTCCCTTTCAGTCTCTTCAGAGGACCCCCTACTGCCCACCCGGGGCAGTGTTGCTATGTGTACTAACAAACTTACTCACTCTGTTTTAATCATGGAAGAAGGGTACCACACATCCAGTGAGTAAATCTGTCTTTCAAATCAAGTCATCAATTCAGTGGAAAGGTCTGGGTTAGAAATGGAAGTTTACAAATCACCTTAGCTGTGATTTTTAGCTGTGAGGCACAATAACCTGAATGTTACAGGCAGCTTGGTAAGGAAAAAGGTCTTGGAATGATGCTCAACTTTGTCTCAAATAACCTCACGCTGCCCAAGAAAGTTTGCACTGGATGGATTTATAAAAGTAGTATAAAGAAAGCTTATAAATCATCTGAACATGACCCTGCAAGTTAACAATGGGAAAGTAAGCTCTGTTTGCGTGTAGAAGTGAACATTTTTCTGAATCCATCCATGCAATCCCTAAACCTCCACATAAACTCAGAATAATGACTCAATTATGAACCATGTTACAAAATCACTACTACCTTCTCCCTTCCTGTAATCTTATAAATGCAATACACAGAGTATGGAATTGGAGATGTTACTGTGGGGGAAAAGGAAACGTCTGACACCAAATGTATCCTCCTCTCAAGGCACAACAGCTACTCTCTCTACATTTGTGGAGGTTTTGATCAGTATAGTTTTAGCCCCAGGCAAGGAGTCCTTCCTTTTGCTGTATTCTTCAGCCCAGCCAGTTCTACCATATGACAAGCTTCCTAACATGACATCTAACCTGAGTGATTATTGTACAGAAGCTTTTTTTCTCTTTCATAGCCTTTCTAAGGAGTTTATTCAGTTTGCCCTACCCTTGGAAGTCACTCCCTTAAAACACTTGCAAGCAATTAACCTGATTTCTTATACACATTACAGTAATTCCTCAGTGAAAACATTGTTTGTGCAATTTTTCTACTATACCCAATCTCCTCATAGGTGTTTTTTTATTTTTGTGTGTGGAAAATTCATTCCATTTCACTGCCTAACCAGACCTGCCCTGGATTTCTAGCCTAGTTCCACCTTATCTATTTAAGGTGAAGAAGCTGTACTGCTGAGGTCTTTTATTTCTGAGCACAGTACATACAAGCCAGAAGACTAATGCCCCATAGGCTCTGATTATTTAATGTATTATAGCATTCCTCAGTATGGCATCTAAAAGCAAGCTGTGTTTGGAAGTAAAAAAGAAAAGCTCTTGAACGCTTTTTCCTTAGCTGCCACTTCGGTTACCAGATGCAGATTTTGAGCATGATACCCATTTAGATATCTAAAGGAACAAAGAAATTTCATATTTTGAGACCTCTACATAAAAATGCCTATAAAAATCTGTCTTGGTGCTCGTGGTATCCAGTGCTTCTACCCAGTTAACTTCTTTCCCACTTGATATGGGACACAGCTTACAACTTTACAAACCTCGTGTGACACCCACTCATCTTCCTCCAGCTGAGCCTAGAAAATCACAGCATTTAAATTTTGAGGGGAGAAAAGATCTGAAGAACTATCATCTCTTTCTTTGTTGCTTATGGTAACCTGAAGAATATTTAGTTATCTCCTAAAAATCAACAGAGGACATTCCTTGGCTACAAGGATTCATCAAAAGCCAACACCAGAGCAAGCAGTTATGTGTAGACCATCAATTACATGCATAGCAATATAACGTACTCAAGCAAGCCTACGTGGCTTTAATGGGGTTATTTATTATATTGTTCTATGCTCAGCTATAGAAGCAGCATTATTTATGTAGTTGAGCTATGGCGTTTCTGCTTCCAGTCATGCCCAACACGAGCTTTACAGGAACACATCTGCAGTGCTATTTTTGCAGTCCTAAGTCAGAATATTTTACAAAGTTTAAATAAACCAAAGAACAACCGGAACCATCGCTGACGTTACCGATTGAGCAATCGTGTCCAGTCCAGTTAGGATCACAGCTGCAGAGCCCGGTATCGGGGAGGAAGGTCCCGTGCCCAGAGCACTGGTCCAGACATGTGGCTCTCAGGGTCTCGCAGTTGGTTCCTCCCCAGCCAACTGAACAGTGACACTCTCCTCGCACACACACGCCTCGTCCCGAGCAGGTGGGATCCATGCAATCCACTATGGGCAGGAAAGAAAAGGAAAGCAGACAAAGGGAATCAATTTCAGAAAGAGGAACTATCAGCTTGCCATCTATGCAAGCTTATTTCTACAGCATCTCAAGGCTCCGAGCAGACAGCAAAGCCAAGCTGTGCACAAAACAGGTGCTTCAAGGAGATACTGTCCCCACACTGGAATGAGATGTAAATGTCCCTGGAAACATTCAAGGTCAGGCTGGTCAGGGCTCCGAGCACCTGGTGGAGCTGAAGGTGTCCCTGTTCACTGCAGGAGAGTTGGACCAGATGGCCTTTAAGGGTCTATTCCAACTCAAATGATTCTATGATTCTAAAACACTTGAAAACAAGAAAAAAATATACGATGAAATGTGTTCTTTCATCCAGGCCTACAGTAGTAAATGACCTTCCAAGTAAGAACAGGCTAACGTCAATTAAGATTAGAATAATACTCTCTTGTACACGTATTGCATCTCCATTTACTCTATTAGAACAAGTTAAACTACTCCTACTAATGAATTCAAAGCTGAGCTCTAGTTTTTCTGAGAGTGAATTTTACATAAGGACTCAGCAGAAGTTTATGCCCTGATTCAGCAAAACATATGCTTAAACTGAAGAATACACTGAGGCTTATGCAGGTTTTATAGGCAGTTACGTTCATCTTAAACACATCCTCTCCTTTTTTGGAGTAAGGATTAAAACAAACGTATTTTTTGTTCTACAGCGGTATTCTTCTGTTTCTATCGCTCAACGAATGTGCTTTTTTAATGGCTTCTGCTTTTAAAGAGGAGGTGTTTTTAAAAGGAGATTGGAGACAATGCAGTTGGGTGTAAGGCACAGCAGCGTGCACTGTACACCCTGAGTTATGTGCCTTGTAGGCAACTGTCAGCTCCTCTGCCCACGGGACAATTTCAGCAGCAAGAGCAAAACATGCAACGCATCAGACACCCTCCTAAAAAAGAACCAGAGGAGTTGATCACCTATTTATGTAGAAAAGCATGTAGGACAGCCTAGAGCAGTTCTTGCCATCACTGGCAGTGCCCTGGGGATCAGGGACAAGAGTCAGCCTGGCTTGGTGCAGAAGGAAAGCTGCTCCTGGCTCAAATAAAGAAGTGCAGAACACAGCCACAGTGCACACAGCAGGTTTGCAGCTCCTATTCTTCCTGCAAAAGCTAATAAGAATCCCAACGACCTGCTTCAGATCCAGAAACCTTAACACGAAACACAACAGCTGCTCTGGCAATTCTCTGGATTCGCAAAACCTCCTCGCTCAGACAAGTAATGGCTCAGCAATTACTATCCCAAGGCATGTGAGAGCATTTTGAGTTCTCTTTGATTCCCGGAGCCCTGATCATAGCTGGAACAATTCTCGAAAACTGTAAGAGGCTGGAAAGGATGAGTCTATAAATCTCCTTCAGTGCTAGCAAGCTGGGAGCTAGGTGCCAATTTTAGCATGAGACCCTTGGAGCCCTGGCCCCGTTCTTTCTCAGCGGTAATGAGCAGGAAAAGGACTAAGAAAGGGACTAGCAGCCTCCTAGGCTCTCAGCAGATGGTTTGAACGTAGGGAACAAAGATCACAGGCTAACTGACAAGAGGCTACCTCCAGGCAATTCATCATCCCCTCGGAAGGTCAATTGGGAAAAAGGTGAGTTTTACAGAGGGCTCCATCACGGGAGGCAGACAATCCACCAGCTCAGCTCCAACACAGCCGATTATAGGAGGGGAATGTGCATGTCAGAACCCCCCATTTATCATAATCCCAAGGCCATTTTTCATGTTGAAATGAGCCCTTTCAGAAAATGTCACACACAATGGCTACTTTAATCTCAGCCTCACTAGCTGTATCTCTTTAGGCTTTCTGCACCAGCGCAAAGGCCCTGGGACAGGATTAGGGGCTTCTGCTTTCTTCTTCATCAATTGCTTAGTGGATCTGGAGTACAATGTTATATTTTTAGGGAGTTCTGCTTGACAAATTTAACTGCTCAGGAGAGAAGCTGCTGAGAGAAGCGGAGACGAGGGCAGGAGGGCAGTGCTGACAAAATCTCCCATACTTAAAAAAAATAAATAAATAAAAATAAAGAGTTTTACATATATCTGTGTTGCTGCTTGGAAAATGTCCCAAATGGTCTAATTTCTGGTTAGAAAATGCCCCATTTATAGTTCAACCTTGTGCGGAACCTTTGCCAAGAAGATTAATCATGCAGCAGGCAAGGCTAAAGTCTCTTCTACACTTTTCCCCAATATGCTTCATGCATCGTTGGTCACACGAGTTATTAGGTTTTTTTGCAGTACCCAAAGAGTAACTTCTCATTTTTCACTGATTAAATTTGCTCCCCTCCCTTAACATCTTGCTGGCTTAGCCCATGCCTTATAAAATATTGGCCAATAAACTGAGGATGGAGAAAAGAAAAACTCCTGTAAGACTGCTGGCTGGTGTTTTATAAACATTGCTGGACTTCTGTGGGGGGAAAAGAAAAGACAGAAGAAACACTGGAATGAAAAGTCATTCTAAATATGAGCAAGCAGCGAAGCTACAAGAACGGAGAAATAATAAAAAGTAATCGATGCCAGATGGTGGCTCTTAGAAGAGAAATTAAAAACAATTTAAAAAATAGTATCAATCAGCTTTTAAAATGGATTTAAATAAACATAGATTTGTATATATGAATGTATATATGCAGTGAAGATTTCCCATGTGGTGTGTTACTGAGTTACCCCCCCCCTCCTCACAACGCAGTACCAATCAGGCCTGGAATATGAGAAACAAATGGAGAGTTGGGAAAGTCCAAAACAGGATTCATAAGGAAAATGATGTTCTCTTTGTTCATTGCTCTTTTTCAAGTTTTTACCTAGCGGGACTGACGCTGTCCCCTGCTACAGTGACAACATGAAACAACCTAGGGCCATCTGACTTTTCAGCTTGAGTATGACCATGGAAAAAAGGCTCCTGTTAGAAAAAGGCCAAATCTTACTGTGATTTACACACATTAAACAGGACTTGCTGAAGGCAAAACGAGTATTTTTTCATTTCTGTTTATTCAGTAAAGATATGATCTTGTAAATAATGAGATCTATGGAGATGTTTTAAAGGCACTTCAGTAGTCACCATCTTTGGGGTTTGCATGGCCCACAGCTTCACTGAATTGTGCCTTCTTAAGCTACAGTGAAGCTCTCTCAGGAGGTGGCTTACAGTCACTGAGCTGGCATTGTCTTCATCTCTAACACTACAGACACAGAAGGCGTGTTACATCTGAAATGTCAGAAGAATTGCTAGATTTGATGCCATTTCAGTGTCTGAATCCAATTCAGCCTATTTCCATTGTCTGCAAAATAAAAGCCATTTCAGAGAAATCTTTATCCCGCATGCATGAGGACGACTATAAATTAATTCAAGATCTAATGATTCTTACACATGTATCAAACTGATGTCTTAACTCTACCAGGCACTGGAAGCCTTATAGCTGCATTTACAGGAGCATAATTTAAACATAATTACCCCTCAGGTTCTCTGCATAGAATTCTGAGAACATTTTTCTTAAGCACTGAAGAGTATTCTGTAAATCAGATACTTTCGGATGCATTTTTGTAACTGCCCAAATGATTTGTACACTTAGAAAACTGTCCACTTTTTCACTTAGCAATAAGAAGCAGTCACAGACTGGAGAAGATAAAGGTTTATGATGGCAGGTGAATTTCTGCTCAAAAAGATGAAAGATAAAAGAGCTAAAAGGCATTGTATTTCGGAGTCACAAATCTAAATGTAAATGAAAAATGTTTGGGGGCTAATGTAAGAAAAAGAAATATATATATATATATACACAAAGCTATGAAAACTATTAAAATAATATCTTATTTTCAAGCAGAATTTTATCATAATTCAAGTCCCGAGCATTTCTAAGCCTTTTAAAGAATCAAGGACTTTCATAGGCCACCATTTTCTATATGCAAGCAACTGAAATCACTAGGCATAGCACAACAGAGAAGAAAGCACTACAAAAGTAATTACATGTTTGGATGTGTAAATGGCAACGATGCTTTAATAAGAACATTTGAACATATGATTAGATGTTCTGGTCTTTCAACTAGATTTGCCTGTCTGAAGCATTTGATGGTTTTTTATTGAATTATTGAACAAATACGATAGCTAACGACAAGTTATTACAACATATCATTTTTATGTTGCATCCATCTACTGTGTCCCTAAGGTGCCTATTACCATTCTGCTTAAGTGCCAGTCCTATTGTGAACTGCCTCCAGCCACGTAATTGTGTAACGACAAGCCAAGCAAAGGCTAATTGAATGCATCTTGCCAATACCTTCTTCGCAGCTCTCGCCCTTGTACCCTGGGTTGCAGATGCAGGTCCCCATGATGCACGTCCCGTGGTTGCTGCAGGTGACATCGATGCATTGGTTGGTGGGGACGTCACATTCTGCTCCTTTCCAGCCACTGTGGCACAAGCATCTCCCTTTCATGTACTGCCCGTTCCCACTGCACAGCACTGGGCAGGATGCTGGGGAAGGATGATAGAAATCACATTAAAAGCAACTGTACACAATTCTCACTTCAAAAAAGAGCATAGAAGTCCAGCATGGGATTTATAGTCCTTGTACACACTCTTTCAGTGGGGTATGTTGTTCTTTTCTTTGCCAAAACCAATTATTTTACAGGGAAGACAGCCAGCTGTCAACTGTATTCTCTTACGAATGTTTAAAACAAAGGGTGCTCTTGAGTTAGAGCATCTCTTTGCTTTGTGTCTACAATACTTGTTTCACCAACTAACCTAATACCTTTCTTGCATTATGACTTTCCTATGCACTGGTGTCTCCTCTGGCAGCCCCACTGATCTTAAATTGCTTATCACTGTCCCTCACTTGCTACCAGCCTTCACATTCACCTCAACACAGCCCCTGCTGCAGTTCCAAGTTGTACACCAATCACTCCCTGCTCTACTGTTGTAATTCTCGGCTTTACAGTTTTCAGTTCCTTTGCTCGGTGTCCAGAATGCCACGCTGATACTATTTCCCTGATTTAGCATGTCACACCATCAGCTGCAACTCCAGCCCACTTTTATGACCTCTGCTAGACTCCATTCATCATCCCACACAATGCAGAACTAGATTCCTGGCTTTCCAAGCTCCCTGTAACAACAGTTTTTAAATAGGAACTTTGACATCGAGAGGGAACCTTCTGGGTTCCAGTTGGTGTTCAGTGCTGCTCAAAGGGAGAAAAGGAAGACAAAGTCAAGCGGTGGCATGGTGGATTCCAGAATTAGCTTTATCTGAGTTAACTTTGGAAAAAGTCAGGCAGAGGATGATGGGATGGACTGCAAGATACGGAGCTGGCTCCCCACAGAAGGAGAAGGCAACAGGGACAAGACCCCGGCCTCCATGACCACAGCTTTGGTAACTGCTATTCTCTAGACTTCCTTTGGCTCCTCTCTGAAGATCTTTGCTTCCTTTCCATTTCTCTACAGCTGCCACCTTTGCCTCCTCCTGTCCTCTGTTCTGATTTGTCCACTGAAGCTACCCTCAAAAGCAATATCTTCCTGTCCACTATCCCTTGAAATTCCATCTTGCTTAAGTTCTGTTCTCTTTAACTGCATTCAGTGAAACTCACCTGAAAGAACATACACTCAAATCAGATTTCTCTCCTTCACTGTTGCACATCATCCTCATGTGAGGATGGACTTCACGCCAGCTCCTCACGAAAGCAAGTAATGAACACTTTTATCCAGGATAAATGTGAGAGGAATAGTCCTGTCTGCTGCTTAATTCACCTGCGTTAGGCATGTGATTAATACAGTGTGCCTCATTTGCTTTGCTCCTGGCTCTGAGTACATGCAGAAAGAGCTGTGAACATGGTGAAGAGAAACACTCCTCTCTTACTTCCTTTTCACACAGTAGCCATGCAATGCCCATCCAGTGTTATTTATCATTATAGACAGGTCTGAGTCTTACAGAGTTATAGTGCACTCTGTGCAATACAAAGCATTATCAGCTCTGACTGTTAAACTGGTTTGAAATGCAGTGAACTATAATAAAAGAAATGTAGAAGAGAAAGGAATTTGACAACTGTTATTACTAAGGAGTGCTCTGCTCACTTTAAAGAAAGCACATTGCAGTGGTGTGCATCATCTGCGAGGAGAATTCAAGGCAATATAATGTACAATATAAGACAGAAGTTGTTTAAGATACACTGTGTTATATATATGCTTCCCAGCAAACTCACTCAGTAATTTCACTTTCCAGCTAGGCTGATGGAATTTTCCCCCCTCCTATCTCAAATTTCAAATGCTCAGTAATGGAGCTCTTTCAAGGCACTGGAAGAGGATTCTTAGCAGCTCTTTGCCACAAGAAGAAAGAATAATTGCCTTTAACCCATGAGAGGCTGTTGAAAAAGACTTACGTATGTTCTGACAAGACAGTTGATCACTCAGTACAAGATCAGATAAATTGCTGGCCATCTGCAATATTCTATGGAGAATACCTTCCGTATAACCTGGGAAGTGCTGTGCCAATGTTAAGCCAATGGGAAGAACAGGAGCTCCTTTGTATCATGCCATAATGAATAAAGACAAAGGAGGTTTCTGGATTTCTTTCCACTGCTACTTGGGTAACTCTTTTCCATACATAATAATACATAATTGATTTGATCACTCCAATTCCATTCCAACAAATATCTAACATGCCTAAATCACAGTAATTCTCTAGCATGGTAGCAACAGCCCAAGTGCACACCACTTGAAGTTCAGCATCACAGAGAGAGTAAGATTATTCATTTATTTGCTTTACTCCCATAGATAGCATAAAAAACACCTTCTTCATGTTCAAGGAGATCTTCAAAAGGCCCACGAAAACACCACCTCTGGTGATTTGCTCTCATTTACACTGTTTAAAACAATTGGTTAAAGATACGATTGTATTGTTTACCAATTACGTAACTGGTTAATAATGTAATTATATATTTCTGATCCAAACTTGCCCACAGATTTGGGTGGGGAATTGCAAGGTTGAATGGAAACAAAGGAACACCCAAGAAATCTGTGAGCTGTATGGGCAGAGAACTTGAGAATTCCTGCTCTATCCAGGAACTGACACACAGCTGCAGTCAGATCCTGTGGCAGCCTTGCATGTGCTGCAGTTGCTGTCCTTGAAGGGATGTTTAGGTCAAAAGCAGCATCTTGCATTCCCTTGAAAACCAAAAGAAACCCAACGCTGGAGCCCTCGTATCACGAGCTCGGGGAATGATTTCACTGAATGAGCCCTCAGGGTAGGAATGCACATGCAAATTGCATTTTTACACTCCAAGTATTTGTCTGTCTCCCATAAAAGCAGACAGTAACCTGTGATAGGAGCCCAGATAAATCAGACGGGTTCATAACAGCCAGAGTAAGCAACCTTGTGAAATCGGAGACACTTGTGTGGCCCAACTGGAGCCTGGGGAAACCAAGAATGGAGGAAAGCTCCCCTGATTCAGATTGAGAGTTTAAATATTCTGCCTGACAATGAAGGAGCTTTTCATTCTGCCCTGACTCTGCAGGGAGCCTTTGGGGAACAACCCCCGAACTTCTGCCCCTAGTTGAAGTCAGGAGGTGCGAGAGATGGCAAAATTCCTTTTGTCTCCAGCTGCATGGACTCAAAAAGGAGCTTGGAAATGCAAACCAAGCCCAACCTGAGTCAGCAAGAAGTTTGACACCAGAGCTCACGGGGACACAGACAGCCACATCCATCTTACTGGGCCGCGACCTCCAAGACATCAGCGGGGTTCAGCCGGGCCCCAGGCTGCGGGGTGTGTGCTGGGCCTTATCTCCTGGCTGGGCTACAGGGACGTGGCCCACAGCCTCACACAGGCACAGCAGACCACAGTGGGAGTGGGAGCGGACGTGGGGTTGGACAGAGTTTAGATTTCTCTCTTGGGAAGGAGCCCAGCCTGCTTCCCAGACAGAGCAATGGGCTGGGGAGAAGGCCTGACCTGCTGCCTTAGCACAGCTCCTTGTGTGGGCACTGACTTTTTGCATTATCTCCCCATACACTGATTTATAAATCTGTGCCGTGTCTGTTCAACTGTTCCAGCCCCAAAAAAAAAAAAAAAAAAAAGACCTTGAAAAGACTGGAGCACAGCATTCTGGCATTTTCCACATGCGACGTTAGGATTTCTCTGACTGTGACATGTTCTTATTGAAAGTGCTTCAGTTTGCTTTTACATGTTTAACTAACCTAAAAATTTCAGGTCAAATGAAAATCCTTCCAAAACGATTCATTAAAAATGCTTTTTGCTTGAGCAGAAAAAATGAATTATACTGTTTGCTGGGTAAGCCTTCTTCCCAAGGCATCCACTTTTGGCTGAAGCACCCAGGCCTGCCTCCCACTGCTCTGCTCCCTCCCTTGCTCCCCACAGCTATCAGACACAGCTGAGGCCAACTTGCAAGCCTTGCAGCAATGAAAAAGTACTGAAATTGTCTGCAGTCAGTGTATTAAAATAAAGTATTGTAATGGCACACAACGCAGTGATGGAGGAGTCTGTTAAATAAACATCAATGCCACATTTTTAAATCTTGTTTTCTAAAGTAATTCCCAAAGGGAAAGTTCCTAATGTGACATTTTTGCCTGTCCATACACAGCCAGGGAGTCACGTTTTTGCTGACAACAATGACAAGTAACGACTAAACCTGTAGATATGACCCGGTTCCTTTCTCCTCCAGCAGCCCCAGGCTGGGTAAGGTGCAGTTGGCAAAATGCATCAGCATGAAGGTAACTTTGATGAAGAAAAGAAATAACGGGAGGAGAGGAGAGAAGAGTTAATCACATGGAAATTCCTACCTCTACCACAGTCAGGGCCCAGAAAGCCAAGGAAGCAATGGCAAGTCCCGGACACGCAGTCGCCATTCCCGTAGCAATTACTGGGACAATTATCCACTGATTCTGGAAAGAAACAAAAGTTAGATATTTCTTTAGGCAAGAAAACACCTCTGAGTTTGCAAGGGAACTGGATGGCAAGACAGCTGAAACCTCAAAGCAACCACTGCAGCTGGGACTAGAAGCATCAGCCCTGAGCTCCTGTAATGGGAGCTCATTCCCTCATAGCAACGGATGCTTCAACATTACCACATCAGCATGTAGGAACTGCAAACCCTGTGACCAAAACCACAGCCACTCAGCACCCGCCAAGCTTTCTCCTCACTCAGGACCTGAGAACTTTTCACCCCACTTCTTTTTCTGACCTTTTTCCCTCGTTGAATATATCGGAGAGAAGCAATAAACACGGTTCTCCGCGCAGAACTCGCAGTTTTGGTCCGATATTGTTGAGTGAAGAAAGTGAACTGGGGCATTTCTTCTCACCAAACACAGATGATTTATGATTGATGTATTCTCCTATGAAGCTCACTGATGGCAGCCACTTGGTTCATCCTCTCTGCTCGCTGTTGATGGATTATTTCTACAGCATTGTACAAACAGCCTGAAGTGCTGGGGCTAACATATCTCGGTGGAACACGAATGGGACTGCTCCACACTTCCTTCTGCTCCACACTTCCTTCTGTTTCTAGTTAGTATCTTAAATTCCCTGACTTTGGCAAAAAACACTGGCTATTCATCTTCCACAGAGAGTAACAGGTAAGCAAAATGATATCTAGCACTTTTATCTTACTTTGAGGACAGTTTAGAATATCTGGGCTAAAACTTATCTCCCATCGAAAAAAAAAGACACCTTTTGGTTAACATCACTTTTCAGAAGGAATGAAAACCGTTTCCTTCCCTAAACTGTAAGCAAGCAGTGAGTAAACGTGAGCAGGCCTTGGAAAGATGATGGAGTACTGTAGTTCATTCCACACTATTATTTCACATTTTCTCTGAGGGGAATGCAGATCCGATTAAAACTGGTTTCACTTATACAGGATGGACAGCAGTGGTACATCTATCATGAAGCAGGGTATCCTGGCTATGTGAGTAATGACTGCAGTTTCCTAGCGCGCTTCACGAGGCTTTGTGGTAGCAAAGATATTTGTAAACTTCCTCTGGGTGTAAGTGAAAAGAAACAGCTGCAATAGAGATGTGCAGATTAGCTTCTAATCGGGAATGAAAGGAAGGCTGTTTCTGAATGGCTGTTCTCTGAACAACACAGGTTTCCGAGGGACATTTTAAAGGACATATTATAATTTAATCATTCAAAAAAGGCAACAGAGGGTTTAAGTAATAAAAACTGTTTCAAGCATTTGTGCTTGAAGTCTTGGCAGAAGACTCTGCACAAGCAGACATCTCCATGCAGCAAGGCAGGCACGGGAAAGTCCTGCCAGTTTTCTAGCACTTTGGTTAAGCTCATATTTGCTGTACGGTGTACAGAAACACAATCCCAGCACGTAGGCAACATGTTGGGATTGATCCACCACCTGTATCCCAATCATAGAGCAGCAGCCACGTTTCCCAGAATAAACAAACAAACTTGTGCATTTTTACAGCTAGTCAGGTGTGCTATCTCTCACTTCACAGCAGGCATAGACACAAATCTATCCCGTAAATTAAAAGACAGTATATGCCTGCACATGTATGATCTTCAGATCTTTGCGATGCTTTAATTTCAGTGCTGAAAACAAAATACAGTTTCGCTTTAGGCTTTCTTCTCTTTTTAAAGCCTTTTTGTCTGTTTCTCGAGAAATGCATCCAGAAATGCAGAAAGCAAAATTGCTGATGCACATACACGTACTTACACAAATAGGGAATGTATGGACCGTGAGCGCCGTGGAACAAGATAATGAGATGGGCAAGTAGATTTAACAGCTGTGGCTGAAAGAGTTGATCCTTTTCCCCCCTAAATGTGAATTGTTTTTTACTGCCTGAAAACTGGGAGCAGGAGCAGCACTGTACTCACCAGGTGAAACCTCACCATCACACCGCCATTCTGGGCTGGGTTCTGCAAGCTGCAGAAACATCGTGGTGAGGTTTTGTGTGCCTGACCTCTGAAGTCAGTGGGGGTACTCATGTCAGTGTCTGATGCAGGACAGACTCCTTGTGTCATGACAACACCTACGATATATTGAAAACTCCAGGTGTTTTTTTTTCAAGCTCTTGCTTTAAAGGATTAAATTGAGACCTTGAGAAGGAGTGAAATATCTACATGATTTTCTTGGTGTATGTATGTAAAACAGTAACATTTATGCAAAATATTAAAAAACAAAGAAGTATCTGAAAAGTAAAGCAGCATGAAATATCACAGCTCTTTCATTGGCTGAAGGGAAATCTTAATCACTGGAAAGAATAATTTCCATGGTACTGGATTTCCATTGTGGGTCAGTTGTACTTCATGTACTTGTGATGCCTACAGGAGGATATGACAGGAAAGACTCAGAACACCAATCAGATGCCTTCTGTAGGGCAAACCCAACAACTTGTTCAATAGAGTAGGTACGTATAATGGGCTCTGAAAGCTCAGAATCACCAAAGAAATGTAGTCTGTTTAGCTAAATATACTTTCCTGGTATATATTTTCTTTCGGTGAATCCATTCAATGAACTTCACTTTGGTGGTGTCCCTCTCCTCCCCTGACAAGTTCAGGTGTAGATTTTGTCATCACAGACATCAAGACTTGGTCAGATCCCATCCACAGGGACCAACACTAATGCTTTACAAAAATTACTCACAAACATTTAGTGTCTCATCTACAGCTCTGGCATTTAACTTCGAAAAATTGTGTGGTAGGACAAGATGATCTCTAGAGGTCCCTTCCAACCCCTACAATTCTGTGATTCTGTGATCATATCTCACTGACTCCTCAACCCTTCCTTTCCTGGGCTGTTCTCTGCAAGTATGCTCTAATTGCATCGTGCCACATTGTGACCCACACAAATGGAATAAAGACAGGTGAAAGAAACCCACTGTAACTTCTTCACTGAAGCATCCTGGTAAATTCTAATCTAATCTGTCCTGACCACCCTACACTATTAATCATAGAATCGTAAAGGTTGGAAAAGACCACCAAGATCACCAAGTCCAGGTGTCAACTCATCATTACATGGAAGAGAGGATCTTAAAAACCCTTCACTCCGCTTCTCAGCTGACTCTGAGTATTTTGGTAACATTTCCAACGTGCTCTAATTTTGTGTACACTCTCTTTGCCCTGGAATAACCTGACTGACAGGGACAAGATGAATCAAAGAGGAAAAGAAATTCTCCCCATCCTGTGTCTGGAGCACTTACTATTTCTTAGCAGCTAAGAATACTAACTTGCCTGGTGACTCAGGGCAATTAAAGTCTTTGTACACTCACAGAAATTCTTCGCTTCTGAGAATAAACTCAAAAAACAATGCATGTAGAATATTCTTGTACCAAAGCTGCTACAGCACCTTAAAAGGTATTGCCAAAAAGGAAGCGTTAAATGAACATGACTTTTTCTCACTAACTGCAGAACTAATGAGAATAAACATGGCTTATGAGCAACAAGTCTGCAAGATTCTGAGCATGCTTCTATTTATATATTAGATATGATCATGGGTTGGAATTGCTTTTCACTTTGAACACTGCAGGCGTTAGTAAATTATGGCCACTTAAGATCTGATAAAAGACCTCCATATACACCCCAAGACTGAGTTTAGTCTTAGATGGAGAGCTGCCTTGCTTTCCTGGCCCTTCTGATACGTACACACACATACACACATGCACGTATGCTGTCCCAGTACCTTACTTTCAACTTAAACGGGGTGTTACAGGTGATTAGTCTAGAGAACTGAGTTGGGGGAGCACTAGAAAACATAAAGAGTCAAATGGGCAAAGTTGGGCATTTTGTGCAGACTCAAGGACTTAGTAAAGACACTATTTAATGGGGCATAGATGATAGATGAGATCAAAATTAAATTCCAGGGAACCTCTACGTTAATGGCACAAAGCTACTTGAATGTCTTATAAGTATGAGCATAGTCAACATAGCTACCAACAAATACCAGTGAAAAACTACCAATCAAGCACAGTAAAGGCCAACCTCTGCTTTTCAATCCATTCTTATTCTGTAAGCTGTTACAAGTAATTATATCGATATTTTTCAATCCATACAAAACTCCATGTGGCATTTTATGAATGACACCATGGGAATTGCTTCAGAGAATCATGACAATGATTTGTTTTGTTTTTAAGAGTTAAAGTTCACAGTGAGACCATGACAATCCTTTCTTAGAAAGAGATAAATGTTCCCTGTTTTCAGTCTGACTCCCACAGCTTTCTCTTCAGTTCCAAATCTCTGAAATAATCAGATTGCCACCAGCTGGGAAGGGCAAAGATTGTAAATTGGAAGGTTAAGCATGCATGAGGCTTTCAGATGATTTTTCTATAAGGTCGAAATAGAAGTTTGATAATGCAGCTTCCTTGCCATCTTCCAACAACAAACAGCAGGAGGAGCAAACCTCCTGGAAGCAAACAACTCACGCTGGGGATAGATGAGCAAAACTCAAGGCGGTGTGGCTTCAGATGGAGACTGCAGAAGCAATGTCATATGGAAGTAATTGTCCTGCCAGCTTCTAAATCTAATTAGCAACTGAAAAAACAAGTCATATCCTGAATAAATACTGTAAACATGCAGATCTCTGCTGAGAGAAGGAGCGAATGACATAATGAGACATGCTATTTGCAGACCCACACTGTCATCCGGGAGAACAGCTTTGTCTGAGTCACACAGGTAATTTCTTACCCCTGTCCAGCCTATCTCACTCCAGAGAAGTAAGACTGCCTAGGTTAATAGAAATGAGAGATGGAAGGAGTGATGGCAGGCAGGGAGGGGATTTTCCTCTGCTCTGCTCTGCCCTTGTGAGGCCCCATTTGGAGTACTGGATCTTGGCCTAGGGCCCCGGGCATAAGAGGGATGTGGAGCTGCTGGAAAGGGTCCAGAGGCAGGCCATGAAGATGCTCAGAGGGCTGGAGCACCTCTCATATGAAGAAAGGTTAAGGGAACTGGGCTTGTTTACCTTGGAGAAGAGAAGGCTCTGGGGAGACCTCACAGTGGCCTTCCAGTACTTGAAGGGAGCATATAAACAGGAGGGGAAGTGACTTTTTACATGGTCTGATAGTGATAGGACAAGGGGGAATGGGTTTAAACCAAAAGATGGTTTAATGGTTAATAGGTTAGATGTTAGGTGGAAATTATTTACTCAGAGGGTTGTGAGGCTTTGGCATTGCTGCCCACAGAGCTGTGGGTACCCCAACCCTGAAGGAGCTCAAGGCCAGGCTGGATGGGGCTCTGTGCAGCCTGAGCTGGTGGGGGGCAACCAGCCCATGGCAGAGGTTGGAACTGGATGATTTTGAAGGTCCTTTTCGACCTAAACCATTCTGTGATTCTGTGATTCAATCAATGGTTTGGTAAGTGTGAAACAGATTTCTCCAAGTGAAAAACCCTTCTGAAGTACTCTTTAAGGAGCTTTAATCATCAAAGAGGAAACCAGATCATGGTCTGGAGCAAACCAGTGTGCACCACGCTGACTTGCAGCTGACCATTCTTTGGGATTTTTGCTGCTTTCTCTACTTTTTGGTATGAGTAATCTCACAGCTGGTGGATCTTAAGGTAAACTTGGCTGAAATCTTTCCCTCACTGCTTGCTTTCCCAGTGCAATCACCACTTACCCTGTGAGAAGCTATAAACTGGTATGATGCTGCCCATACCCACAATTAGATTTCACGTTATACTATCTGTTACTTAATGATACCAGTGAGCTTAATACAAAATTGTTAATTGCTACCATTCCCATATTTTCAGGCTGCTAATCACAGACAAGTTGTGTGCTTGATATCACAAACCTGTGGCAGCGACAGAGCTCCCTGGATAATGGTCTGGCTTACTGTTACCCACATGGATTAATGTGAAATATAATAAAAATATGAAGACAGACAAATTGTTGACCTCTTGATGGATTTCTTTTTTAGATACTTACCACCATGCTTGGCAGCCAGTGGTACAGGCACTTCAACAGACACCCGCCTTATTTATTTACTATGCAACACCCAACTTAATAGCTTGTTTCTGTATCTTTGGGCCAGAGGCCAAGGCAGATGTTTGCCTGACACCAAATCCTATTAGAGGCTGCAGTAACACAATTGTGTGTTAAAGCTAAATATTTTATAGCCTACACTTGCCACCATGCATCATCATTCC
The DNA here is from genome assembly GCA_013399175.1 of Odontophorus gujanensis. NCBI lineage: Eukaryota > Metazoa > Chordata > Aves > Galliformes > Odontophoridae > Odontophorus > Odontophorus gujanensis. The sequence continues at coordinate 619,332 of VXAB01008334.1, read as the reverse complement.
CTAGGCATTTAAAGGCAATGATCTACTGGCCAAGAAAAAATAGTTATCTGGCTGGCAGTTGAAGACAGTAGCTTTCCTGGGAGTTAATAAGCACCAGGACAGCTTTCTAAGAACTGATTAAATGCCAGTGTGGTGTGATTGTAGGAATTCAAACATAACCACCTCCTTTGACAGCCTCAAGGAGCTGATCTGGGACTGGCACCTTTTGGTGGCAAAAATGGAGGAACAGCACTGCAGTAGAGAAATTGTACTTTGATGAATTGGTGTTAATAGCAGTCTTTGGTACAGAGGTTCCAAGAATATGGAACTTGTTTGGCTGATGAGAAAGCAAAATATGAGAAGACAGATTAAAATAAAAGAGAAGGTTGTTTGTTTTTTATTTTTAATTTATTTATGTATTATTTATGCTGTTTGGCCTCTTCAGTGAGTAGTCTACTCTGCCTCTGCATGAAGAAAAATCTTTTGCTTTGTGCTGGTGAGAAAATAAACAAAACTGCAGGGCCTGAAGTTGCCATATCTACAAAATAAAAGCCTTTCCATATAACCTCTCACCCTTACACAGATAGTTTCTGACTGTCTATTCTTTGCCTAGTCATGTTTCCCCAGCTAAGGAGGATGCGTTGCAATGCAGGTGGAGCAGGACAGCAGGTAATTAGACCTCACAGCTCCTATCTGACCTTGAAATCCCTTGTGTGAGCCTCAGCAGTGCAAAGGGCTCCTCAGTAGAGCACAGCATCCCTCTCACACTGCAATGAATTACATCTCATGGGAGGGTGAAGGACTCCAAATCACTTCACCTTACTCTGTGCTGCTGCACCGAATCAGCTTTAGCAAGCCACATGCTATTTTTCTTAGACTCAGTGCTTGTCCAGGATAAAGCTGTCACCTGCAAACTCACTGCAATAATGTCTCTCCTTCACAAGAATGCTCCCTGTCACTGCCCTGACTATATTAGCAGTAATTTGAATAGGAAGTCAGGCAGTACAACATGAAAGGCAAGGAAGATTATGAAGCTCTGTGAACACAACCTAGCATTTAATTTACTTCCCAGTTGCAGAGCTTGCAGCCTTGTTTATTTTACAAAGAAATGATGCTACTCGATTGGATTTCACTGCAGGGTAGGTAGGATTCTAAGCCAGAGAACTGTCACCTGCTCCTGTAATCGTGATAACAATGCCAAGAGAGACGTGGAGGTGAGAGGGGATAAAACACGCTTCAGGTATCTGAAACATCACCATTGACATTTTGAGCCAAATTTAAAAAAAAAGAAAAGAAAAGAAAAGAAAAAAATAACTCTCTGAAAACAAAGGAAATGTGAAAATGTTGGGCCCACTGTGCTCTTGCTCCTCCTCTTCCTTTCTGAGTAGAAATGTGAAAGGACTGATTCCTCCTCGTGGTGCATCCTCACCTGCTGAGATTTTGATTTTTTTGCTCCATTTGTGTTTTATAGGGCTTTTATATTTCTAGCTCAAGTAATCCACACCTGGCAGCCAGGGATGTGATAGTCTTGACAGCATCACAGAAACTCACTCATTATTTTTGAGTGCTCTTTCACAGTTTCCTCTTCTGTAGGGCACCTATTGCGATGCTGATACTGCTAATGCCACTTGATGTTGTGCCAAGTTTTGACTATTCTTTTCTTTTCCTGATGGCTGGAAAATCTGTTTTAATTAAAAATCCATCCAGATAACCCTGTTTTGCTCTCATATCCCAAAGGAACTGTAACCTTCACATGGAAGTGTCAGGATGCTGCATTAGGAGAAGGGGAACAGGCAGGCAGTCCTTTTACACAACTCCTTCAGTCAATCCAGGCTCTGGAAAGTCAGAGTGAAGTACAATAATCACAGTATCCAATAGCACATTATTCTCCTCCTATCACTTAAAAAAAGCCATTTCCAACAGCAGATATCATACATCTCCATCACAGTACAGTGTAAAACTCACCAGCAGTGCCTCTGGAGTCTGGGTTGTTTTATAAGGTGATGGTGAAGCACTAAAAGTTTGGCATTCAACATCACTTTGAGTTGCTTGCTGAAACCATCAAGATCTGCTGACTCTGCCAAATTTGACAGTACATCATGTGAGCACAATTTCCCTTGAGATGTCTGCACTTCTGTTTCTATGGCCTGGCTTGAGACATCCATCCAGGTTCTCCAGTGGCCCAGCCACAATAACATCAGTCTTTCTCACACTATTTCAAGCACATTCAACTCCAAACCCAGCTGCAAGTACTACAATAGCAGCCTTGCGTGGACTATTTTTGAACTTCTGTTCTGGAGAAAGTGGGACCAAGTGGGAATAGTGTGGGGAGTAAATAATGAGGAGAATAAGCCAGCTTGCTTCAGAAGCCTCTACCACATTTGGCCTGAATTTGGTTTCCCCTTGGAGAGAGAGCTTTATCTCACCGGTTCATTCCTTTCTCTTACTGCTTCCTTTTAAAGAAATCTTTCCAGTGCAGAATGCCTTAGAATATAAAGCTATCAGATGGTTGAAAGCAGAAGTGTAATGGGATTTCAAAAGCACTTGGGCATCGCCCTATGTATACTACCATTTAAGTTAATGGTAAAATCTCCTTTGACTTCACTGGGATCAGAATAAAGGCACCTTTTAGAAAAGCCCACTAATGTATTTCTGCAGTTCATAGCGATATACAGAGAACACTGTTTTCTTCCCTGAGAATGCGAGCAATGCTGAAAGCATGAAAGGAGCAATGAAAAAAAGTTCTCACAGAATTGCCTATTGACCATCTTAAAAAAAGCCCTTTCTCTTTAGTCACTTCAGATGTGTCACAGGTTAGAAGTTAGTTGGGGAAAAATGTCAGTGGATGGTTTTAAAGAGACTAGCCCTTGGACTGAAGCTGTCTTCTTCCTCCTTCTAAGATGCACCTTAAAAGAATGGTAATATGTCTACTACATACCACAGGGCTGTGGAGATCTAGAAATAAGCTTGTGAAAGTTCCTTTTCTTCCTAGCTTTTCCTCTTTGCAGCTGGAATATTTTTAAACCTGAATTTCTCTCCAGTAAGTGAAACTCTCATATCCCCAATTTGCCCAGGGGAATGCAAGGAAATTTTTTTTTTTGTTGTTCCTTCCTACTCCCATAAATTGTTACAAATGAATACAGGAAACAACAATTATTCAGCCTTCAGGGTTCAACTTCTGGAGCTGCACTAGCAAGCTGGAAGTTACTCTGTGTTCAGTACATTAGAATTTCTGCTATTGCAGCTCGGGGCAAGGCTAAAGCTGGCCTTGAGTTTAATTTTAAATGATGTTATATGTTGGTGAACTGTGGGGAAAAGAATGCAAACCAGTCTTGCATACACGCTAAAAGGACCTCAAACGTGAACACATTTGGTCAAAACAAATGCCCCCAAACCCTGGCAATATTATCAGTTTGAATGCACTGAAGACTTAAGTTTCGTTTCACGTTGAAGTCTTTAGCAAATGTGACTGTCCTGAAAAACAGGGATGCACCAGGTGGAATGGCAGAGATGTGAGGTTCAAGCATGCTGCAGACAGGTGTTATAGGCACACCTTCAAGTGTGATGTCCAGTGCTACAGAAAGGCTCGGGTGTCTCCTAGGTCTTTTGTCAGATCAACCCCTTAAAAAGAATCACGGAATCGTTACGGTTGGAAAAGACCACAAAGATCATCTAGTCCAACCATCAACCATCCCCACCATGCCCGCTGACCATGTGCCATGTGCCCTCAGTGCCACATCCCCATGGTTCTTGAACACCTCGAGGGACAGTGACTCTGTCACCCCCCCTGAGTGGCCTGTGTCAATGCATCACCACTCTGAGAAGAAATTTTTCCTAACATCCAACCCAAACCTCCTCTGACACAACTTAAGGCCGTTATTTCTTGTCCTGTCACTGTCACCTGGGAGAGAAGCCGATCCCCACTTCATCACGACCTCCTTTCAAAGAGTTCAGAAAGTGACGAGGTGTCCCCTGATCCTCTTCTTCTCCAGACTGAATAATCCCAGTTCCCTCAACCATCCCTGATGAGACTTGTGCTCCAAACCCCTCACAGCTCCACTGCACTTGCTCTTGTGTAAGCTCATCCCATTGGGCTCAGCTTCATGGACCCACGAAGGTCCCTCTGTAGAGCCTTCCTACCCTCAAACAGTTCAGCACTTCCTCCCAGCTTGGTGCCATCTGCATATTCACTGAGGGTGCACTCAATCTCTTTGTCTAGATCATCAGTAAAGATAATAAACAGGCTCAGCCCCAATACTGACCCCACAGACATGCCCTTGATTCCCTTACAAGCTTGTGCTCAGGTAACTGCCAGAGAAAAAGCAGAGTGCACAGCTCTGTTCCTGCCTATAGCTGACTTGCTGCACAAACCTGGTCAAGGCATGCTCCCTCGCAGAGCCCCCAGCAAGCCTCGGAGCCAGGAATCAGTTTAACCTAATTTATTTAACTCTCTTTCTGAGACCGTTGTAGCACTTAGATAAAGAAAGCAGCCACACATCTAATACACAGAGCAGCTGTTATCATTTTAAAAGTCAACATATGCCAGGAGTTACTGCGCAGACCGTGTCCGCATCCCCGCCGGCCTCCGTGTGAAAAGGGAGATTGGTGACTCCTGAGGTGCCGAGGTTGTTGGCTGCTGTTCTCTCATGTGGCCAATTAAACACGTGCACGTAAATAAGCTTCAATACAGCCCTTTGGAAAACGAAGGCCTAAAATAGCCTGCTGGAGCACAGAAAGGGTTCTCGCTTTCTTTGCCAAAAGTGGACGTGTAACTCCCACCACTTATTACTGTGCTTTAGCAGGGGAGTGTTCATGGAAAGGAAAGTCTGCACAGATCCTCCCCAGCAGCTCAGGAAGACGAGGCAGGGATAAAACAAACTCTGCTTGCGTTAGCCTGCAGTCTGGGGTGCATGGAAAGAGCTTTATACAAAAGTGCAAAAACGAAAACCATATGCACCGCTTTACATGTTTCTTCAGAAACCCTCTGCTACCACTGTATGCTGGGTCGCTGTTCTGACAAAAATGAACCAAAAAAGGGACGGAAAGAGCAGAAAGAAAGGAAAAGGCTTTAACTTCAGTATTAAATAAACCCTTCCCTGACCCTAAAACTGAAGTAATTACCCCAGTCAATAAACCTTTTGTGCAAGCTCTTGTTGGATCAAGAGAACCTGCTGCCTGCAAACAGCACCCAGACTGCAAGTGCAAGGCTACCACCAGCCCATCTAAACACACATGTAAGAAAAGCTTTTCAAAATGACAAATCTACCTCCTTTTATTTATTTTTTTCCTATTAAATTGAAGCAAGATAAGCCAGATAAAACTGGGTCACCAGAGACGTTCAGACACCCAACTTCTACTGAAGTGAATGCTTACTGGCACCCAAACAAGTTTTACAAACACGGCTTAATCTCTTCTGTACAACAATATAAATGCAAATACGTGTCTGCTCATCTCTCCTTTTTTTTTCCCCATCCAAAATGATCACCTGTAGTCATTTAGCTCTATTGAAAAGAGGGATGTACCTATACATCTAAAATTAAAAAAGAAAAAAAATGAGAACAACACAAAAGCCAGAACAAAACAACAAGCAAAAGCTGAACTGTAACGCTAAATGAATGATTCCATCCCTGCTTTAATTTAAACTACTTTACACACTTCAAATTTATGCTGCTAGCTTTTTCTTGCAGGGCATCAATGAAGAAATATGCTGTCCTAGGAAAGAGCAGTAGTGGAAGATTTCACAGCCAAGCATCTGACCTTTACAGGCTTCTTATTATTTAATTATCTTTGAGATGTGTCCCTAATTTCTCCTTTATTAGAGATGCCTAAAGTCTTGAACAGAAGAATCCTGAAATAATAATTTTGCCTGCCATGAAGGCTTGGGAAGCAGGATAATTATGTAAGAACTGTTTTAGACACTTGCAGAGAGGAAAAGGTCACCACAAATAACATCTAGATTTGAAACCAGTAGTCTGACTCCAGGTTTCCTGGAAGCGCTGTGGCTCTTCTGTAGGGCAATAAAAACCAGCACTGGGACACACTCCTCCCCTGGGCTCTCTTCAGTAGGAAATGAGACTGTTATCAATTCCTGGGACTGACACACAGGTGAAAAGACTTAGAGCACACTAATAAACTTATCAGCTGCTGAAGTTTTAAGGGCCATGTCACTGTCATCTAAAACCATCACCACTGCTCTACCAAGAATAGCAAACAAAAACCCCTGAACATGGGGATTATAAACCAGTGCAAAAGACTTCACCACCTCATTTCAGGCTACAGGTTTTTTTTTTTTTTTTACTGAGTTCTATAAAGATTAGTTTAACACATACGCCTGCAAAATGTCTCCAATCATGCTACTTCACTTGTTTGGAGAGGGGAACTCCCACAAAGCTCAGAGTTCACTCATTTCCATCTCCCAAGGCAACGTCCTACCTACAAGACTGGGACAGGTTTGACTGTGATGGAGTTGGAAGCCTGCTGCCTTCTTGCCATCCTTCTGCACAGACTAACTCCCCTCTCGCCAAAGGGCCTTGTCCTGTGGCCAAGTGGAAGACTTGCCATAGAGTCATAGAATCAGTAAGGTTGGAAAAGACTACTAAGATCATCTAGCCCAATAATCACCACCACACCCATTACCCATGTCCCCTATTGCCACGTCTCTGCAGTTCTTGATCAACTCCAGGAATGGGGACTCCACAGCTTCCCTGTGCACATGGCCCAAAGCTATCTATGTATAAACCATGGAATCATAGAATATCCCAACATGAAAAGGGCCCACAAGGACCATCACGTACAACTTCTGAGTAAGTTTTCAGTCAAGCAGAGCTGCCATTCATGAGACCAAACTCATAAAGAAGAAGAATAAGGTAGAGTCACAACCTAGCAAAGACTCATAAATGCCCTTATTGCGCCCTAGCTGAACTGAGTGTATGGTTTCTAAGCTACCTGCCACCTACAAACTTTACCATGGTCAGAAAAGCTTAGTAAAAGTATCTACAGGGGGGCTATAAGAAATAAGGAGACAGACTTGTGAGTAGGGTCGGTTGTGATGGAACAAAGGGAAATGGCTGCAAACTAAAAGAGGAGAGATTTAGATTGGATATAAGGAAAAAGTTTTGAACAGGTTGCAAAGAGAAGTGGTGGATGTCCTGCCTCTGGAGACACCCAAGGCCAGGCTGGACAGGGCTTTAAGCACCTGATGGAGCTGTAGGTGCCCCCGTTCAATGCAGGGGAGTCAGACTAGAAGGCCTTTAAAGGTCCCATCCAACTCAAATGACTCTATGATTCTATGAAAAGCTAACTGAAGCCAAAGAGCAGGAAAGAAACCATCAAAAAAGAATCCTGGCAACAAGAGAGCCATCAAAAAAGGCATTGACCATCTGATGGAGCATCTGTCAAGCAAGGGCTTGTAATGGGACACAGAGAGCTGAAGGTAAAAAGCTATTTGCAGAGCATGCAAAGCTCTGCTGTTATGTTGCAGAAGAGAGATCAATAACATCAAAAGTGAAGTTGTGATTTTCCTCCCTGCCAAGGCTCTCATATATCACTACATTTTTCTTTTTTTCAGTGCAAAGCAGGAGTCCAAAGAAGGAAAGAGTTTTGAGTCGGGGAAGGCAGAAGCTATTAATTGACTGTAGAAGGCCACCACAGGGCACTCTGTGGAACAGGGGATGGGGGACAAGGTGATCATGGGATGAGATGACCACACTCACGCAGTATATGAGAACACCACCACTGGTAACCAAACACGGAGCAGCTGGATTCCCATTAACAAGTGAAGGGTTCTGATTTGGCCAAGTACTTGCTCAGTTTTCAGCATGTGCCTGCTCCTATACTCGCAGGACATGTGCAGAAAAGGGTGACTAGGACATTTTACCCACTCTTCCCAAAGACTTAACTGTACACGAGGGGGTTAAGTACAGTAACAAGGGAACTAGCTAAGGGAAAGCATAAGCCAGAGCGGATCACACCCATGCCTGCACATTCTCCTCAGTATTTACATGAGATCAATTTAGACTTTCCCAGATGTTAGCAAAGCAAGTGTAAATAAAGTGAATGGCTTTGAGACTTCAGTGGATAATGCCTGGGAATCCGTGCTGAACTGGAAGTTGACAGAGTTGAACTCAGCACAAATATGGGTAGAGAATGCAAGGGAAGCCAACCTGAGTTACCCAGCCTTATCCTTTTCCCTCTGATAACAGGAAGCCAAATACTGAGGTACTTTTAGAGCTGTTCTGGTCCCCTCTCACACAACCCTGTCCTCTTGGAGAGGATCCAGTCCCAGGCTTGCCTGTGCCCTGTAACTCCCTCACTCTCCTCCAGGCTCAGCCCTGCTGAGAACCCACAGGTATCCTCCATGTATGTGAGCTGTATGAGGGCTGTGATACTCTAGGCTAATGCAGGAAGGGAGCTTGCCCTTTGATGTGCAGTGTGAAGCACTGTATGTGCTGGCAGCCCCTTATAAATAACACTGCCAACTTGCTTGTGCTTTGATGGAGGAAAGTACTTACAGCAGCTCTCTTACGGATAGTGGAGGGGGCGGGAGGAACGACGGGTCTTATCCTAAACTTAAGCACTGTCTCCTGCAGAAGATAAAAGTGAGACAAAACCTTGCATGCTACCACGGGTGCTGTACATGTGTTCCTGCTGCTCGCTGGGTGACACAATGGCAAACAGACGCTCACTTCTCAGACAGCTGATGCTGTTTCTCCTTTTGATTTCTCCGTGGCTGCGCGCAGCCAAACCTGAGCTCGGCAGTAACAGCTGCTGGAAGACTTTTTCTCTCCAGCTCCGTAGATGTTTGCAGCCTCTCAGATGTTTCTTACTCCTCCTGAGCAGATTTGGGCCAAATCTCTGTCTCAGATGTGCTGATTCCAGCTGATTCCTCAGCCCACTGTTCTGCTCTGCTCACATTGGATTGTTGGGAATAAATCATCACTATCGGGGAGAACTGAATCCACAAACGCTTTGCAGAGAAGTGTTTACATCAGAAATTTCAGGAAATGCTCCCAATGTCATTTACAAACAAAGTTTTATGTATTATTGAGAGACTTTGACTGTCTTGTTCTCATAATGCCTTGCGTTGTCATTTGGAAGCATGGGGTATAAATGTGTTATTAAAAAGCAAGAACTTCCCTAGAATGTCCTTATTTCCCTCCACCTGAATTCCCTGTGTTGTGTAGAAGAATAATCTGTGACAGGCATTACACATGGTACTCTCCCCAGGTTCACAAGCAATGGCATGTAACAGGCACACATGTTGACACCACGTGACTCTGCAACAGTGATGGTTCCACATCCTCTTAGAAAACAGGCTCAACTGTCATCTCTTGCCCTTAAAATCAGAGCTAATGTTCCTGAGTGGATTTAGTTAATAGCTATATCAAATTCCAAAGTGGTATGATGGACAACCTCACTGTTTATGAAATTAAACGGGCTATCAAACTGGGAATACACATGCTTTACTCCATTTTTCTCTGGTTTTCACTAGGATAATGGAAGTCCCAATCATTCCAGACTAGCACTGCACGATAATTTTAGTTGATCTTCTCAAGCAGAGCCCGCAGTGATTTTACTGGCTCTGAAGGGTTCGGTCTGTTAGAACAGAGCAGATAAACTTGGAAAATCAGCATCCTTACTACTCAACATCGTATTGCTGAAGTGAAAGCTGCTGCCCTTGACTCAGGCGAGTCCTTGCTCACAGTGGAGGAATGACTGCACAGTCTGGCGTTATTGTACTTATCATTCTGATTCCCATTATCAATTCTGTGCTTTCTCCTTTTATTCATAATTATTAATTAATGCTTAATGCTTTTTCCCCACAGTTCTATCACCCTCGCAGCATCTCTGGGGAAATGTCACTCTCCTCACAGCGAGCAGCTGAAGCATGAACTTAGGTTGGGTCACAATTAGCACATCAATCAGAGCCCAGGACTTCTAGGCCTCTTCTGACATCACTGGCTCCTTATTCTCCCTGCATCCCAGCCATACCTTTCAAACACACTCACGCTGCAAGTGCTACAGCTGCACAATAATAAAGAGAGATTTTTCTACGCACTCCTGTCACAGAAATCAAATGAAATGGCAGCTTGTCTCTGACAGCCGACACAGCTCTGCAGGCTCCTCACCCCACGCAGATCGAAGGGTTCCCATCAGGTGTGCCTTGATTTATTTGTTTGGCACTGCCACGTTAAACCCTGGTTCATAAACACACTGTCAGGTTGTTGTATTGTCTTTACCTTGGCACCAGCAAAAATCCTAATGCTACCGTACACCGGTGTGGATTGACTTAAAATGCAGCAGCTTTGTCTTGGCAGACCTCATGCACACACTGGAAAGGCTCTGAAGCATTTTCACACAACACCTGCCCTGACTATTTTTAAACAAGCTGCTGAAATCTAGGTTAAGGAGAAAGGTGCTAACCTGTTAAGGATAGTAGGTTAGGATAATAATTTAGGATAATTTAGGGTAATAACTGGGATAATTTAGGTTAGACATTAGGAAGAAATTCCTCACTCAGAGGGCAGTGAGGCCCTGGCACAGCTGCCCAGAGAGCTGTGAGAGCCCCATCCCTGGAGGTGCCCAAGGTCAGGTTGGATAGGGCCTGAGCAGCCTGAGCTAGTGGGGGGCAACCACAGCAGGGATTGGGGCTGAATGAGCTTCCAACCCTTCCAACCTTCCAACCTTTAGTCCCTTCCGACCCAAGCCACTCTGTGACTCTATGATTTTTATCATACTTCTATAAATGCTGAACAAATTTGGCCAAATTCGACACAAGAAGGCCCTTCTTTATCAAATTGTTTTGCTTATTTCAAAATGAGTGGGCTTTCCTGTAAGCAGTTTTTCCTGTACACAAGAGCTTCGTGTTGCTATACGACTGCCAAGCGATGCCCACATATGAAGTAAGGCTCTCTTTTACTCTATAGCCAAAAAAAAAACAAAACCAAAAAAATACACTCCCTTCTGCTGAAAGACAGAATGATTCAAGGGCAACAGGGAATCTATCACGGGCTGTTCTGCTTATCACATGGTCACAAAGGTAGGGCAGAGTGTAAACAAAACAATATTGCCTTACAGACAATCTGACATGCTTCTCACCCACGCTGCTCCCCCACTGCTCAAAGACAGGTTAAGGATGTTTTGCCTTTTTTTCCACGATGTTAGTGCAATGAGGCAGGGAGAGAAGTCTGGCTGGAAGCTCATTTCACATCGCTTTGAAAACAAACATGTAGTGGCTGTGCTTTAAAGACGTTTTCTTCTGTGAGAGCCTTACTGATTTCCTGTGCTGGGGAACTTTAAAGTGGAGAAAATCATGCTCAGAAGGGTATCTTGAGGCTGCTCTGGGCTGAAGGTGGTCAGTACAGGGCTCAGTTCCCAGCACTGCTGTGTAGCAAAGTGAATTTGCCCAAGGGAGGTGGTGGAGTCACCGACTCCACAGGTGATCACGAACTGTGGAGATGTGGCACTGAGGACATGGTTAGTGGGCACGGTGGGATGGATTGGGGTTGGACTTCGGGACCTTAGAAGTCTTTCCCAATCTTAACGACTCCATAATAATAATTGAAAGTAAATCTGTATTCTACAGAGAAAGACTTCCGTTTCCTAAACTAATGTGTAACTGTTTCTGGTGTTGCTTAACTGTGAACAGCATAAAACATGTGAAGTTCCAGCTTTTAAATTTAACACAGCAGTGTTTCCACTTCTGCATTAGGTAAACTTCAGCATTTAAAGTGAATATCGGGATCTTAATGATGGCTTTAATAAGACCTAAACTTTTAATTAACCTGCCAAGACAAATTACAGCCCGTAGCTCTTAGGCAACTATTGCAGACAGCTGAGACTCAACACCAATACTTCTCTGGGAAGAGGGATTAATGGTAGCTTTGGACTGAGTCTGCTTTTTTTAGCAAAGAAAAAAAACATCCATTAAACAATCACTGTGGCTGGAAGAAAGCTAAGCATGAGTTTTATGGAGCAATCTTTGAATTACAACCAAACGAATTCGGGGGTATGAAAAGGTTCAGCGGGCGAGTCAAATTTAAAATTAAATACTACTGAGTCAGAAACACATTCTGCTGTTTATGGAGTGAAGTAAGAACACGTGGTGTGCCCAAGCACACAAGCAGCCTGAAGGCAGCATCCTGCCTGCAACGGACAGCAGCTCATCAGGGGACATACTGCCAGAGCAGCCCAGAAACCTGTTAATCTGTACTACTTAAGAAATCTGAGCTTCTTTCTGTTAGCAAGGAGAATTAGAGATTGACGGTGTTGTGGTTCCTACGACCAAACCGTGCTGGATTTAACCTCAGCACTCTGCCTGAGCTCCTCCTGCAGTGATCTGGGCTGCGCTTAAAGGCAGGGCTGCCACGCAAAGCTGCTGCACAGTGCACCACTCTGTGCTCTTCAATCATTCCTCTACCTCTGCTTCAGGAAGAATAAACTAAAAAAAAAACCAACCCATTGAACAACTAAATAAAAAATAAGATCAAAGGAAAAGTGAAGCAGGGAATTTCAAGCTTGTAATCCAACTCTGGCACCGGGAAGAATCTTGTTCCGGATATAGTTATTAGAAAGGCATACAAAATACTTACATGCTATTTAGGGCCTTACAGCACTCAGCCAGTTGCTGAATGCATCCTCTAAAAACATTCGGTCCAAAACCACACAAAGCTGCCATGCAATTTGAGTATGTGCATTAACACCTGGCCTGAAGGCAGACGGTTTGGGAACAAACCAGGAAACGCTTACCAATGGCAGTGGTAAGGAAAGAAACCACTTCCGACTCCTTGCCATCGTTGTAGAAGGCCAAATGCCAAATGCCTGAATCCAAGTACTGGATAAACCCCGTCTCGTGGCTGGACAAGGGCACAAAGGTTCTGTGTTGTCGCTGAGGTCCTTCCAGGCCTCTCGCCTCCTGGGTCAGCAGGCGTCTCCCATCGAGGAGCTCGACAAAGTCAAACTGAAATACAAGGAAGAGTGAGGTCCGTGTGCATTTCAGGCTTCCTCAAGCTGTTTCAGGAAGGAGACACATGCATTTTGCATCAGATAATAGAAATGTACATAGGCAGACACGTCGTGAGCAGTGTTTTCTCTGTTAGTGTCTGTCCAAGTCAGTAGTGCTCCTAGATCACCTGCAACCGTCCACCTCCCACCAATATTTCCCCACTAAACCATGTCCCTCAGTATGTAATACGTAGAGAGTGAGGATACGAATGTATTTCCCTGTAATTAGACAGAACAAGAAATAATCTTCATTTAGAATGTGATTTGGGGCATGCTGACTGCACTGACACTGTTCAGGAGCCATGGAGATGGGGCACTGGGGGAAGTGGTCAGTGGGCAGGGTGGGACGGGTGGGACTGGATTTGAAGATCTCAGAGGTCTCTTCCAACCTTAATGATTCCATGATTCTTTTTATAAAGCTGAGGTCCAGGGAATGTGGCCAAGCACAGTACATATGATGAGAAACTACCCAGAAGCTCATCTGTTATAAAGATATACAGCAACAGGACGAGATTTAAACTGGAAGAGGGTAGATTTAGACTAGATATTAGGAAGAAATTATTTACTGTGAGGGTGGTGAGATGCTGGCACAGGTTGTCCAGTGAGGATGTGGATGTTCCCTCCTTGGAAGCACTCAAGGCCAGGATGGATGGGGCTGTGAGCAAGCTGGTCTAGAGGGAGGTGTCCCTGCCTGTAGCAGGGGGTTGGGACTATGTGATCTTAAAGGTCCCTTCCAACCCAAACCATTCTATGATTCCATGATTTTCTTTGTGTCTTGGTTAATATGACAGAAATAAATTACTTAGCCTAAATGGATAGTTTGCCAGAGCTGCTTTCGGTTATCAAGAGAAAGATGAGTGTAAATCAGAGAAGGATTTTCTAAGTAAATTCTGTCATATTTCATAATTTTATTTGACAGAAATATTTTCCTCAGTGAGCAACGTTTCTTTCCTTAAATCAATATCAGAGGTGGTTAAAAGATCATAGTTGATGAAAAACAGATAAAGTAATGTAAAAACAGTCCCACTTACAGGATGGCTTTGCGGAAATCTTCCTCCAAAGAACTTTCTTTTTTTTCCCCCAAGGTAACTTCAGGTGAACAATCACTTCCATTTTGCTATCAGGATTATAACTACCTTTTGTTCCCTACTTGAGTAACACTGCACTGACTTTCTGCAATAATTGTGTTTTGTCTGATGATATATTAATGGGACAAGTCAGGAACAATCCTAGCAGACATCACAGTTATTAACTGAGCATTATCTAATCTGACTCTTCTCTTGTGGTAGGTGAATAGAGCATTTTGTGAGCAGAACTCAGCAGCCAAGGCACAGCCTGGCTTCTCTGTTCCCCAGCTCCCCTTGCCTCCACCTCACTCAATCAGATAAACTTGTCGTTTCTGGCAGGTGCAAGGAAAACAAAAACACCACCTGTTTCTGGACCAGCACATGTTCCTGTGCTAAATGTCTGCACATGTTGGCTGAGCATGACAACAGCATTTAGGCTCCTTATCCCCACTGAATTTAAACAACACGTGGGCGTTTCTCTTGCACTATTAGGTTTCCTGATGTGGTCTTCAAAGTCCACCGAGATAAGGACTTGTTGAGGTTTTCTCTCTTCTGCAGTTATTGCTAGGTTATTTCCATCGCTTTCTTGAGATGTAAGCTAGATTTGACCTACCTTGTAGATCAAAGGACAGCATTTGTCACAAGGGTATTTCTCATTACTGCATTTTAATTATTCATTTGCTTGAAACAAAGCTTTGCTTTATTTATACTTTCTCACTCCGTTTCAGCACGTAGATCATTCAGATTTGGTGCTGCAGTATCTTTTAGTAATCTGCATTCCTTTTGGCTGTCCATACTGTTAGCTTTGTCAGGAACAAGAGCTGTTAGACAGATGGATGCTTTTTAAAAGCAGACTAAAGGAACAGGTAACTACAGACACCACAGGTACAGTTCATCTGAACGTGCTGGAATATCCACAGTAGTTTGAATCAGTTTTCTAGATCTAATTCAGTAGTCAAAGAAATTTCAGACACTTCAGTTTGCCTCATCCTGAAGTTGAAATCCAAGAAACATCCAGTATATCGTGCCCTAAGGCATTCAGTTCTTGCTTGAGATGAAAACAACTTGCAAGCATCCAACCACAGTGAGCTGCTGTTGTTACAGCCCAACCTGGGTTATGCTTAACCTGGGGCTCCCTACCAAGAGTTTCACTCTATACGTATTTGTAAGATGGTGCTTCAGATGTTGATGACTTTGCAAAGCTGCCACTTTGTGAATATGAACCAAACCACAAGTGGATTATGCTTTATTACGTTTTAATTAATTCAGAGATTTTTAATACATAATTGGAGTTATTGAAAGCAAGAAAATTGTAGATAGAATACCATTTTAATTAATTCAAATTGTATAAATTGGAAAATATCTCCCACAAGCTGTGGTGGCCAATCCCTAAGATTTACTATTTAAAAATTGGCCTGTGTTGGAAAGAGTTTAAAAACTGATCTGATACAGGAAAATTAAAATTAATAGGCCTCAAGAAAATTGCTTAACTTGTATTACAATTTGTTGAGAAGAATTAGAAAAGGTGCCTAAACTTTTGCCTTCTGCAAGCTCTGTTTTAAATACTACAAAAAGTTGGAGCTTGCACTTTCTTCCTACTTACAAGTGTCCATGGTTGCTGGCAACTACCAGTAGAAGATAGATGGTCACAGATGAAAAAAGGTCGACAAAGAGAACCATAGAATGGTTTGAATTGGAAGGGATCCTTAACATTCATCTGGTCCAACTCCCCTGCAATGGACAGGGGCACCCAGAGCTCCATCAGGTGCTCAGAGCCCACCCCCTGACCTTGGGTGCCTGCAGGGATGGGGCACCACCACCTCTCCGGGCAACCTGTGCCAGGATCTCACCACCACTGTTGTAAAAAATGTTTTTCCTTCTATACAGTCTAAAAATCTGGGAAAGTTTCTTGTTTTAGCATGGAAAAATATGACTTCAAGCATTCTGCCAAATTTAGGAATGCATGCAAAGGAAACAAAGACCTGGAAAAGAATGGGTTATGTAGAGATGCATGTCACAGAAAATGGAAGATGGATTATTTAAACAGAAGAAATATCTGCTTATCTAGTTCAGAAGGAAAGCTGATTGCCAGTTCAAATTTTAGTGCTGCCAACCCTTTATTACATTCTTCCAGAGAGGAGATTATCACTGCCTTAAGCACACATTTTGCCAGAGTCCTGTTTATGAAATTCCTGACAAAATTTGGAAATCCAAAACTCATTGGTTACATTTATGGGCTGCAGCAGATACTCTGGATTATGCAAAGGAAAGATGAGATTTGTGTAATGTTTTAACTATGAAAGACCAGTCCACAATTTCAACACCAAAAATGGGTTAGCTGTTTAATGACTCCTAAGGCAAATAAGTTATGGTGAGATTAAATGCTAAGATTTAAACTACGTATAAAAATGTACAGAAGGAGAACAACGTTTTAATCACAGCAGATTTTTTTTTAAATAATAAATTTAGGGAAAAGGACCATTTCATAATCAAATTAAATATTAACTAGTATATATCAATATTATTTTAATATCTGCAGTTTCCTTAAGTCATTTCTTCAGGGTCTGGGGAACTGTTTCACTGTACTATGACTCCTATTGTTTGAATTAAAAAGTCCCTATGGTAATTTTTGGTGATGTTTTCATCCAGACACCAACTGTTATTATTATTTATCTACTTAGCAGCACTTGATCTGTGCCTGTTCAAAAGGCAGCACTTACAAGGTCTCTGTAAAAGTGCACTGCCTCCCCCAGCATGTAATACTGCATCCCATCATTCAACTGATACACAACTGCACTGTTTCAGATGGGAAAGGTCCCAGCATTGACAAAATGTGCATATGGTGAAGTTGGTGTGAGCTTCTTAATTGCTTAAAATATAACTACAGCTGGGTGGAGCTACCTGCTAAATTCAGGCAGTTTGCTTTAAGTTCAGTATAGTTTAGTTGAGATTTAGGTGTTATATTTCTGTTTAAACAATTGAATCCATTCATGTAGTAAGTCCTGTTTGACAGTAGATATTAATAATCATTATAAACAGGGAAAGTCGGAGTTAATACTGAGTTCCAATCCACAATCTTTTGTTGTGACCATGACTTTTTAATTTAAATAATATCAGATATTTAACTTCTAAATGTCTGAATCTCTCCCTAAAGAGAGACTGATCAAAAAGTGGGCAATAACAGCACTGTTGTGTCACTGAATTTATGACCTGCTGATCCTATTGAAATATTTTAATTCTGCAGAAAAGCAGGCAGAGGAAGCGTGGATTTATGACACCTTTTGGACATAAATAAGTTGCAGGTGTGTTAATAAGTAGAAAATAGCATATTACTCTGAAAAGCTGCAATAAAAGTCTTTGTTTGCTCTAAAAGAAAATAAAGGGTATTTCTATAAATCTTTAATAATGGTGTTGGTTTCTGGACTTTCAGTTTATTATGGATGGCAAGGGTAAGTTACAAGATCATTATGAAATTGGCAATACTTTGATAACCTGCTGATGCAAGTGGGAATATGATGTTTTGCACTGCCAAATAGGGGTATGTCCTAATGCATTAATCAATCTGGTTAACAGCAACTTAAAAACTGAGACAGAAAGCAGAGAAACTAATTGACAAAATCCTTATTTAAGGGGATGGTTCTTCAGGGCATTTGCCAGAAAGTGATTTCTTGACAAATGTTTTGTCCCAGTGTGTTAAGAAAAGATGCTAAAAAGAATAAAAGTTGCACAGAATAATATCTGTATCTTGAATCCTGCTTAAATAAGCTTGTG
This sequence comes from Odontophorus gujanensis, assembly GCA_013399175.1. Lineage (NCBI taxonomy): Eukaryota > Metazoa > Chordata > Aves > Galliformes > Odontophoridae > Odontophorus > Odontophorus gujanensis. The sequence goes on along the minus strand of VXAB01008334.1, from coordinate 601,513 downwards.
GCTTTCCGTAAAAACTCGATTCTGTTTGGTTATACACCAGTTACTGTGCTCTGGCCAACCTCAGCATAATCTGACAGCCAGCATGCATAATGTGAAGACTTGGCTCAAGGCATTTCAGCATGGACGAGGAAAGGAAATTTTACTCCCATGAGAGTGACAGACTGGGATCTTGTAGCACTAATCATGAGAGAGGCTGAAAGAGGGACACGTGGCATGAAATATGGGAACAAGAGATGGTTCTTTTCTTTGGGTGGAGAGGGTAGTGGTTCATGCTGCTAGAAGCAAGCAGCTGATAACCTCAGCTTTTTCCCCAAAGTGGTATCAATTGCTTTGGCTATTCCTATAGTACATCAGGCTAACGTGTGTAAATATCTTGCAAGTGACACTTGATTATTTTTCTCATATCTGGATATATGACCAGATTTTCGTATCATGCAAGCATGCAGCAAATCCTTGAGAGAACTAGCTGAAATAAAAACACCAGAAAAAAACATAAATTCGAAGACAAGTGTTGCTTGATTGAAATGAGGTCCCATTACCTGTGTATGTGATGGTGGGAGGCCTTTTCTGCCATAGATGCCAACCAGAGCGGCCTTTCCTAAAGACACATTGAATTTCAGATGCACTGGGTGGTCGATGAACACCTGAGATCTCCAAAAGATACCAGGAGGGATCTTCTGTGTGGCTCGTCTGCCAACATCAATTTCTCCAGAGTCTATAAAGCTGTCGTCTGGAAAGAAACTACTGGGCTTTCCTGCCAAAATACAGGAACAAAAATCTTGGATTAGCCTTAGATCCTAGAAGTAATCCAATCATACTTGTATCTCTGACATAGATCTTGAGAAACAGACTATTAGTGTCCTGAGGTCTTCGGAGTACTGCGTGTTGCCAATCCTTTTGATTATGAGAGGAGAAGTGGCAGGGTTATTCTTGGCTTTGGTAATTGTTTTGTTTGAAAACATGAAAATGGGAAGAGTAACCAGGAGAAAAATGTCCCGTTGTTCAAATATCAACATCAGAGCATGTGTAATTACATTACGCAAAAATAAATCATTTTTTGTTATAACATAAATGAATGTAAGTTCACTGATGGAGAAGTCATCATTACATTAGCAGAGAGAAGTGAAGAGAAAGTGAAGTAGACACATGTCACGGAATAGAATGGCAGCGTGGAGAAGAGCAGCGTGAGTGACATCTGAATGGGGAAAGAAAAATGTTTCTTTATTAAATTAATGTTTGACAGTGGTAACAACATTTTTAATTTGTTCAACAGTCCAAAAGAAAGGACTGAGAAAAGAGATGAAGGAAATCACGCCCTGCACTTGAGTAATATCTACTATGAAACTGGAGAGCTTTTAGTTAGATTTCAGTTCAATCTGCAAAATGTGTTACAGTTATCCATCTCCCTTTAGCAGCTGAGCCAATAGAGGCATCTGCTTCTTGAAGTGCCCACCAGGTCGAGGAGCCTGGGGTGGCAATCTGCACGTGTTGTAATGTGAGGGAGACAGCAGGGAGCCCAGCATCCCTGGAAAACAGCTGAGAAACTCCAGGTTAGGCATCCATGCACTCCCAGTTCTCAAAATTGGTGGCTGCTTCAAAAATGCCTCAGCAGAAAGAAAGCCAAGGGAATGGGGGCAGGATGCAAAATAAAATCCTCATAATAAAAGCCTCAATTTATTGTTTCGAATGATAATAGTTCCTTTAGGCATCAAAATTCCCTGAGTACCATCCCACTACAGACTCAGTGGGGGAGGCAGAGGCAAACTACTCGCTGTCTCTCTGAAGCCTGTATCTAAATTATCCACATGTAGACAGTCAACAAAAGGAGCATCTGAAGACATTTCTTTGTAGAAAGGAGATACTCTGTTTTTCCTATTAAAGTTTTTGTCAGAACATTTGATCCAAGTAAGACTTATCCTTGGTTACTGCACTGAAGTTAGCAACTGCTTAAGTACGTTGTTGGAGTGATGATGGCATTTTTCACTTCTGTGCTGTCTCATGGATTCAGTTTTATGCACGACAGCATAGACTAGAAAGCAAACAGTGTAAACTCTGTCACAGAAAAAAGCTACTGGTTGTTTTATTAGCTTCTCATTTATCACTGTTCACCCCATTCAAATAAAAACAAGGTGGAAATCTGTTGACCTTCTATCCTTTTCTAATCAAAGTGTATATTAACAGGGACAATCAGAAGATGCAGCTTAGGTAGATGGCCATTCTCAGAGACCAACCTGTGCTGGTAGCATACAACTGCACAATGAACATCTAGCTTGATTCTGAAGGGGATTTATGAACTGGATTGTAAATATATATTTGTTATATTAAAAATTACTTCTACCCCAGTCAGGATTCAAGCAAACAGTTCCCATGTTTTTGTGCAAAGTTTCTTTGCTGGAGGACAGAAGTATGTCTGAAGTGTGATGGGAACCAAGCTGCCAAGTCTTGCTTCATGGGTTCAGATCTCCCCACAACTCTTTTCACAAGACTCAAGTCAGTTCTCGTCTTGCCAGCCTCAACCTACAGTGGGATCAGGCCCTACGGATTAGATTCTTCATAAAGAAAATACAATAAGAAAGCAATTTCAGCTTTTAATCAGAAATTAAGTTTTAATCAGAATATTTGACTGCTTAAAATTAACTTCAGGTCCGAATTCTTAATTGGGCTGTCAATTACTTTGCTCTTTCCATGCATTACCTTGAACTTTTTAGTTGCCGTAGCAACCATTCCTAATTTATTTGGTTATCAAAATGAGCCGTTTTATTTCGGCCCCTGCTGAATCTGCTGGTATTTTTGATAGCAAGGTACCCTGACTCATCAAAACACTTAAGAATACACTTATACGCCTCTGACTTCAATCACAGTTAATTATGCGCTTAAATGTAAGCATGTGATTAAGTGCTTTGCTAAACAGGGATGGGCTTAAACGCCCGTAAATGCTGTGCTGGAGCACAGCCACGGATGAGAATTGGCAAGGCACTGGTAATGATTCATTCAGATCAGCTGTAAGACTGTCTGTTCCAAGCTATTTCAGTGTGATCAAGAGAACTTTCGAATAGACTTGAATCCATTTTGTAAGTAAATTTCAATCACATCCATTCTGGATTAGAACAGCAGCCATGCTGCACTGCTAGTCCAGTATTAGTTGCATACTGGACTAGCAGTGATGGGGAAAGAGCTGTTTTAAGACTGGATGTGGTTAGTCCTGCAAAAAAGATTTCATCCTGATGTGTTTATTCAGTTAGGAGAAGACTCTCTCCTCTAAGCCTATGGCTTCTCAAACATTTCTGTGAGGCACTAACTTGAGGGGTCTTCTAATGATATTCCAAGGGGATTTTCCAGATTTCTCTTTCAGCAGAGGTTTTTGGGGAACTTTTGCTGATGCCATTAAGCATGGTTGAAAAAGAAATCAAGTGGAAGACTCTGAACTGGCCAGTACATACTTCCATTTATTTTCATTATGACTTTTAAGAGGAAATAAACAGATCAAAACTTCATTTCGAAAATGAAACAAATGGCAAGCTGGAAAGAAAAAAAAAAGGATCTGCCATGAAGTATTTTTGAATACAGCATATGATCTCTGCAGCTTGCTGTACTATCTGGTAAGGTTTGCTGAGAATAACTTGCTTCGTTGATTTTTTCCTTGTAGAACATTGTTGTCAGCCATCAGTTGTTAGTAAACACACTTCTAAGGAACACACATAATTATGGCCTTCACTTGGACTGATAAAGGCAGAGAACAATAAGAAAAAAAACATCCTACAATTAATTTGAATTAAATAGATAAACATAGGCTCCCTGCCAAATTCCAGGGAACTCTGGAAACTTTTGTATTCAATGAGTTGCCAGAACAATAGCATGCTTCTTGTCTCTTACCCACAAACATTCACGCCGCAACTAAATACCAAAAATAGCCAATGACTTCAATTTTTGGCCTTGTACAAAGAAGCCTGACACACAAACAAAAGAGCTTTTGGAAATTTGTATCACAAATCGGCTTTCTGAAACTCTGAATTCCTCATTTCTCCTATTAAGTCTTGGGAAAGATAAATCATCTATCCTTTGCACAGCTTATGGGTACTTTTGGCAGTGCTCCCCCTATACGGAGCACAGTGAGATCTAAATCTACTGGCTAATGAGCTGCTGAATTGAGCAACCATTAGTTTCTTCTAGTTTCAGTCAAAATTGCAAGCTGACACCATGATGATGCTTTGAGGAGAAGAGACCTTCCATCTGGACACCTCTGTAAAGAGCTGTCCAACCATGGTATATCAATACTCACTGTGCATTCTACGTATATTCTCTGGTCCTCAAAACATTTGGTACGTAGCAGCAATGAGAAGGCAAAATCAAGTATTTTTGTTCATTAAATGTTCAAGGAATCTCATTTTCTGGTCTTTTTTTTTCCCCTTGGAAATAGCCATTACAGACAGTCTTCACACTGGACTTCTGTACCCAGAGAGGTGAGGTACAGAAGTTCCACCTTGAGAATACCTTGGAAGTGTGATGAGGATTGCACACATTTTTATCACGTGACTGAATATCAGAAAGATATTAGAAACATATGTAAACAAGACTGACAACTACTTTAGCTCTAGACATGAAAGACTGGAAGAAAGCACCTGACAATGGCAGCATTGAAGGTAATGGAACATGAGATTGGATGGCTGGAGTTCAGAAGCAGACAGAGGACTGACAACATGGACACACACCAACCATACCTTCACTGGTTCCTTTGCCTTTCCTGTCAGGTAACTCTAACCCTGTGCCCCCCGAAGGATATAAGGAGACGTCCGTTGGCACTGGCCAACTGCTGGATGTGTCTTCTGTGATTTCATAGATCTGCCCTTCCATCGGCTGCAGGTGCCAGTTTAGGCCAAACAGGTGCATGGCTGTGGTGAGCAATGAGAAAAGTCATCTTTTTCTGTCTGGGACAGTTGAAGAACTACAGGGGCATTTTTCTAAACCCTCACTCTACCACCTTGTTTGTGGTCATTGTTTTAGGACAAAAATGAGATTTGTGGGGTTAGACAGCCCCTACTGGTGACCAATTTCATGGGTCCTTCCTCCCACCTAAGCCAGTTTTGGAGCAACTCTACTATTCCAGTAGAACCACTCCCAGTCTGTGGCCTGTGTGAGGGAATGATCAGGTGCCATGTTTCAGACAACTCCCAAGGCTGGTGACGATGCAGTGAACACAAAGATACAAGGAGTATTACTTGCCATCATAACAGCAGATCCTAGGAAATGAATCATGAGTTTGCTTTGCTGTAGATCAGGCATATTATATAGGTTCACCTCATTTTTTTTGAACCCATCAATTCAACACACTCTTCAACACATCTCTGACAGTTTTTTCCTGAGTAAGACCAACTGAAAACTAAAGCAATTTTAGATCAGTCTTGCACACATTCCTCAGCACTAGGAATGCGAGACTGTGACTGAGCACTCCTTAGCCCAATTCAGCTGCTCCTATTCAGATCAAAGATACATCCTCAAGGTTTGAAAACAAGAAGCACCATTCAGATTTGTGTGAAACCAAGACATAGCTCTGTAGGTTTCTGGGCCACGCAAAATCACCCAGTGCACACACGATTCTATTCAAGGTTTTACATAGAGACAAATGAAGTTAAAGAACAAGACAAAATACTTTAAAAACAAACACGTATGAGGAGTATGGAAAATCGTATGCTTACACAACTTATACTTGCCCCTTGAAAATATAAAGCAAAACAACGTGGCTTCCCATATCAGTTCTTCCTTTCCCAGCATAAACATTTCATATTCAATCAGTATCCAGTTTAGCTTCAGGCTCTCCACAGCTAAATGATCTGATATTCAACAACACTTGGAATGACATTTCTTTTTTAAGGGAGTGCCTTGATATTTTACACTATAATTTCTCCACAAAACTGTTCAATGGCACTAACATCACAGACGTTTAACATAAACAAAGAGTCCAAAAAAAAAGTAGAAGAAAAATAGAGTATCTCCATTTCATATAGTTCTCATTTTATACATCAAGATACATCTGAGCTTGGCAAATGCTGTCAGGGACAAGTGGTTAGTTTATTTAAACCTGTGTATCGGGAACAGTCTTTTCAAGATGATTGAAAAGTAATCTGAGAAGTTCTCCAAAAACAACATGTTTAGGCAATTTAGCAAAATCAGTGACTTTTTCCACTTCAGTTTCAATTAGGTCATCTATCATTTACGAGTAAACTTGTCTTTGCACTAATACAGCATCACAAAAACAATGAGAGCAAAACTCTCATTTTACCATATAAACAGGGGCTGATTGTTAACAAAGTCTTGATCATTAAGAAAGAAAATACTCTCCTAAAACCTCCAGGCAGCAAGGAAGGTCTCCCAGGGATCTGGTCACAACTCAAGCGTTCTTATATAAGTACATGTACCAAGAAGGAATGCTATCAACTGGTAATCCAACCAGGACACTTCAGGCAGAGTGGCCAGATCTGAAGGGAGAATATTTGGCAGAGCCACAGTGCAAGGGAAAAGAGGAAATCGGACTGGGAGGAAGAAATTTGCAACAAGCATTAGGCATTGCCATTTTTGCGTAGTATTCTTGTGCTTATACGGCCCTCATCCTCAGCAGGGTGCCTGGAGACTTCCCAGCTACTAATCTCCTAAAATAATACGTGGTGGGAATCTTATTTCTACCTCATGGAAAGGAAAAAGAGAAATACTGTGGATAAGGGGGCTGACTCAGTTCACTTGTTTGGGCATTAGAATGAAGCTGTGTGTTAATTCACTTCTCTTACTCTGCGCTCTCAGGTTCACAAGCCCCAACAGGCATTTCATTCATGCCTCCTCCAGAGGTTTCACTGCAAGCTCAGTCCCAGTTGCTGCCCGAGGACGCTATCCAGACTCCTCGTGGACCAGATGTGTGACCCAGGTGCTGTTCTGGAGCCAATGTGGTCTAAGCACATGTGAGATCCCACATTTAACCACATGGACATTTGTAGTCAAAGCAGAATGAAACCTGTCTTGTTCACTCCTCCAGACTTGGTCAGTACTAGACAGCAAGCAGTCCAGATATCTGGCATTAAGTGCTTAATTCCAACTCCATCTACCAAATATCTGCGTCCCACAAAGACCTGTATGAGCTTACACAAAACATCACTGGCTCAGGCATGAATTAAGCAATAACTTTTTCACTAGACCATTTGAATTGCTCTATCCTTCAGTTATCACAGGGTAAGGACCCTCCTCTCCTGCAAGGAAATGAAGCTGGACAAGTCAGCATTGTTTGGGGTGCAATGGGAAGGCTATGAGCCTTTCTTCCAGGTGTGCAAAAAGTATTTATTTTGCCTAAGAGGAAAGGACAAAATAAGGATAAAATCTTGCTTCAGTCAAAGGACAGTACTGGAGGTTTGGAAATTCTCTGACTCTGATGGGTAATTAATTATCCATCTTCTCAAGCAAGTGAATCATGGGTCTTCGTCACCACTCATTCCTAAATGTTTGCAAAGCATCTTACAATGTCCCAACCTAGGAAATATGACAAAGTTGGCCACAACATAGATGTTATCTGTGTTACTACACACAGATAAAACTCTCTATGCTATTATACAGGAACGCATTAATAGGACAACTTCTGTCTTATTTAATAGTTTTCGTCTGAAGCAAAAAACTTCCTGCGTACTTGGATCCCAAGTTTGCATCTAGTGCCCTGTTGAAGGTTTCTAATTCAATGCTGCCAAGTACAATATAGAAACCTATAAATATTCACACCCACAGGACAGACGTAACACATTTTCTGTTGCAGGTAAGTAGTAACAGCAAAAGCCTTTCTGAAACCAAAACAGAAGTCTGATTTGCTTTGGAAACACACTGTGGTACCACGAATGCTGCTAGGAAATCAGCTGGCTAAGTGCTAATCATTGCTTCCTTTCAAATACCACCAATATCTGGTTTGCAAGCTGATGGAAAATTCAGTCCTCTCCTGCTCCCTCAGAGTGCCATACTCATGCTAAAATGTCATGCAGTACCAGCAGTGGATAACTTGGATCTAAAACTCAGGGGGACGTGTAGAACTGTTGATGCACACAGTTGTTTAAAGGTTCTAGGACAGCACAAATCAACTTTGTTCTGTGCTAAACTGATGCAGAGTTCTTTTGTGCGGGGAAAAAAAAAAACAAACAAGAAAGGGAATAACCCTGGAAGGGTGGAGGAGAGACACAGTCGCGTACTTTGAAGTGTTAATGTTTCTAAAAGCAAAGTAGAGCTGTAAAAATAGTTAGAGACTCCTGATGTTCTCAGTCTCCAGGTCAATTGAACCCACTGCTGACATTTTCTCTTCGTTATTTTTTTTTTCTTCCCTTTGCTCAGCTAGATAGAAGATGTGGCTCCCAGAGAGCAAGTGCCTTCCTAAAAGCCCCCGTGTCCTTCTCCTCAACATGATGCTCGGCTGATAAGCAGATATCGAAGGCTCCCCATGTATAAAAAGAGCACACTGCAATTAACAATCATTAAAGTGTACCCTTTTGTAAAATACCATGTAGCTTTCACTGCCTGGGAAGCCCCGCGACATGCTCTTTGCAGAAACCTTGGTTACATTTCCCATGGTTCATAAAACTCTTTTGTCCTCCTTCCCTTGAAATGGAAACGATACTTAGGAGAAACCCTGCATGTGTGCTCCCCGGGCCGTTTCAGCACCAACCACTTGTGGTAAAGACATCTGAGTCATTATGCTCGTGTTTTGACACCACATCTTTGACTTGCACATTTGAAATGATAGTGAAGGGCTAGCAAAAAGTGCCCTGAAACTCGCTGTTTGGGTGACACCGTGTCCTTGTGGCAGAATAAACAACCCTATCCTCAGTCCTGAGGCACCTCTGGCTGCCTTTCCTGGGGGGAAAAGAAGGGATGCAAACCCCACAGTGCCTTCAGGTTCTGAGCACCCTGCCAAGTTCAGCATTTCAGTGCGTTGCAGCTATTCGTTTGCTGGACTCAGGTTCACTTGAGCAAAGCAGATTTACAAACAGCTTTAGCATCAGCGGAGCTATTTAACCACCCAAATAAATCAAAGTTTGTATGGGTTTCACCAGGTATTCAGGATCGTGATTCTTTAGGTTCTAACACATCATTTCTCTCTGCACTGCATTATTCCTACTCCGCAGCTGTTTATGGAGACTGTAAGCAACATTAGCTGAAGCTGTTAAGCCAAATAAAGAGGAACATCCTTTCAAAACTTGCCTTCAAGAAAGCCAGGCTTTTGGGTATATTACTGCCACTTGCTTATGACACAGTGGAACACCGAGGTCGAAACATCTTACTCAGCGGAGTGGAGAACAAAGAAACTGGAATAGCATTTAGGATGAAAAAGGACAAACAAAGATAATAATTCACATGGTCAACAAAATGGACATCTCTTGGGACAGGCTGATGGAGAGAAAGGAGTAAGCAGAGAGAGGCGGATGATTGTGATAGATCACAGGGGGAAGAAAAGACAAGGCGTGCTTACTGAAGCATATGAGACCCCCAGAAACCACTCCAGTCAGCAAAAAATTGAAAAACACACTACTGGCCCTTTATTAGCTTGTTGCTTTGCCCAAAGCAGCAAGCTAAGTGTAATAAATAACCGAACCAATCAATTACCATGTTTGAAATTAAGGCCGTGGCTGAAGCCACCAGCTGCTTCTACAGTGCTGTTAAATGCATGCTCACAGTGGCACTGATGCTGCCTGCTCTGCTGCCCTCTCAGAGCTCTCTGCTGAAGGTGCTGATGCTGGCTGAGTGATTCCTCACCTGGGCGAAGCTCTGAGAGAAGCTAATGAATGGAGAAAACAGCAACTGCTCTATGATCTTGCCCTGACTGCTGGAAAAGCAAGTTTCTCGGAATGGAGAACAAACCAAGCAGTGAAATCAGCAGCAGCACGAGCACAGTGTACAGCCTGGATGGACTGTGAGCCCACGGAGCATCCAGGCGAGACAGAAAGACTTTCAGGCTTGTAATCTGTGAAGCCTCTTAGCACCGTATTTTGAATCTCTATTTATCCAAGGATGGAAGTGCATTTTGCATAAAGAAGCCAAGGGAGCACACAAAAAGGAGAAAGGCAGCGTGAGAAGGATGAGCTGAGAGGCACTCATGCCTTAGTGAATAGAGAATAAGAATGGGAAAGAAAGAGGAAGGAGGAGAGAAAAACGCAGAAGGAAAGAAATGGAGAAAAAGGAAGGTTAGGAAAGAGCAAAGGAAAGATGGGAAGGCAACAGCAAAGGAAGCTGGAGCTCAGCCAGTGGTTGAGAAGAGTTTTTATGTGGTTTGTTTCTTTGCTCTCCTGTCTCTCTGTGGAATCAAGCATAAAGATACGCGTTGGTTACACAATCCTCTTTAACCTTCAGGTTTGACAATCAGCCTTACAATAACACCTCCTACAACGTGAACTGAGTTTTGCTCTTTATCCTAACTGAATAAAAAAACAACAACAGAACACCCAAATTCCACCACTGAATAACTCAGGGCTAATTTTGACTCAAGTAAATGTATTGCTTTCACTCCTGTCTCTGGAATAAACTTGACTGTAATTATCTGGATAACTGTGTCTCTCTACACTGAAATTATATGATTTCTGTAGAAGTGGGAGAATTGGCTGTTGCAGAATTAATCATATTTCTGTGACATTCAGTGTTATGAAAAGGAGCCCTTCAGCATGAAATAATCACTGGTTTGTCAATCTTATAAATCACGGAAGAAGCACACACGATTAAGGAGAACGGAGACAGTAAAACAAACAGTGGAGAAAGAAATCAAGCAGTTTGTTTTCCTTTACACCACTGTTCCATTTCAGTGCTGGACAATGTCTCTGTGCCAGCACAGCAAGCGTTGCTACCAAAGTGGCTGCTGTCAGAAGGTAACAGATGCAGAGTACTGAACTCACTCTCATGGTTTGCAGGGGCAAGTCCTGGACCCCAAAGACCCCCACCTTAAGGGTCTCTCAGAACAACTTCAGGTGTCACTTGAGGTCTGTTCCCCTCATCCTATCGCTGTTACCCGTGAGCAGAGGTCAGTCCTCACCCTGCCACCACCTCCTTTCAGGCAAGTGTAGAGAGCAATAAGTTCTCCCCTGAGCTTCCCCTTCTCCAGACTGAACAATCCCATTTCCCTCAGCCACTCCCCATAAGAACTGAAGACATCTGAAATTGTTTCCTATGGGTAAAAGCCTTCCTTTCATGCCTTAAAGCACTTACTTGAGGGATGGAAAACCTGACTTCAGAAATCATCCTCTGCCCAAATGGATGTGAACTTGCACACCAGGACAGGACTGCAGCCATGTGGGAACAGAGAATCCAGCTGAACTGAGGCTGCTGGGCAGCTAGAAATGCAAAATTAATAGGCCTAAAAGAAACAGAGCCCAAAGGACAGATTGAATACATGTTGTTTAAGTGAAAAATCTCAGCTTGTGGCTGGGAGGTCCCTTGGCTTTGCTTCCTGGCCTGTAGGTTTATTTGTCACAGGACAATCATTTAGAAAAATGAAACAAAAAGACACAAAGAAGGACATTTAGGGTAATGCCCTTTATTGTAAGCTCCCCAGCTGGCCCCCTTTCTGATTGCTCAGTGATCCAGCTTCAGTGAGAAAAAAGGGTTTATATGGCTTCTTCGTAGGCTGGGGGTAAAGGCACTGCTAGGCAAGGCTGCAAATTCTTCATGCCGAGCAATAGAGCGCTCTCATCCTCCTGTGCCTGAGTGAAGGGTAAGGAGGAAGGATTTGGATGCTAAAAGAGAGAATTTCAGCTTTGTGGTGGTTTTTTTTTTCCCCTTTTTGTACCCTCAATGTCCTACAGTAAGAAACAAGTGTTCTTACAGCCATCATCTCCTTGTGGACACATGCTATAGGATTCTTCCACTAATAGCCCCAGTGCTGCTCGGCCATTCCTCTGCACCCAAAGAGATCACAAGCAATGCAGGTGCCAAAAGCATTTTGTTCAGGGATAACCTGGGTTTCCTCTTTCCACCAGACAGAATCACCACGTGCAAAGAAGGAATTCAAATGATCCAGAGCTTCCCACCTCTTAAAGTTTTGCCACCAGAGTGGGAAGTGCCTCTCGGGAACACAGAGCACTGCGTTAATCGTTGCCAACCCTGGCTTTGAATGCCTGCACTTGCTTTGAGTTGACACACACCAGTGATTCTCTGACCCCTCCTCACTGAAGAGCCATATCAAAGATTTCCAAGACAGAAGCAGATGGTCTACCAAATCGTATTAGATCCTTCTTAGGAGAACACTTTATATTTTAATTTAGCTCACAATTGCTCTTAATAGGGAAGGAAAAAACGCTTCCAGCTGAAGCATCACATTTCTTTGAAACCTTCAAGGAATTGACTGGAAAGACGTGTTATAAAACGAAGCAGTTAAACTCAATGTTTGTTCAATGCAAAGAGTCAGCACTTCCTATTCAATGTCTCCCTAATTACCCCTGGGGATCAAAGACTTTCAAGCGATTGCCTGTCCATTCAAACTGCTAATAGATGATCACTGGCCCCTCCAGTGCTGTGGGAGATTGCTGGACCTCTCGTTTTCTACAGGGAAGAAAACTGTCATGCTAAATGCTTAGCATACTTTCGTGGGGATTTTTGGGACGATTTTTTAAAGCCTCAACCTATGGAAAAAGAAAAATAATTGACATAAAGGTGTTGTGGCTTAACCAGAGAGCTGTCTGCTTAAATACAATCTGCAATTTCCTTCACCACTGTAAAAGTAGAATAGGAAGTTGAAAGATGGATCTCAGCAACATTTTGCTGCTGCTAGGCAGCTTACAGAACTAAAGCAGCTTATTTCAGCCCCCACAGCTCTAGTAAATTTGGTGTTACACATGCTCAGCCCTTTCCCTGTAAAATAATATTTTCCCTTCTAGATACCCTTTCTGGCAGAGGCCATATTACTATAAATATTACTGAGATATTTCTTCACTATCAAAGTCAATTATAAGATGGTCCCACTGTACCTCTAAATGGAGTTTTAATTTGTGCATATAATATTAGAAAATAATAGTTTTCCCATTGGGGTACTCACTTCAATTAGAGAAATGAGGACAGGCAGCCCTACCAGAGGGCCTGCCATCTCGCTCTGCAATTACTAAAACTCTGGGCTAGTCTGTTGTGGACAGTATAATTTTACAAACAACATTTCATTACACACCTATAAGCCTTGAGACACTAATTAAAAAGGGTATAATTTGCATAGGTAAATCAGCAACCTCTCGCATGCTTCTTTTTCCTTATTATGTCTACCAGACAGGTGCTAAGATCTGTATACTCACGTAGAATTTGATCAGAGAATCACTGGGGTTTGGAAAGACCTCTAAGATCACCTAGTCCAAATGCTGAGTGATGGCTTGCCCACCCTCCTGAACACACAGCATTTTATTGTAAAGATGAGCTGGAGAGTGCTGCTTATGGCTTAATCCTAAAATCAGCTGAAAACTGCAGTTGTGTTATTCGCCACCGTGGAGGCTTAAATAGCACTAGAGCCCTACCTGGGCTGTGAGAGTTGCTGTAATGAAAATGAACAATGTGAGAATCCCTTGATACCCAATGCACAGGTTTAGCATAAGCTGTATCTAGCTCGAGTGAATCTAATGACTTCAGGAGCATGATGGATGTGCTTTAAATTAAGCACAAAATTAGACATCTTGCAGATCAGGGGCGGAATGCTCACAAACATCATCAGAACCGAGTCCTAAAGCAGAATCCTATTGACTTGGTGACTATGGGGAGAGATCCCCAGAAGATTAACCTGCACATGTATACAGGAGCATCTCACTGCTTTAAGTGCTTTGGGCATGGCAATTACATGGGTCTGTTTAAAAAGAGCTAAGAATCTTTTATTTTCTTATTTTCTTTACATGAAAATCAAGATTGGCCCAACAGCTCATACAGAGAGAGAAAATGTTGTTGCTTTGATATTTTTTTCCTTAACACAACCCAATGGTTTGCTCTCTTGGACTCAGAACTGACTCCAGCACATAAAGGCAAGTGCTTGCAAGTGCAGCCCACAGTGTGCTCCTAAAAGGCCCACAGCCATCTTTATATTTAATTACACCTAAAAAAAGCATTCGCTAAAGAAATTCAAAGTTCGCCAAGTCAAGCACTCAAAAGTGAGCAAAGAACAGAATTAAGATTTTAGATCAGCCCCTGTATGCATATGTACTCTGTAATAGGCTTTAATTCCCCCATCACAGGCTATTTTTTTTTCCACCGGTCCAATGCTGAGCAGAACAATTGCAAAGAGATTGCCACTTCAACCCTGGCAACTCCAGCATTGTAACATGTTCAATTGCTTTCTAGGGATGCCATATGTGCAGCCTGGTTGGGAGCAATAGGAGGGGGTTGGAAAGGGAAGGAACGCACTCAGTGCAGACAATTTTGCTATAGTGCTCTAAATAGGTCCCTACTGAGCATGTCTGAACTCAGATTTTCAAGTTTTAAGGCAGCCAGCTCTGTGTGCATGAGGGATATGATAAAGCACACACTATTGTTTGTTGCATCTAATAGAAAAAGGTGTCACCATTCCCTGACGCCTGCAACAGGGATATAAAATAGCAGCAGATCCAAAGGCAATGTTTTGCACAAGATCCAGAACCCATCTTCCACGAGTCTGTTTAGGATATGTTCATTTGTGATCACTCAGGTCATACTAATTTTGTCTCATCATGGGTCAGAGGCACAACGTGCTGCTTTGATCTTTCTTCCCCAAAGACTACATCAATACTAGTGAATTAAACAGTACGAAGACATGTTCCTGGACACTGCAACTGAACAGTCCATACCACAGATTTGGTCCTTGATAGCTGGGATTCCTATGCACAAGAACTCGGGGCCAAAATAATGGGAGAGTCCATTCTATCAGAGATCATTCTCGACAGATGATTTGAATACAGAAACGAGTGCTAGTTGGACCAACTGGATGCCCAGAAACACTTTCTTCACAGCCTGGATTAGCACACACCTCAGCAGGGCTGGAGAAGGTTCACTAATATGAACAAAATGTTCATGACCACTGGAATTAATACCATTTGGAATATCATTATGTTTTGATTGTGAGAGTTTCTTCCCCCAGCAGCCCAAGGAAGACCATTTGGTGCTTGATTTCATTATAATTTCTACCATTACTGAAAGAGATTCTGCTCTGCTGATTGCCAAATTAGAGCTTCTTTTTAAACACTTTGTGTAAGCATAGCCATCATCACACTAACAGCCTTGTTCTGCTTTGCTTTTTAAAGAGTCTCTTTACATAATGAAGTGATGCTTACAGTTGTACCAAGCAAGCAAGGTGTGATGCTGCTGCTGCTGCACTTCGTGCCATCATATTTGAAAACAGTTAACATATGCTGTTCTCAACATCTTCCCAGGCACAAGCTTCTGCCTGCAACAAGGACAGGCTTGGAACTGAAGGTATGATCAAATCAAATAAAGAGGTAGGCAGGAAAGGATGGGGATGGTGAGAGAGTTTATTAGATTTTCATTTAAACGCAGAGATTCAACAACCTCTACCTACCTATTTATTGAGCATCAGACTCTGATACCTCAAAGTAAACTGCATAAGTGGTCCTTGCGGAGCTTTTAAGCTTCAGCATAAGCAGTGGTGTTGAAATCTTGTCACAGAGGGAAAGAGTGGGTTGGACATTTCTATTTTTCACAGGTCACCTAGCACGTTACCTAGACTGTGTACTTAACAGCACCACTTCAGTTAATGGTGTAGAGATGTGTACCTAACACATATCTCACCTTTAACTACGGGAGAAAACAAACCTTAGAGAACGCATTACTGCACGTATCTGATCGAAATGTACAACCCAGCTGCAAATGAGGCTTTGAAGTTGTCTTCTAATTCATGCTAGAAAAAGGAGATAAACCCTAAGTTATAACTAAGGAATGTTTTTCACTGTCACTGTCATCTCTGAGCTTACTCTTATGACTGCTTTCCCACACAAACGTGTGGTATTTAAAGACACTGAAAAAGGAGCATTGCTTGAAACATTTCTTTCTTTCTCCCTCCACTTAACTGCAATTAAATTATTTCACACTAATTAGTGTGAAATAAATACACAGACTCGAGGAGAACTTGAGAAGATATTTAGATCTGTAAAACTGATCTCTTCTCAGTGTCTGCATGCAAAGGTCAATCTAAGCCATGAAATGCAGATAGCAGCACATCTGTGTCTCTGTCATAAAGGCAAGGTCGGCATTTTTGGTTCAGCATGCTGTTATTTTCTTTTCTGGGGGCTTATAGCAACTATAAAAACTCCCTAAAAGCAACTGATTAAAGCTTATAAAAGCTGAGAGGCCACATCTTTCCATTTACTAAAAAGAGATGGAAATTCAACTCATACCTCTTTGTATTTAACATTATGGCCACAAGTTGCACCGGGGAAGATTTAGATTAGATTTAAGGAAAAATTTTTTCTCTGAAAGAGTGGTCAGGCACTGGAATGGCCTGCCTAGGGAGGTGGTTGAGGCACCATCCCTAACGCTGTTCAAGAAGCGTTTAGATGAGGTGCTAAGGGATTTTGTTTAGTAGCTTAGTGGGGAGGGATGGTGATAGGAGGATGGTTGGACTAGATGATCCTGTAGGTCCTTTCCAACCTAATGAATCTATGAATCTATGAATCTATCCTTACACTTAAGAATAGATCAAGCATCTCAAGGGCTAACTGTGATGTCGTGTTACTGATGTCTGGTTTCACAACACATCGATGCAAACCTTGAGATCAGACATTGTCCTCTGGAAGCACAGCCTCTCTCTGCTGAGGAGCAGTTGGGGATTCAGTCATACAGGTGGTCTGCCTCAAAATGGAACTCATTCTCCCTGAGATCCCCCAGTGATGAAGAGAATCAGACTCAGACAAAAACACCTCTTCATTCAGCGTCAAAATAAAACAATAAGCAGAAATAAAAAGTAATATGTATATAAACAGAACAATAGGAAACCAGAGGGTAATCTATATAAATCTCAGACTTTGCGGGAAGTTGATAAAGGAAGCTGAGAACTTGAAGAAAAAAAAACAGATAGCATTAAAAAAGAAAGAACGATAGAACATTTTTAAAGCGTATTGAAATCCAGTAAGCTGAGCCATGATATAGTTATTTACTTGACAGAGATGGGGAAATTGTTAATAATGTTTTAGTAAAGGCTAAAATGTTCAGTAAGTATTTTTGTTCTGGTTTTTGAAAATAACGAGGATAATGCAATTATTTCACAGGAAATAACTTTTT
Source organism: Odontophorus gujanensis (assembly GCA_013399175.1). NCBI lineage: Eukaryota > Metazoa > Chordata > Aves > Galliformes > Odontophoridae > Odontophorus > Odontophorus gujanensis. The sequence goes on along the minus strand of VXAB01008334.1, from coordinate 584,278 downwards.
TTCCAGTCCATTAATAACCAAGAATGATATTAAACTACATCTATTCAAGGACAAACATTTTTAAATCTGTAGGCTCATTTAACTTGCATCCAGTAAATGAGATGAGCTAGCAGAGGAAGAATCTGACTCATTGATTAATACTGAACCAGCAACCAAGAGATTAGAACAGGGTTAATGCTGTACAAATATTTAAGAAGGGGAAAGAAGAGGATGCAAGTCACTTGCACTGAGTGGCCCGACATCTATTACAGACAGAATAATGGAAAACATAACACAGAACTCAACTGATGAAGAACAATAAAAGTGAACGTACGATAATTCAGATCATTTATACTGCTCTTATGAAAAATAGATACTAGGAAGCAAACAGTTACTCATATTCTGGCACAGTAACAATTCTGTAAAGCTTCTGATGTAATTTGGTATGACTTTGATTTAATTTGGTACAATTTTCAGATTAAAGAAACAAACACTTTGAACAGTAAAAAACAATACAGAAGCAGTATGGAAAGAAAGAAATGTTTTCAGTAACGGGCTTCCTTTCAGTGTTTTTAATTACCATACATTCATGTGGGTAACTCGTCAGAAGAGTGAGCTCAGCTAGGGCTGTCATTGACACTGGAAAATATCCCTCAGTTATCTCCAAAAGGGACAAGAAGCTAACTGACAGACCTTAAAATCATCAGCACTGGTGAAAAACCACCAAATGGCAAAATTTCTGATCAAATTTAACAGCTGATAGCGGGCTTGAAGTTATTCGACCTTAACATCAATGTTACATAAGTAAATATGAAAGCATGGATGAATAAACATGCAGATGACTCCAAGACTATTCAAGAGACAAATACAACGGTGAGGGCAGAACACATCAACAGGAGAGCTGGGCAGCTGCCAAATGTGAATGAGTCAAACAAAATGTTCTCCACTGTTGTCAAAGGCCGAGATATAAGCGTGGAGTCATTGAATCGTTAAGGATGGAAAAGACCTCTAAGGTTCCCAAGCCCAACCCCAACCCATCCCACCATGCCCACTGATCACGTCTCTCAGTGCTGCATCTACATGTTTCTTAAACAGCCCCAGGGACAGTGACTGCAACACCTCCCTGGGGCAGTCTGTGTCACTGCATCTCCACCCATTCAGAGAATTTTTTCCTTGTATCCAGAGTAAGTAAATCTGAAACTGCACATAACAGTGAGATACAAAACTGAGTATAAGTTTGTAGAATCATTGAACGGCTTAGATTGAAAGGGACCTTCAAGATCATCTAATTCCCATCCTCTGCCCCCCACCAGCTCAGGCTGCACATCCAACCTTGAACATCTCCAGGGATGGGGCAGCCACAGCTCCCTGGGCAGCCTGTGTCAGTGCCTCACCTCTCTCTGAGTGCAGGACTTCTTCCTAACATCTAATTGAAATTTCCCCTCTTTGAGATTAAAGCCATTTCCCCTTCACAGAATCACAGAATTGTAGGGGTTGGAAGGGACCCCTAGAGCTCATGGAGTCCAAACCCCCTGCCAAAGCAGCTCCCAGCCCAGGTTGCACAGGTAGGTGTCCAGGTGGGTCTTGAACGTCTCCAGAGAAGGAGACTCCCCCACCGCTCTGGGCAGCCTGTGCCGGGGCTCTGTCACTGCAATGTGAAGAGTAACCTTGTCCTTTCACTATCAAACAATATAAAAAGTCAGTCCCCCTCCTACTTATAAACTCCCTTCTATTTCTAGAAGGCCTGGAACCTTCTCCTCTCCAGGTTGCACAAGCCCAGCTCCCTCCACCTTACTTCAAAAGAAAGATGCTCCAGCCCTTTGATCTTAAGTTGTGCCCACAAGGCAGGATGCTGGCCATTGGAATGCCAAGGTTGAAAGTAACTTGAGGAGTAAGCAGAAGAGGTTGGCAAGAAAAATCTGATGTTATTTTAATAGTCAGGAAGAACTGATGAGATCCTCACAAATCTACGTCGGGAAGCTGTGTTTTAAAGTGGATACGTGATTTACCAGTGTGCAAAGAGTGGATTAAGCAGCTGGAGGTTACCAGCCCAAAGTGTCCTAAGTGACATGATTTAAGAGTGTTTACGGCTTTTAACACTAACATTTACAAAGAAGTTTTCAATAAGAATTAAGGGAATGCACCTATTTCTTCCTACTTCCAATAAACACTGAATCAGTTCATGAAAGATGCCGTAGTTCAACGTGCTCCTTAGCACTGCAGACCTCGCTTTGCTAACCACTCACAAAGCAGAAATTCCTCTGCTGTGCTTCAGAATGCACTGCCATCAAATGGAACAGCTCAATTTTAATACTCCTCAGTTTTACACCTCACCCACTTGGCACATCCAACAACTCAAGCAAAATTAAGTACGTGTCTGTTATATTCTGCTATCCTTTTCCAGCAGTATTTTTTTGGAAGTGGCTCTTATGAGTGCATACACCATTGCGTATTTCTCCTATTCCAACATTTTTAATGTCGGGTTGCAAATCCTGCTCAGGTTGAAACAGTGAATGTTCATTCACTGAGATGCTATAGTAAGTTTTTAACACCCACCTGAATGAATTGATCTGCACAAGAACAACTAACTGACTGCAGGTCTGACAAGGGAAAGTTTCCTTTGACAGATCTCTGCTGTTCATCCAGCACATGGCAAGCTGTGCCTGCAGCAGTTGCCCTGCCTGGTTCCTTAACGAGTCACACAAAGCCCTGTGATCCCCACCTCTGTTACAGGACAAACCTTGGAAGAGATTCCTGTGTCTTGCCTGAAACGGGGCTGAATGCTCCCTGTGACAGTATCTCCCCATGTGCCTGAGACTTGTTTTATGTCTTAGCTTTGCTGAGATCACTTGGAGTTCAGTACCAGAACTGACACTTCAGAATGGATGGAGGAGTGTACCTGCTGTCTTCAGCCAGGCCAACCTCCAGTGTCAGGGACTCCTAAAAATATACAGACTTCCTTCGTCCAGCTCCTTTTCCAGACATGGGGACCAATGCCATCGTCTCTGACTGCATTTAAATGACTGCTAAAGTAAATGAGGTTGCTCCAGTTTAAGAGGATCGTGTGCAAGTGAAGGATAAGGCCCATACTTCCCAAATGTCCTTGGTTATAGGGAGTTAAAGCAGGATTTTCAGACGGTATCAATGATACATAATCAGATGGTATGGGAATCTACTTCAAAATGGAAAACGGAAGAGCTGGATGCAATTTAAACTGTGAAATTGTCATTGAGGGACTGGCAGTAAGCATGCTCGTGTGCTTTTGGCACTACAGGAGCCAGATTTAACAGAAAAAAAAGCCACATACTCAGGCACTGCTCTGTAACATTAAAACGACAGTGCCGTGCTGTGTTGATGATCCCTTTCAAGCAGCATCCGGAAATGTTAAATCTTACAAGCATCTACTGTACATAAAATATATTATGGATGATACCATGGCCCTTTTCAAAACAGACCTCACAGTTTTGTAGATTAAGGGTAAAATGAAGTAAATGAGACCTACTGCTACTGAGTGTATTGTAAGAACCAAAAAAAGGACTGGGAAGCTCCTCTGTAGGTAGCAGACTGACTTCATAATGCAAAGGCTTTGCTAGAGCGGATTGTTGAGCTTCTGCATTTTATCTAAGATAAGAAGGAAGACATTGAAAAATCATTGTGAATCTAAAGAACAAACGGTAAGAGCAGCAGAATGGGATCAGAAGAGAAATATTACAGCAGAAAATGAAAGAAACTTGGTGATGGGGTAAGCTGAATAAAAACCTTACAATCAGGAGACAGAATGAATTGATATTGCTCAATTTTTAGAATTAAGTATTAATAACTTTTCCTATTGTCCTTAAGTGGGTTGTAAACACCGCAGTAGCTGCTATATTACGCAGCCATGGCTGACCAGCTAGACAGCTAAGAGTTTGGGAGAGCTGCTTTAAATTGGGTTTACAACATTTCATCAAAGAATCACAGACAGACTGAGCTAAAGTTAGCTTTCAGGGTGATCTTCTGACAATATGAGGAAAGACATTTTATAAACACATCATAGCCCCAGCGTGGTTTTAGTGCCAGAGCATTCTGCCTGTAGCAAGCAACACTGCTCTTTTCTGAAAGAAACTCTGTCTGAAGAGAGCTCAGATGAACGGAGACCTGAAAAGCAGAGAGTTCTGACTCCAATCAAATGAATGACTGTTTTGGCTTCATAATATGTTTTCCAGCCCTAACTTTAATTTAAATCAAATGTCCATCTTTCTCGCTGTTCATGAAATGTAACCGCAACACATGCTTAAGTATAGGAAAATTGCAAGTGCCTAACTACATCAAATCGTGCTCCCATCTCTTCTGGAATCTCCATCAGGCAGAGGATAATATCTTCTGTTTCAGAAGAAAGAATCTATTCTCCTTCACTAATTCATTTAGAAACCGTTCTGTGGATGTAGCCAAACAGCTGCTGGGCATGGAGAGCTGGACGACCAAACAGGTCTTTCCAATTGCTGTACTGAGAAATCCTCCTCCCAGGCAATGCAAGCAGTGCCAGAGTCTTTACAGAGCTATGTTATCGGGGTTGGCATCTACCAGGTACCGAATCTGCAGGTGAAGTGTTGGGACAGCAACATACCTCGTGGTGTTATCTCTGCCATAAGCATCTCTCTCTAAATTGCCCCTCCAAGGCAGGGCTCCACGCCATACAGAAGCCACAAAAATGCTCTTTGTCTGACTGTCGACAGAAGGGACCATCCTAAAACGGACAATTTAATTTCAAAGTGCTGCCTCTTCACGACCTCCTGGAACAGCAAATTTGCAGGTCAGTGGCAAGCTGCTTAAAGAGGTCTTTCATTTCGGTGGCTCCAGCCGTGCCGTTCCTGCCGGTTTAATGTTACAGTCCTGATCTGCCACTGCTTTTCCCTTTGGTGTTCTCACCCCACGAGACAAGCAACTGGAGAGCTCCCAGGATTTGCATAAGCTGCGTGTGTGCACAACTTTGATGTGCATTGTTGCCGCTGCCTTGGTGTGTGCCTTTGAATATTTGAAACGGTGGCAATGAGTCAATCAAAAGCCAGTTAATTCACACTGAAAACCAGCTTCGTGTGCTTCATACACCCTGTTATATTTTGTTTGTCATTATCTCTCAGGACCAGTGACTCAGCCCTGTAAAAGCTTTAGAACCATCACGGTGCTGACACATGATAGCAGCAGTTTTGCTCCCATGGACTTCTACTTATGCCTCCTCCCCTCTTTGAAAAGGCCCAGTAAGATAAGTGAAGCCTCAGACTGTTAAATACCATGAAGTCTTTCTTAAAGTAATGGAAACTCTGGCTTTTAGCCTTAAACAAATGATTTAGAAAGTGTTTGAGATGCATTTTAAAGAAAAAAAAAAATGATCTGGCTTCAGCAAAGAACTTCAGAAACAACCAAATGCATCATTGTTTTATGCAGCCCTGCTTGCCTCAGGTGGTCACCTGAGCATCTGTCACACAGAAAGTGGTGGCACTAGGACAGCTCTGGACATCTCCAGCTCCACAGCCTTGTGCAGTCAGGCAGGGCATGTGATGGGCAGTTCTAAACAGAGGGCTGTGACGTGTTTGATGCTGTGAAGAGCATTCTCAAATCACAGAGTCAGAATCTGGGCAGGGTTGCCAAACACTACATCAGACACTAGATCAAGTTGCCCAGGGCCCCATCCAACCTGAAGTCCTAGGCATTAATCTGATGTATTTCCATTAACTAATCAGTGAACATAAAAACAAAAAAAGTCTAAATGCCCAGTGCTGCCACTCGGAACAGAAAGGAGCTGGAGTCTCCTCCACTGAGATCTCCAAAAACGGTTTGGTGAATAACCTCAGCTTAACTTAGTGGAAGCACAAACATTTTGACTCCCTGATTCTTTTTTTTCTTTTTTTTCCTTTGGGCTAGGTGATACAATTCTCATCTGCAACTTGACAGGATGTAAAAAATAATTACAAATGAAAAGGTTATTCATAATTTTTAAATGAGTTAATTAGTAAACCCCGCCAGAGTCACTCATTACAGTAATTAATAATTGATTATACTTGAAATTAAACACAATTTTTCATCAAAATCTAATTAAATATCTGCCTTTTTGCTTGTTGATTAGAACACTGGGTCTGGTAGAGACAATCTTTGTTAAATATGTTTATGCTGAGCTGAACCACCAAATTTGATTTTTAATAATTGATAGTTCCTTTAGAAATTAGCAATTATGACCCATAATTACAGCAGTTCAACCTGATCGACACTGCTGGTACTCTACCAGCCAGCCACGGAGCCCGGCAGGTACCACAGAATTCACCTGATATACAAGGATGGCAGAGCACCCAAAGGATCCACCTATCCATCATCTCCACTGTGATGTTAAAAGAGAAGCCTGATCTTTTCAGAACATTGAAAGAGTTTTGAGCAGGAGAATACCAAGCACGATCTTCTTAATCTGTCAAATGGCACATACGTCCTTCATCAGAATTAACAGGCACCGCTGTTCGGAGTTACGATACTCCTCTGACACACTGAGATAATGTCCAGAAGAGCCATGTTCAGGGCATGAGGAGAATACCAGACAAATGAGAAAGGTGAGTCCAAACGTACGTAGCAAGTGATGAAAATTGAGCGCATATTCCATCAAACCGCTGCTGATTTAATGTCACTTAATTAATCATTCCCGTTCCTCTTAGAGGAGGCATGAAAGTAAGTGACCAAAGTATGATACAAGGCAGAAGTGGAGAAATATTAGTCATTAAAGACGTGTACAAGAAAGGAGCACAGGAAAAGCAGTCCTTTGTGGGAGTGCTGATTATGCAGCTGCGAAATGGAAGCAAAAATCTTTCGATCCAGGCTAAGATTTGTCATTCTAACTGCAACCCTTTATAGATCATTAGCGTACAGGAAGTCACAGTGAAATCAAAAAGACTCATTTGTGCCACGAGACATCGGCATTCTCACCTATGGTCACATCTGTACATATCTGACAACTACAGTTTGCACCGCTGACAGCTTAAAATGGGAGGGTTGGAATGGACCTTTCTAAGACATTTGTAACACAAATATCAAGTCTGACAGAAGAAAAGCAATGTTAAAACCCCAAATTTACAGAGGGCAAAATAGAGTTTTCGCTTTTAACATGCCAACTATTTTTGGAAGGAACACTGACACCCCTTTGAAACAAAACAAAGTCAGATAATGTGCAGCTCAAGATGCACACAATTAGCAGATTTTCCCCAATCCACCCTGGTCAAAGAAGGCTTTGTTCTTCTGCCACTGAAACTCAGTACTTCCTTATTCCTTCAGGTTACACTGAACTTCCAAATAGTTGGTTAAATAAATGCGCCATGAAAGGCAGAATAAAAAGACATTTTTCTGTCCAGACTTTGGTTCTGACCCTGATACCATTAATCAATGGCAAAGAACTCCCACTGACCAGGATGCGACCATGCTTAGGACACACACCTTACTGCTGGCTTTAATTAGGATTTGCTGAATGATTTGGGAACATCTGGTGGGTTTGTCTGCAGAATAGGAGCACAACACATGACTTACGCTCTGCTAAGCTCTTCTGCATGTGTTGGGCCAAATACTGCTCCCTACGATACCATCTTCAGCCCACAGAGGCCTTATTTCCCCATTATCATGTATCATCAGCTTGACTCTCTTGTCCCCAAGTGTTAGCACTGTGGATGATCTTGTGGAGAAAGGCAAGAAAAATAGAAAGAAAAAAAAAATAGAAACAAAACAGAAATAAGCTTACCTATGAAATATGCCAGCAGGATCACCAGTGTGACCGAGATGACAATGGCACTCAGGGCAGCGCATTTCCAGTTACAGTACTTATAGGGTTTCTTCAGGTTAAAGGCAGGCCTAGAGAAGGTACTCCTGGGAAGGGGCCTAGGGGGAGGTGAGTACACAGTGCTGGACGTCAAGGGATATCCCGGCGACGTTGTACAAAAAAGGGGAGAAGTGCCTCCAGGTTTAAACAGGAAGTGCCTGGGGGAAGAAAGACCAACAGCAAGTGATTCCTCCAACCAGTCAACACGAAACGGGACGTGAGGTGAGAGGATGGCGACGGCTGCCGGGCCAAGGGCAGCAGCTCCACACAATGCTGGCTAAAGACACGGACGGCATGCACGAAAGAGAAGAATAAAAATCAAACCAAACACACACAAAAAAGTCACAGTGCCAACAATGCCACAGAGAACTCTTCAAGGGCAGGAGTCCCTTCTGTGGGAAAGCTGACGTTAGAGTGAAATGGAGACCCCAGGCAGAGCTACGACAGACTGGTGGCCTGCTCAGCTCCCAGGGACGTGTCCGACTGAAAGGGAGCACGAGCTGAGGTAAAGAAGGGAGAGTGTTCCCCACTTCATTGACTGATCGCTGCATGAGAGCTTTTTTGATACTGCATCGCTGAATGGAGATGGGGGAGGAGAGCTTAAGCCATTCCACAGCACCCAAGTTGTCACAGAGGGGAACGTTGACGCTGTCTCCATGTGGCAAACTTAAAGATTGGGCAAGGGGATGGCTGAAAGCATCAAACCGGAGTTCAAGCCTTGTGTAAAGGCAGTGGGAACTGGCATTTGCTTCCAGAAAGTGGTTCAGAGCATCTCGGTTTGGTGCTTACTTAAACAAGTGTGAATTACCGCCAATGGCAGCAGCGTTTCCTGCCCAGTGACACGTTGGGAGGCACTGTGTTTTGCTCGTTTTTATGACTTATGTCTGAGAGCCAGCCTATGAGGACCTGCGTGAGACTTATGACAGAGCAAACAGAAACCACTGAGGTCCATGAGCTCCTGAAATGAAATGTCCCAACGGGAGCTCCTTCTGTGGGAATCCTAAATGAGAAACCTAACTTTGGCGGGGCATCATGAAGTATAAGGTATTCCAGTTCTGGGAATGAAACGTGCCCAATGGATCAGACTCTCTTCTCACCATGCTGATGCCAAATACAGATGCTGCATGTGAGGACTGAGGATCAGTCCCTGCACAGCTTGCATCTTCTGCCATGGTTTGTAGGGACGGACTTGCAGCCAGCACAAATCCAGTCAGCATGGATCCATGGGAGTCAGTCAAGCTAGTGGATTATATGCGACTCTTTTTTTTCCCCCTGGAAGTCACTTATGCAGTCACGGGGGAAACGACATGCAAGAACATCACCATGCAGAAAAGCCACTGATTCATGCAAGATAAAATGACATATAACTCTCTGAAACAGGTGTTTGTACTATTACAGCCATGGTTTGATAGGTACTCAAAGCATGATTGTTGACCATTAGAGAGAGATCAATTATTTCTACTAATGGTCCACATCAAAACATTCATTTTTACAAGGACTCAGATACTCTTCCATGTTTCAGAAAGCATCTGTTCAGACAGATGCATCTAGTCTGGGCAAAGAGGTACCCACAGCATTCAAGAACACCAATTAGACCTTCAGTTAAGTATGGCTACCAATTTATGACTGCCAACACAACAGTGAAATTTTTGGCACTGTCACGTTAAAAGCTGTTTATAAATTTAAGGTTAAGCGATTAAAAGTGAAGTAAAAATGCCAGAATGGGTGTTTAAATCAAAGGATTGATTTAGATACCACTAGTAGACTCCGTACCTTTTTTGCAAGATAAGGTACATAGAGAATACCAGTTTAACAATGAAGCATCAGGCTGCTACACAATCATGATTTAAGATCATTACCACAATTAAGTTATTCTGAATTTACATGGGATTCCAAATTGCTGTGGGTACTTCTTGCTATTGAAATGGCTTTTTCAAAACAAGAGGAGAAGAAGCAAATGGAATGCTGTGGCTCGCTACCATATTAATGAGTCTGCCATTAATATGTACAGGACACATTGCTCCAAATCCTCATTTTTTTCAAGACATCTTGGAAGAGGCCAGCAATGGTGCTGCATTTAAACATCACTGATATGACCAAATGCTTTCATGCAAGGATCATAACGACTGTACAGTAAACAGGAAGACCACATAAGTGTCACATACCCATCATTGTAAGCACCGTCATGTCGGGAGGAGGTGAGAATGTCCATCTCAATGAGGTTGTCCTGCAATGTCTCTAGGAATGTCTGCTTTGCTATGTTTCTACATACATATGGAAACATGAATGAAGCCAGTGAGTCATGCATATATGAAGTGTGATCTTATAAACCACAATGGTTATAGTGCAGTTGTGCATGGAATTAGAATGATGGGCCGTATATTTATATGTATAAGGTGCTACACATATACATATACAGCTTAAAGAATGTTCACTTCTCTCTGTATGCACTATATATATGCATTTACACACATATAAACACACACCCCCATATGCATGTATAAAAAAAAGTGGAAGCCTTTGTTGATTTCACATTATTTATTGCTGGTGATGCATGAAACCTTCTGAAGTGCTGGATTCAAAAAAAAAAAAAAAAAAAAAGAAAAATAGATGTCAGTCCAGCACAGCTGTAACCTTGTTACACTCCTACTTCTGATTTATTGTTATTGTGAAAAGGCACATCACAGCATCTCTCTCACTGTGGCCGATAAGCAGTATTGGAGTGTCCTCTTGGGTCTCCTGTGAACATCTGCCACATTTTTGCTTGTTTGCTTGTTTCAGTTCTGGATTTGACAGCTTTCTAATTGCTAACTCGATGAGTTTGTCTTTCCACTTTGGAACAACGAGAGCTTGATATTCAGAAGTTTCATTTTGAGATAGAGGTTTCAAAATGAAACTTCGGAACTTTTTTCTCAGCATGAATATGCCAAATAAAAATGTTTATCAGTGACAAGCAGGTAGAAGTTGAAAAAAGGTTTTGCTGGAACCCAAATTCCAATGGCAGAATTTTTGGCTATAACCTGAATAATACAGCCCATAGGCAAGATACACAGGGCCTGAATGTTAAAAAGCCTGTGTTTTGATTTTGCACACAATAGCAATATTTTGCAGTATCCAGCCTTCCCAGCATGTACTTTGATGAGTCACATTTTGACCTGTATATGCTAAACAGTTTTCTACATTTTGAGGAGAATAGCAGGAACATAAAGAATTAAGTTAAAGGCACAGCTGGGAACAGATTTTGTCTGTCTCACCTTTGGTCTTGGTTCTCAAGATCTGACAAAAGAACATTCTTCCCAACCTTTTTTAAAACAAAAAACCAGTCCTGATTTTGCCCCTGCCTGTTTTCAGCATCAAAATTCTAAGCCTGAATGTGAATAAATTCCCTGGCCAAAACTAGGGAAAGGAACACAACAGCATCGAGACACTTTCTCACTTATGCAGGATTAAGCGCTTACAGGATATAAGTGACATGATGTGAACTCAAACGAGAACTCTTCTGTCAAAGAAACTGGATTCAGGTAACATGCTATACCAAGGGAAACCAGCCCTGTCACATTATACAAACCTTGATACTGTCTCTTCTGAAACGTCCTTAACCTTCATTTCCATTTCTACTTCCTCCTCCTTCCTGCTGCTAATGCCAGCACTTGCTTAGTTCAACTCAATGCTTTTGAAGGCCCCTGGGCTTCTTTGCCAGCACAGATCTACTCCTTAATCTGAATGCAAGTAAAGCCATTCCTATTCAGAGCTTTGGAGTAAAGTGGATTGACATGCATGAGCTGTGTGCCGTAGCATTTGAGGCATCAATCCATCCCCAAGTGTTTGCTGCTTCCTCACATTCGCCAGGAATGCAGGAGAGGTTGGATGTTGAATTCAATGCAAAAAGAAGCGATGTATGTGCATGCATCGAGCATTTAATGGGTGAGAGGCATGGCACCTAGCAACACACTAATCAATAGGAGTTCATCAGTAGTTAAAATCCATGTTAGATCGGTTCCATGAATTTCAGTTGTGGATTGTCCATAGAGCAGAAGAGGAGTGGGTTACATCATCTTCCATATGTGTAAAGGAAAGGTGATAGGTCACCGATGCGGGACTGCTCCCGCTGAAGGTGTGTTGGATTCTCCTCCCTTGGAGATGACTTGTGAATTGCTGCCTGTTTACAGAGCACTCACCCTTCTCACTGTGAGCTGTGCAGTAGAATCTGACCTTACACAATTACCACATGAAATTTTTTGGGAAATGGAAGTCTCCTGCAAGCTGCTGGTTTGTCAACCAGACGTCCATCTAGCTGGCATTTATTTGCTCCCTGCAAGGTCAAATGTAAAGGAACAGAAAGGATGCCTAAGAAGAAGGAGAAGTAAGGAATAAATACTGGGAGAACTGACTTACCTGTCAGGAGTGACTGCTGAGCAAAGATCTTCCCATCACAACCTTGATAATATATTGTTTTTAAAGCAAGAAAATAGGGAGCAGACAGGAAAAGAATGAGGAAGAAGGAAACAGAGAAAACGGAGTAAAAGGAAACTACAAAAGAGGAGGAAGAGAAGAGGAGCTCTTCCTCGTGCAACATACAGAGTTTCTGCATATGGGATATGCTTATCACGTCAGTCACATACTTGTGGGACATATCTCCACTTGCCTTTGCGTTACATGTTGGAAATTTCCAGGCAGTGGCAAACCACTCGAAATTTCGAGTTCTGAATACTGCCTTCAATCCACAACAGTTAAAGTCAAAGCTCTTCGAACCCTGGGGTGCTTAAAAATCTAGAACTGTAGGCACGTTTCACAGCCTGTGACAATCTCTGTTTAAGAGACGTTGCTTTTCCTTCGTGTTTGCTCTCAGGGTTGACCAATAGGAAATTTCAGAAAAGGAATATTCAACAGAAATACAATTCCATTTTTGACATGAGATTACAGTAATCTTCTATTGCTGTACTTCAAAGGCCTTAATTCTTGGATTAATGTCTCTTGGTCAGGATTTATTTTTTACGTATTGGACGCTTAATTCTGTTCAGTGGAAGTCGTTTTTTGGTTCTAAAAGTCTTAGCAGTGGGGAAGGCTGACTTCATGGGATAGGTAAAATGGGGCATCCAAGTTTGTCAAAGAGATCTGAAGCCTTTTACACCTACAGAATGCCAAAGGAAGTGGAAGATCCCCGCATGGTTGACGAGCAGATTATTAGAACGGAGATTTGTCACAGATTTACCAGTCATCTACGCAGTGCATTGTGACAAAACTATAGCTCATTTTATTTATTTTTTTAATGTTTGTTCAGTGAAAGGAAAAAGCCTGTCAGTCATGTTCTGCAAATGTGCTCGTTTGCTGTTTAGCATGCTTTTCCAACACGTTCATCATCTTCAAGAATACCAGGCAACGCTACGCCATCCCGTCCACAGTGTCAAAAACCAGATCAGTCTTCAAAGGATCTGTTATCTACCTAATTAATAAAATGATTAAACCGAGGATCAGTTACAAACGTGAGTGATTTGTGAGGCATCATCATCATTACATGATGCAGATTGATCTCCTCAAGTAAGTAGATGTAAGAAGTGCAGTTGAGTTGACAGCAATAATGTGACAACAAAACAGAAAGAACTGTTTGCTTCATCTCCTGACAAATTTTCTTCCCCAATGATTTTTAACAGAAACAATTTGGAACTAGCTAAATAACTGTTCTTGCCACAAACTCCTGCACTTAATAAAATGTGGTACAGCTGCCTCTTCGTGATCACCAGAATTGGACAACTAGAGGCAGGACATTCTCAGGCAAGAGCTTGAACTCTGGCATTCCTCCAGAAGACAAGATATTCCTTCTCAATTGTAAGGTGTTGTGTTCTGAGAGACTTTGGTTACATACGAGGATGCCTTGGCACTTCTCAAACAATACAACGTTCCTTTGACAAATCTATGTGGTGGTTTAGAAAAAGGCACCGTTCCAGAATTATAGATGACTACTTACGTAAGAGTTCTTGGATTAGCCCTTAAGTATTCTATAATGCAATATTTTTTTAAGCAAAACAATACATAGAAGTCAGTGCTTGGGTCTATATGCTCAAGAATTAGGAAGGAGATATAATTACTGAAACTGTTGCCAAATCACACTTGCAGTACTTGCTTATAATTTTGTCTTAATCTTTCGGAGCCAGCTTCTTAGTTGGGTATTTTAAATTAAGCAGTCTCAGAGAAATTAATTATCCTTAAATGCCATAAAATGTTAGACTGAGGTCTGTTTTGGAAGTTTCAGGGAGCCAGCAGACACAGCTACTTCTCTAAGAGACCAACAGATATTAATTTTTAAAATTTTTAATGCAGAAGCTGGCAAAATTGGGTACATTTTGTCCCAGGATACAGACGCAGCTACCACTGATTTCAATGAGATTCCCACAGGCAGTGAAGCAACAAATTTGGCCCCTGGCTCAGTTTTCAGTCAGTAAATCTTTTCTGCTGTCTAAAATCTTTCTGGTTGGTTTGAGAAGGCAAGACTAACAAGGGGAAAAAGGCAGCTAAGTCAGCGCACCATGTTTGGCCTGGATGATTTCTTTTCAGACTTAAAAAGACACTGTGCACAGGAGCTCGTGGCTCCAGCAACTCCAATGGCTTTTCATCAACAAAGGAAATGATGAAGCAAAACCTGTGGAGATCGTGAAAACAGAGTTTCAAGAGGGGTAACTCAAAGAAGATGTAATCTCAACCAGATGGGAAGAGTGAGGCTGAGGGAGAAGGACAACTGCCTTTTCCAGAACCTACATGCTTGGAAAAAAGCCTACAAATCTAATTATGAACTAGGACAACTCAGTGCAACCTTGCCACACCCTTAGTATGTTGCAAAGATGGAAAACTAGAAGTTAAATGAAAGGGTCATTAATTGATTGATCCCGTGCTGTCCGGCATTGTATACTTGGTGGAACGATGTTGTAGGATAGAAGAACGCAACAGCTGACATCTCCTCATTAGGTAAATTAAGATCAGCTTTTCTGAAAGATGTACTACAAAAGCATCTGCTTGACAAGGCACAGCTAGAAGAAGGCTAAGTCTTTTCAATGCATTGACTGATTTCAGTTTCTTAAATAGGATATTGATTGATCCTACCACATAGGATGAAAAGGCATTAAAGGAAAGAAAGAAAAAAGAAATCAAGACCAGTTTAATCTGTGATCCCAAATCCGATCTTAAATCAGGAAAATAACCTTACAAGCAGTTACTAAAAGACAGTACTTTCAGTTTAAGAAAGAAGAGCAATGTTCTCGTCTCCTAGTCCAAAGACACAAAGAATGATAAACACAACTGAAAATACATCATCGAAACAACAGTTCACAAACTGATCAGCTGCCTACACACAGGGGTATACATGTTTCTTCACATCCTTAGGGCACGTAATCAGGGCGTTGTAAAGTACTAAAGAAAATGACCCACCTGGTCTCCAGTGGGATGTTACTGTTCAGTAACCAGTTGTCCTGAGCATGGGCTGGTTCTTGAGTGCTGGCTGGTTGTTCCCCCGACAGAGAGTGGTCCGTGGGAGCTGGGCTTGGATTGCTGCGTGGAGTGAAGTTCCCTCTGTTCAGGGAATTGATGGAGGCTGCGTGATGTTGGTTTGGGGTGTGAGCATGTGATATTGGAGGTGGTGGAGTTCTGAGTCTTGAATGATTTTGAAGATTTGGAGGATGATCTGAAACAGAAGTGAAAAAAGGTTTGGGATGTGAGTAGTTCCACGCTACACTCATTTCTGTGCTGGCACTTTTAAAGCATACGAAGGCCTGGATGCCACATATCTTAAATCACACTAACATAGACTTGTTCCATATGTCCTAATGACATGTGCATTGATCCACTAGCTGGCTAGAAAAATATTTTGGTTTCATGCAAGAAAGTTATGAACGCTTAAAGGGCTGCAAAAAAGGCTGTCCTGACAGCCAGGCTAACTCCGATGAACAACTGCAGGTTGCAAACCGCAGCCTATCTGTGACACTGATTTGTGATAAAGCATGAAAAATACAACCAACCTGGAGAGATAACACTTAAAAGCAATTTTATGATGGATATACAGCTCCCAGTGAAGTTTGTTCTGCCCGTGTTCCCCAAGAACTTCCAACAAGAAGACTGAGAACACATTTAGTCATAGACTGAGTTTAGAGAAAGCCATAAAATTGTGTCAGGATCACACAGCTTAACAAAATGCAATCGTTTGTTTTGTTAGAGATGCGCTCAAACAGAGTGAAAAATGCATGTGGCATAAAAACTGAGGTGTCAGGAAAATGAAACAAAGTATAGTGAAGAAAGGTATAAAGAAAGGTGATATAGCTGTTTTCAGTGAAACTCCAGATATCACTGTTTGTTAGCCAAGAGTTTGAGGGGGGTAGACTGAAGAAGGTAAACACTTAGGAAAAGATTAACATAGTGCTGATTAGATTGACATTTTTAGTCTGCATCTAACTACTTTCATGTGTTTTTTGGAAACAAACAAACAAACAAACCTGTTTTATGGAACTTGAGGGAGATTGACAGCTCAAGATACTGAATATGGGATGCATTAAAGATTCCTCTGATTTTAGTAGGCTTCAGCTTGTAAGTTATTTAATACACAACAGTTATGTGGTGTCCTATCTGAAAGTATAGGTATCAATCTAATACTTACCAACTAGACTTGAGCATCATGAAAAACTAACACATTTACTCTCTCATCAGAGAGCTCTGGAATCAATGTACACAGTTGTAAGTTACAGTGACAAAATTACCAGGACATTTAATAACACTTCAGACATTTCAATTTGACCTTGGATTCAGGAAAGGAACAAGGGAAGCAATCACACTGTACCTGTAGACTCTTGGATATTTAGACACAAGATTCAATTTAAAGATGTTTGACATACACCCCATCCCTTCCCTCCTCACCCTACGTTAACTCAAACAATCTCATCATTAATTATAATTAATTATTCCAAAACCTTAAGGTGATTGAGGTGAATGGGAAACATTAGTTATGAAGGTACCTGTTATCTACATAGAATCATAAAGGCTGGAAAAGACCACTAAGATCCCGAGGTCCAACCCCAACCAACCCTACCATGCCTGTAACCACATCCCTCAGGGCCACATCTCCGTGGTTATTGAACGCCTCCAAGAATGGTGACTGCACCACCTCCCTGGTAGTATCTATATGTGGAAGATGCATCTCCTTTTAGTCTTTTTAAGAGTTAGACACAGGAACAGGGTTATATAAGACAGAAGATTGCCTTAGTGCTTTTAGGATCCAAGTCCATTTTACCCTGTATGCTGAAAAAGGTCATAGTGTACATTCAAAGTACCGTTGTCTCTACTGTACAATAAATGCAATAGACAATAACCAGCTCAAAAAGAAGTTCATACCATTCACCTCATCTTGGATAGATAATTCCTCCCCAGGAACCTCAGGTCTGACTCCTTAAAGTACAGCCAGAATTAAAAATACTGTTCTGGACTCTGATGAAAGGACAACTCTGTTGATCAGCCAACTGGTTGGCTGGTATGGATGAGGAATGTGAGAACCAAAGCAGGTTCCATCAGTTCTGCAGCACCATCTGAACGGAGGCATCCAGCTGCCCTCGCACTGGGTATTATTTGGAACTACTGATTAAATGAAGCTTCATGAGCACACAGTTAAAACAAGAGGGAAGGATTACAGATTTCTGGTTTGTAAGGCTAGCCATCTATCACCATTCGGAAGAAATTAGTTCATCCCAGAGAAAAAGACTTGTATAAAAAGGAGCAACATCTCCAAGTTTTCCAAGTTCAGCTATCCATGTTTTCATTACCTGTGATGAATCCTCTGTGAAAACAAGAGAGAGAGGCAAACAGGTGAACTCCTGACTAAGTGATAGGTATTCTGGGATGTTCTCCTCCTAATGTTTGTCTTTTCCTACTGAAGCACCATTCTCAGAGCAAGCCAGAGCCTGCCACCAAAGACCTGCTACGTAAATTCCAATTTACTCCCTATTACTGCAGACACATTGCAGATGCTATTATGGATAATGCTTTTGAATCAAGTAAAATGTGTCATTTTCGTGCTCTATTTGCATATCCTCTGTGATTTCATTGCTAAGTAAAGACGGCACATTTATCCTACTCTGATCCATGTGATTTTTTTTTTGGTAGGATTTTATAGCTTATATTTCTTTTTCTGACACTTAGGTAGCTTTTCCTCCCAGAATATTCTAAATTTTATTCATGTACAAATTCTGAGCACTTATGTCATGTCTGAGCATTGTTGCATTTAATATACCTTGACTAGGATTAGCAGCTATCTCCCTTGCCTTATGATCCTTTATTTTCCTGTTCTCAAGTGGAGGAACATTAGAAAAAAGGTGCAGATGAGAGCACAAGGTATAAAATCTTCCTAACGACAATTATTGCAGCTCTGCAGGATTTTCTTGATGCAACAAAACTGTTGAGGTTCTTACCCTCTGTGGTAACCAAAGTCCTGTGGGATTTGCGAAGGATATGGGAAACTCATGAAGTGAATTCACTCTTGATTTCCTAAAATTGCAGCTGTCTCTTTCTTTGGATACGCTCTCTTTAACTTGTTCCACAATTTTTGAGTGATAGTGAAGTGTATGGATGTACGTGTCTTCATGGGAAGGAGAACCTTAATGCTGGCAGGAGCAGACCTCTTACATTGTGTATGTGCATGTATCTTAAATGCTGGACAGACACTCAGATTATCCTGTTAAATACTGTATATAAACACTTTACATTTATAGCTACTTAGGCAGCTACTTAGCAGCTACAAGCAGACAATTTTCAGCATTTTTCTCCTTACTGGGGTTTTCCAAAAAAAAAAAAAAAAACAACAGATTTTATCAGTCCCTCTTTTCTTGGTGTTGGCATTCTCTTGAAGAAAAATTGACAGACGTTACTAGAAAGGACCAGGTAAGCTGACAGAGCACTGAGGAATAAAAAACACCCCGGAAAATAACAGCCTTCCCCAGACTTCTGATTGTACCCTGAGTCAGGCAACACAGCCTAGGGAGCAATTTTGGCCTTGAAGGGACAGCAAGAGAGATCTTTAGAATCATGGAATCATGAAGGTTGGAAAAGAGCACTAAGATCACCTAGTCCAACAATCAACCCATCACCACCACGTCCATCAACAACAGAGCAATTCTCACAGCTTTAGACCCCATGTGCCAGTGATGTAGAGTCCCAGTGCTGCATCTCTAGAAGATAGCTTGGCACTGTGAAAGCCTGAATAGCTCAGAGTTTAATTCGTATCCCTGCAAGGTTAGTTTTCTCTAATGGCTCTCCAAAGCGTGCCTCAGATGAAATACGTCAGCATTTAAATGTAATACTGAAAACCCGGCTGTGAAAAGCACCAAAAGAAATCAAGCTGCTCTGGTGTTGCTTTTTTGTTTGTATCTTGACATTAAAATGCCATCGACTAACACTGGCTTGAAGCAGGGCTGAAAGATAACTCAGCCAATGAAGCTTGTACTTGGTAAATATTAGAGTGCCTTGACAGAATTCTGTAAATGAAGAAATGAATAAATGTGAACCACAAAAAGATTGCCAGTGAGGAGCTAATATGACAAAATTTGAATAACAAGTCTGAACTCCATCTTCCTTTTCCTTAATCTTTAGTAATACTGTTTTGAAGTTAGTCTGTGTACGGATGATGCTTTTTGATTCATTAGGTTTTGGGATTGTGTTCAGGGCAAACGTGCCAACCTCAAAGTTAAAAATGCACTCTTTTTTTTTTTTTCCCCAGCTTGCTTGGTGCCTCCACACATTTGTCATTCGTGTATGTGCTGTATTCTGATGGCCCAAAGCCTGACCAGTGTCTGGGTTAGACAGAGGAAATATTTCTCTTTACTCACTGTATATAAAAAACAGGCAGGATGAATCACTCCTTCCTCCCTTGAACTCAACACAGTAGCTGTGATGACTGCTGTGGTAGTGTGACTTCAGACAATTGTGCTTGTACCCACAGAGAAATCCCCCTCTGCAGAGGAAATAATCTGTTTAAATATAGTTCTTCTGCATTTGACAGGCAGGAAAGCTAAGAGTCTCACTTTGGCTCCAGGACCATGCCTCAACCAACTGCAGTTGTAGGGTCACAACCCCCACACCATCAGCCAGCTGAAAATACCTTCACAGCCTCCCCGTTCCTTTGGGTGTTAGTGCTTATGGGATCCAGGGGGATCACTTGTTAATGTCATGGGCCATTTGGGGTCAGGTGGGCTATAAAAGACTGAAGTGGGTCTTCCCCCGCATCTTTTAGGGGGGCACTGAGAGTTTAAACTGCAGCTTGTAGGAAACTCCCACCTCTAAGAAACACCTGATGCCAGGCTCTGTATACACTGGGACAGTCTAAAGAGAAAGCCACTAAGATGAAGATGGAGGTGAGACAGGTTGTCAGCAGCTAGTTGATGTAGCTGCATGTGGATGTCAGTTTTTCCTTCACTAACACTTAAATGCCATTTGAAGGTCTCTTTTAGATCCTGAATGACTGAATTTCTCCTTCAGATGCATATCCTGCACATCCACCTATTTGTGTAGACATGCAAAGCCTGAGAAACTTCCTGCACACACCTGGACCGTAAATTTTGGGCTAAACCTGGACCAACCTCCAAGCCCTGCCATGGGCTGGTTGCTCCCCACCAGCTCAGGCTGCTCAGCCCCCATCCAACCTGGCCTTGGGCACTTCCAGGGATGGGGCACCCACATCTCTCTGAGCAGCAGTGCCAGGGCCTCACCGCCCTCTGAGTAAGGAACTTCTTCCTAATATCAAATCTAAATCTCCCCTCTTTTAGTTTAAAGCCATGCCCTCTTGTCCTATCACTATTAGAGTGCAAAAGAAGTCAGTAACTTCATTTGTTTAGATGAATTTCATAAAAAATCAGGCCAACCAAGAAGGCATATGTGCACACACACAACTTGCTGAAGCTCCTCTGTAGCAGCACAGATGAACACTTTGCTGCTTTTACCACTTATAGAAAACAACAGGTGCACCAAATCAAGTCCAAACAAGCCATCTTCTCAGTATTTTTCTCATCTAATGTGTACAGTACATGCAAACCTTCCTCTTAAGTGCCAAAGTGCCTTTGCAAAAGCAAAATATTGACTTTTGGGCTTTAAATCAATTTTGTGCTTGATGCTAGGCTGTCAAACTCTGTCTCTACATGGTCAACGAGAGCTCTGGGTGGTTGTCCTTTCATTAGTATGCATCTGATTGAATTGTACACCCTGCAAGCAATGCTTTTTAAAAGGTCCATGTCTCTGTCAAAGGATGCTTTGCTGACTTTTAACCCATGGTGTCCATTATTGAAGTTAATAAAAGGGAATCACAGACCACTACAAACAAGGCAGAGCCTTCCTATTCAGACTCTGACAGTTTATGAAGAATCATTACCTTAAACAGAGTAAGGTAAGAAACACCAGAATGCCTGGCAGAACGTAAGTGAGTTAGTTGGAATTCAATAACATATTTAAGTTCTTAAATAAATTACTTGTAACATGAGAAAGTACCTTCTACAGTGCACATCTAAGCAAATTTGCTTGCAGTTCTGGATACTCAGGATGGATTTGCTGCTGGGATTACAAAAAAAGGAGCACCTCTAACGACACTGATAGTACAGTTTGGGTGCAGTGGTAAACTCTGGAGGCTCAAACCACTCAACGTCTGGCATTTATAAGGACAGGTAGTGACAGGACAAAGGGAAATGGTTTTAAACTGGAAGAGGGCGAATTTAAACTAGATATAAGGAAGAAATTCTTTACTGTGAAGGTGGTGAGACACTGGTACAGGCTGCCCAGACAGGTTGTGGATGCCCAATCCCTAGGAGCATTCAAGGTCAGGCTGGATGGGGTTGAGAGCAACCAGGTCTAGAGGGAGATGTCCCTGCCTATAGCAGGGGGTTGGAACTGAATGATCTTAAAGGTTCCTTCCAACCCAAACCATTCTATGATTTCATGATTCTGGCCTAGGCATACAGGCTGTGAGTATTTCTGAATACGTGTACCTTTATTCAAGTGTATTCAGTTCCCCATGCTTTACATGTTGCAGTGTAGGCTATATAAACCCTAAAACTCATCTGCAGACAGTCAGGGTACTGACTGTGTACTCTGTGACTGTGGATTAGGTGATGCTTATGCACCTGGAGGATTAACCCTCACCAGGCTCCAGACAGTGGCATCCAACTCATGCAGGCTCAAGCACAAGCAGCTGGGTGCCACCCCACCCACAAAAAAGTCCTGGAGGAATGGAAATAACTCTCAGATTTACCACCCCCCACTGCACATTTAAGAAATATGACAGCTATTCCATGTAAGGTTATTTTTCTTGAAAGAAATGCTGCACATTTCTTTGATGTTTGATGGAGAAGCTCTTTTGTACAGAGAGGTTCATCTGGTTTCCCTGCCTCTGTTGTGTGACTCTTCCATACAGATGGAGACAAACATAGATAAAGAGAAAACCACACAGTTCAGCCTTGTCCAAAGCAGACACAATTACACCGGCAAGTTTCTGCAGAGTTTGTGTAAAGCAGCTCCCAAAACTACAGTATATCAGCAAAGGGTGTCTCTGGCTGCAGTAATAGCAAATAAACACAGGATTTTGCCAGCTCTGTCAAATAGTTTCCTGGGTTGTTTTTGTTTTTGTTTTTGTTGTTGTTTTTTTCAATATACCTACATTGGAAAGGCTTTGAAATACAGACCTGATCTTTGCTTGTTTCTTCCTAAAATTAAAAGGAACAAACAGCCTCTCTTTTGCTCAGCCCTTCAAAATCTATGCCTCTAAATCGCTGTGCTACTGTGACTTAGCTACGCATCTAAAGGGACTGACAGATCCCAGCTCCATCAGCAAAGCTGACTATTTATAGCAGCTGAGGAAACTGTTTAATATAATTTTACAGTGTTAGCACTGGCAAGTGGCTCGTGATCAAGAGACCAGCCTTTTGCAAATCCAAAGTGATAGAGCTCCCACCCATGTCATGCACAGGGTCCTCACCCCCACGGTCAGAGTGAAAGATGAATACACTGCAAAGCACATTAAAAAATTTACTGTAACGTTAGCTTGCAAGCTTTGGGTTTGGACTTAGAAGGAGCATGCAATTCCCAGAGCTGCCGGTTGCTGTGCAGCACAGACATCCAAGGGAGGGTTTTGTCCCTTTCTCTTTCGGTTGTACATGTCCTGGGCTTGTGAATGAATCAGTCTCTGGAAACACACGGTTCCATTATCTCGCAGCAAAGTGCTTATGGAATGTGACACGATGCGGTGTGGCACAATGCCAGCAAGCACTAATGCTTTTAATTATTTACTCTAGGGAAAGAAAGGGGGAAATTTCACGTTGGCTGCAGCTGAAATAAACTGCTTTATGTCTTCAGTGGAGAGGTTTTCATGCCTTTGGATCAACGTCTCTGCACGTGCTGCCAGCTGGTTGGCAGAGGCAGCAAGCAGAAGCACTGAGCAGCACAGAGCCCATGTGCCACTTCTGCCTTTGTTACCCTCGCTCTGCCTCTGCCTCCCTTTTAATTTTGTTTTGCTGCCTTTCAAGTTGCAACAATACCATTTGTGCTAAATACCTCCAAAGCCCAACATCAGCCAGTGACAATTGTGACAGCCGTGGTTGACGTGACGTCTGTCACCGTGATTAATACCCACCCCCACCCCATCCACCGCGTGCACAAAAGCTGACTGATTCCCTTTGGTGAAAACCATGGGTGCAGTTAAGTGTAAAATCTCTGCACAGGTGGAAAACCTTATTCCCTTTGGCACAGGGATCTGATTTGTGAGAGCTGGGCTCCATGACCTTTCCCTTCGGGTTCTATTTGACATTCTCTGAAGCACGACAGCAGAAGGCTGCGCTCCAAATAATTCTCAAACAGACATAAAACTTTTATATTTTTATTAACACTTGAAGAGGCCACTAAAAGAAAATCAAAACTATGAATCTGTCAAGACACCCCGGTAATGCTGCACTTTGTTCACAAAAACTACTGTGACAGAAGGACATCGTAGTTTATCGGTGGGTATGTCTGCCTGCTCATCACACCTCCATCCCCTAAATAACAGCACCAATTAACACAGTCCCTCTGGCAGCACATTTCTGAGAGGAAATACTTCTGCTGGCTAACCTCATTTGCACCATTCTTTTTTCCTTTCCTATATATTTGTGATATAAATCACTAGTACGTAACTAATAAATAATAAATATGCATTCATAGATCATGAAGACATTTATATGCAGTATCATTGAATGGCTTGGGTTGGAAGGGACCCCAAGGATCATCAAGTTCCAACCCTTCTTGCCATAGTCAGGGCCACCAATCTCCAGATCTGGTACTAGACCAGGTTGCCCAGGGCTCTATCCAAGCTGGCCTGGCCAAGGGACCTTAAAGATCATCGAGTTCCAACCCCTCTGTGGTGAGCTCCCACCAGATCATGCAGCCTGCTAATTGCTCTTTGTTACACTGGTGGTCATTCTGGTTTTCTTCAACACAGGAAAAACAGAGGAAAAACGCTGCACCCAGTTCTAAAGCAGCTGCTGTCAAATACAAAAGATTACAACTCAAAGCGACATATCTCTTTCTGCCATTCATACTTAGTAGATGTAAGTCTGTAAACTGCCCCCGTGTGAAACTGTCCTTAGATTAGATAGCTCTAAATATTTCAACTGGGACATTTTCAGATGCACAAGCAGAAATGAGGTGACATCTCTCATTTACATCCATGGCACTGTGCACTCACATGTGACCAGGTAGAATTCACAGTGTGATACAAGAGCTTAGACTGGAAGGAACCTTAAAACACATCTAGTTCCAAGCCCATGAAAGGCTCACCATGAAAATATGACCATCAAGCCCTGAACTAACAGTAGTGGCACAGATCTCTGAAGCAAGGCGATGAGTTTGTTTAACACTGTGTGCTGGAGATGCCTACTCCCAGCACTAGCTGAAGTCCAATATTAGCTGAAGGCTCCCTGAGCTGCTCAAGAGAGTGACAACGCACTCAGATAACACTTTGGCACGAAGCGTGTGACTTCAAAGCTCAGCCAGATTATCAGGAAAAATGGATCTTCGAAGGTTCTTTTCATTACTTTCTCTAAGTGCACTTGACATTCTCCAAAGCAGTTTAGGAGCTTCCTAGAAAAATGTCAAAATAAAGTAATAATTTCATTATAATATTGCTCAGCCAAATGTGAGCACGATTTAGAAATCAAGGTTAGCAACTTCTAGAGACAGTGCACGCACACACACCTATCCATTACCACGAGCTGTGATGGAAACAACAAACAAATTTCATATGCGTGTTGTCAAAGAACTTGAGTTAAAACAACTGGTCACTGTAGAAAGGGGATTTTACACGACCTTCAGGTATCCTAACAACATACATTTCAGCTGTATGTGAAACTTCTGTTCCAAACACTGGCAGTTATTCACTAAGCAACGCAATTTACGCCGGCTTCACACTTGGAAGCATTTGCAGTAAAATTTATACGCCTTCTAACTCTTTCCAAACAGCACAAATCAAGTTCAGTACTAAGTCGTATTAAAATACTGCCTCGCTTTCTTAGGGACAATCTTCTTAAAAGCAACCAGCATGATTCTGTGAGGGTGACAGCATTTTTTTGATTTAATTAAAGAAATGATCGTAAAGACACATTTTACTATCTGTAACTCAAGACCTCCAAGAGATAAAGGTTTTCTTTAATTCCCTTCAGGGTCCCGCAGCCACCTCTACCCCCCAGCTGAATGATGTATGGTCTGGGACTGGTCCATCGTAAACCGCAGGCTGTAAATTAACCTGTGGGATGAGGAACTGACTGGGAGCTTTTAGGAACACTAACGTAACACGTGCTGTTCAATCTACTGCGAGAAAACTTCTTTCCAAAGAAAACCAACACGATTTCCAAAGTAGAAGTACAATTACTTAGTAACATGACTTCAGTGAAGACTGATGGGACCCCTGTCTTGAACTGCATGGAATATGTTCATGGATAGAACTCCAGATTTATTGTTTTTACCCTAAATTGTCCCAAAGCTCTTATTTAAAAAATTGAATATCAAAATTATAGGAAAGAATCATGTAAGTCATCACTGGAAGGCCGTTCTGCTTGAAGCAGGACTAGTCAACTGCTATGAGGGATGAAGCCCCAGCTGCTCTGAAGACAACTGCAAAACTTGAAAATTAAGGTTGGAATTTGACAACTCACCTTCTGCAAAGAATACCTTAATATTTGATGGGAAATTTAACAGCAGAAATCAGGCTGGATTTCCTTTGTTCTTCATTGCAGTGATCTAACCCTGACAGGGACAGAAATGTGTACCCTGTTCTGAGTCAAACAGCCCATCTTCAGTGTAAACCATTCAGAAAGACGTATGCAGAAACCTCCTGCAGAGATACACTGCCTTGATGTGCAGCAAAATTCCTGTGCTGTCAATACTTGCCTTGATCTGCAAGGTAACTTGCTAGATGTCAGCAGCACTTCTGCGCTCAGTGTGGGCAGCACACGGCTACTAGAAAATAGGGATGCACTGAAATTAATCAGTGACTGATGCCTCACTGCAGAACAAGTGGGTAGAGTTTGTAGATACAGAGTTTGCTCACCTTCAGCCAGAAAAAAAAAACCAACATTTGTGCTAAAAAATTAGATAGATCCTATCTAGCCAAAGAAGAAGAGAAAGAATGAGGCAGGGAAAGGTTAGACCTGAAGAAAGGATCATTGACAGAAGGACCACATTCTGTTTCTCTCTTCTACAGTTTTTCTTCTGAACAATCTGTTTTCTTCTGAGCTAGTCCTGATCTTACCCCATCAGTCAGATCTTATAAGCCAGATAAACCACAGGGGTTGGAATTAGGTGCTCCATTTTCTCTGCACTTCTCCCTTACCCAATCCAATTTGCTATCTTCTGGAAGATTCACAGGTAGACTGCTCCCTGAAGTCGACCCCAAACCCAAATCTGATGGGACCTGGAATGCAACGAACTCACAGGGTAACTCCAGGCAGCAAGGAATTTACACTCTCCATTTCTTTAAATTTATGGTAGCAAAGCTGCCAGTTACAAACCCAAAAGCTTCCATGTAATTACACAGCATCTCATGAATGAGTAAAGTGATACTTACCCTATCTGGGACCCGATGCTTTTAAAATAATCTATGTGGTGTACACTGAGAGCCACAAACATAAATAATACTTCTTTATTGCATAACAACTTTCACCCGCGACTATCCAAGTAATTCATAGCATTAATTAGTTAAGAGCACCTGATAACAGGACTCCATATTAAGATGATTATGGCTATAATTAAAGGTAATGAAATGATGAAAAGGCCTATGCTTGACTGGAACATCAAAATAGTCAACTTGGAAGTAATAAAAAAAGAGTAGAGCACAGCCAAAGATGTGTGACTAAATCCATGTAAAATTACAGATTCCATTTCTCTATGCCAACCTTGCCTCCAGGTAGGAATACGTGTGTGTGAGATCTGAAAGATTTGGTAAAAGTTTTGCAGTGCTACATCGAAGAAATGAACACCAGAAGAGTAGGAAACCTGAGGCCAGCGAGGCATGCAGGGCTCTGTGGTGGCCATTAAAACTGGATGACTGAGCTCAAATGCTTTACGTCTCAAAGAGGAAACTGGTTTGGTTTGCAGTAGTGTGAATTTGTCAAGATAGGTTGTCTTCTTTGGTTTCATTCTTGCCAGACACATTATGCATGCATCATTATCTCTTGGAGATATGTATGCTGAAGGATGCACCTTAAATAAGCTTTTGGGTCCCATGTGCCATGTGGGCTAGCTGTTGCTGGGTCCCTCTGTTACTGCAGAATCCAAATGCAATATGGGGCTGCTGTGATAGAGCAGGAATCTTTGCACTGGGAGGACAAATAGAGATTGTTGGAAGAATTCTGACGAATTCTTGACAAACCTGTCAAAATGATAGTTTATCTATCTTTATTCACTGCATATGCAGTGTGTGGTCTCTTTCAGGTGGAATGCTGCCTCCATCTGGAAGAATTCAAAATTCCATAGAGAGGAAAAGACAGTAGTGCTTTCTGTCTCAGATGAAGCTCCCTTTTTCTTTAGGCACCAGCATATGAGCTCGAGTGAAGTGACAAATCAAGTAAATGTCCTTCAGTGGAAAAGGAACCATCTTCTTCTACATGACTTAGGATTTCCATTCACAGAAGACAGCATAAGGTCTACGATAAGGGAATTCTCTAGCCAAATGGCCTCATAATGGAAAAAAAATGGAGAAAAATTGAGGATGCAACACTGGGAATCATCAAAACAATTTCTACAGTCACCAAAGTTCCTAGTAGCACTGAACTTCACTCTGCAGTCAGTGCAAATCAGCAGATTCTAAGAATTTACGGTAATTAGAAGTTTGCATCACACCACTGATGTCTGATAATTAACCATTTGGAAATGAAGGCTGGCAGATTAATAAATTGAGACACCTTCTACTCATCCTCTCTAGAAGCTGTCTCTGGCTGTTACTACAGGCATCCTTTCTTAGCTACCGTCATCTCTAGCAAATCAGGCAAGGTTCAGTGCACAACTATCAATTGTATTTCTATTCCTTAGCTGACCAGGAACTCTCAATAAATAGTCTATGACTTTTTAGTCTATGACTCTTCTAGTCTATGACTAGAAGGTTTTCTACCTGGAAAATATGTCAAATGATCATGTATGGAAGTAGAAGTAAAGCCTGGATTGATGTAGACCAGCATCATAGCTCAAAAAGCTTTGCTGCAGATCATGGAATCCTGGAAACATTAAAGTTGGAAAAGTTTTCAAAGATCATCTAGTCCAACCACTGACCTGTGACCACCATGCCCACTGACCGTGTCCCTCAGTGCCACAGCTCCAGGGATGGTGACTCAACCACCCTGAGCAGCCTGTGCTGATGCATTATCACTCTTTCGAAGACATTTTTTCCTAAACTCAAATTTCAACCTCCTCTGGTGCAACTTAAGGCCATTATCTTTCATCCTATCACTAATTACCTGGGAGAAGAGGCCGACCTCCACCTCACTTCAGCTTCCTATCAGGGAGCTTTTCAGGGAGTTGCAGGGAGTGACAGATGAAGGCATCTCAGCAGCTGAAGAGAACAGTGTGGCTCCTGAGGGAAAACTGTTTTGAAAGAGGCCACTAGGGAACACACGAAGCTTTATGATTACTTTTCAGCTACTTGATTGATTTAGACATATATAGGTCTCTCGACTTCCTCTTTGACATTGACCGTGTGGGTCAAATGGGGGAGCTCCTAATGAACACTGAGGCACAGTGCCCTGTAATGTGTTGTGACACACAGCTGCAGATCTCCAGGACAGGAGAGCTCACAGCATCAGGCTGGGGTCCATCAGCTGTGGTCACAAGCATGCTGCACAGGAGGCAGAGATTGTTGCGACTGGAAGTCAGTGAAATTATATCTGGGAGGTTGACTCGGTGCTAAGCAGAGCAGCACAGACACTCTGCTGCAGTGTGTTGTAGGCAGGCTGCTGTGGGTTTCTCATATAGAACAGCTGGCACAGAAGTTTGGATGGCTGGAATATGATGCAGGGTTAATGCCGAGTGCTCCGACCTCAGTACCAGGGACAGTGGGGCTTTAGTCCTGAGCTGGGGTCGGAGTTCTGCCAGTGTGATTACTCACAGCTCCAGGAAAACACAGCTGGAGCCAAGGTGTGCTCCAGTCAGCAGCAGGAAGGAGAAGCCTCTTTACAAGGAAAAGTCCCAGGGGAAACTCCCCTTGCATTTTGTCCTTGTATCTGTGAGGGCTTCTCCATTCACGCATGTGGCTTGTCCTTATGCTTTTCATAGAATTATAGAATCAGAGAATCATTAAAGTTGGAAAAGTTCTCAAAGATCACCTAGTTCAATCATCACCACCATTGCCACTAAACCCTGTCCCTCAGTGCCACATCTCCACATCTCCTGAACACCTCCAGGGACAGGGACTCCACCACTTCCCTGGGCATCCTGTTCCAGAACGTTCCCCGTGAATTGATCCTGGGCATTTTGGTATGCCTCCTCGGGTAGAATTTATATGGGCAATACTCACAGCTGGACATGTTAAGATAAGACTGGAAAGAGGAGTCCAGCAAGAGGTGAAGGGGAAGGAAAGGGAAGTGAGTGGAGTATCTCCCAAACTGCCAGTCAGCCGAAGCAACGTTGTCTGAACTGATACAACTACAGCAAGTCACCAGACAATATCTGTGCTAAATTCCACTGAGATATTACGGGTTGAACACCTCCTTCTACATCAAAACCTAGAAAAGATGTGGCCTAGAAGCGCTCCGAAAAGAAATGTGGTTTGTTGTTTTTTATCCACCATTTCAGATGCTGATTTATGTTACTCCTACTCCCACTTGCTGGAGTTTACGAAACAAATAATGTGACTGCTGGCGAAACTTAAACACATGGAGTAGTCGTACTCTCATCTTTTGGCTACTCCAACTTCCTTCGTCTAATTTATGTTACTGAAGTTGTCAAGAAGAGAGCGCTCTCTTGGCAAATACAAGAATGAATGCAAAGGAGCAATCAACAACATATATAGCACACAAATCTTTGTACCTAGCCTCCCAGGGACTGGAAACAAGTTCAGATTTAGACAGAATACCCCAGGGATTCTACACCTATAAATATAACAAACTCTGTAAAAACACAAAGTGCGAAGCAGGCACTTCATCAAAAGTTTATTTTGGTTTTCAGCAAATAGGAAAATTAAAACTCCTGCTGCCCACATAGGCTTGCGTGTCTGGGTATTTCTCCATAGATAAAATTATTCATGGCATATTAGAGTCTGTCAGTATGTTTAACTAGAAAAAAAAAAAAAAAAGACGTATCGCTCCTACAGGAGACCTAAACAACTTCATTATGGAAGCTGTGAGGGAGTCACAAAACATTAGGAAGGACAAATGTAGTCTGCAGTGTGGTTTTGGTTCTTTCTACACCACTGACGTACCAGAGCAAAGTACTAATTACACTTACTTGCATTGATTTTATTTTTTTTTCTTCAGGATGGATTACCTTGTCCTCCCCTGAATCTAATGATTTAAATGAGAATGAAATCGCCATCTGACCGAGGTTAGAAGTTACCCTTGAAAGAAAGGCATCAAACACAGCGTTAAAATAAAAAATCCCCTTTCCCTATTAACTGCCCTTCCAAAACTGTCCAAGTAAGTTGTGAGTGATGCACATAGCGACGCAATGTACCACACACTGCAGGAAACACCAGATATATTTCCTGTGGCAAGATAAGTTCAGCGATCTGGATCTGGATCAAATATGATCCTGTTTACATCAACGTAAATCCAAACTAAATTCCACTGAAGCCAAGGTATTAGTTAGATCAGAATCTCGCTCGTTCTATTTTATACTATTACATTCTTAGGCATTCTCTTATCTGTCTCCTTTTCCCCTTACAGACACTCCAGTTGTGCCGCCCAGACTACGAAGATCCTCTAAATGGAACTCAGATGTTACAGTCCAAATTTCTCCCAAGCATTTCCACATCAAGCTCAGTGATTTACAGTTTGGGTGGAAAAGATCAAACATTTGTGCTGATTATTTTCTTTTTTTTTCATTTTTCATTTGCACTATCTGCATGAGAACTCGATAATTAACAGACAATTGCCATGGTAACATATTAAGACCAAACCTGATCGTCATTAAATCAGTGGCAACATTTCTATTAGCAAGTTGCTCTTCATGACCAGTCCCTCCCTCTACTCACACAGGTCTAGAGGTGCTGGTCAGTCCTGCACTTTCTGCCTGCCTTGGTTTTTGAGAGGTCAAGCTGAGTGATAGAGCTTAAAGAGCATTTCCTATTAGTCAGATTCTTGGTTTCATAACTTACAGGCAATTAGAGCAACTACAACTCTTTTTTTTTTCTTTTTTTCACTCTCTTCTCTTCGTATTCTCCTTTTAGGTACTCCACCCATGGCATTCCTTAGCCAAATCATTCCCATTTCCTGCGCCTTTGCTTCATGTTCTTTGTGCAGGCCACTGCAGAGCTCATCGGATCAAGGGAGAACTAAAAAAGCTTATCCAGATATTGCACAGAACATATAGAAAGTGACAAGAAAGAGATCTGATAGTAAAGAGCACAGGAATCGACAAGATGCCAGGGAATTAAAACAGTGTGATTCTGAGATGACAAAGTTGCTGGATCCAATACACCTTTAGGAAAGCGGTAAGCGCATATGCGAACCTCAGGTTGGTGTGGAGCTAATTGCATTGCTTTCTTTTTCCACTGTTGTGTAACTCATTACCATTTGAATAATACAATATTGTCACGTGAGATGAAGCAAAACATGATAAAGCTCAGGCACTGAAGGCCGGGAGCAGCCGTGACCTTGCAGCACGAGTGCCGTTTGCCTCGACTGACTCCATTCGTATTTTCTGATTTATTTTTCATAAATTTCTATTTTCCGCAGCCCCCGATAGCTTAAGCATTATATAATGACTGCTTTGAAAGCTGGGAGAATTACAGGCTCCCAACATTTCTTTCCCTGTAGATTATTATCTTCATCTGCATGATCTTAGCGACATGTGTAAAGCTCGTGCCCCAGATTTTAACAATGGTGACCTTTGGGAGTAACAGTTGAGTCAATACCATATTAAACATGAGCCTGCTACTGTACTATGCCTCTGCTGCTACAGCCTAGTGAGAGGGTGAGAACTGTAATTACCAGCTTTTTCCATGAGGACTCCTAGTCCGTGAAAATGCAAAGAATTTTGGTGTGCTGTGACTGTATCTCTGGCACAAGTGGCAGCATTCTATTTCCCGACAGTTTCAAAAGTCAGATGCATTTGATGCAGAAAACAAAAGTAGATAATACATTCCCAGCATGGAATATATACCTAAATGAAAACATACTGCATTATATATACTATCTATATAGCCAGCCCTGCCCCCTTCAATTCCTCTTTCACCTTGTCTTCTGCTGGCAGCCCTAAGGCTGACACATCACAGCTCTTCCAAGCGTCAGTTCCCCCTATCTCAGTGGGAGGAACTAGTTTCATAGAATGACAGAATCACAAGGTCGGAAAGGACCTACAAGATCATCTAGTCCAACCGTCCACCCTTTCCCATTGCTACCACAAGCTGCTGAACCATATCTCGTAGCTCCTCATCCAGACACCTCTTGAACACTGCCAGGGATGGTGACTCCATGCCCACTGGGATAGGCAGCCCATCCCAGAGCCTGAGCACTCTCTGGGAGAAAAAGTTTTTCCTTAAGTCCAGTCTCAACCCATTGTGGCCATTTCCTTGGGTCCTGTTTGTTGCCTGGGAGAAGAGGCCAAACCTCTCCTCATCACAGCCTCCCTTCAGGAAGTTGTAGAGTGCAATGAGGTCTCCCCCTGAGCCTCCTCTTCTCCACACTGAACAATCCCAGCTCCCTCAGCCTCTCCTCACAGGACTTGTGCTCCAGACCCCTCATCAGTCTCATTGCCCTTCTCTGGATACGTTCCAGGACCTCGATGTCTTTCTTGCAGTGAGGGGCCCAAAACTGAACACAGTACTCAAAGTGTGGCCTCACTAGGGCTGAGTACAGAGGGATGATCACCTCCCTGCTCCTGCTGTGGCCACACTATTTCTGATGCAGGTCAGGATGCCGTTGGCCCTCTTGGCCACCTGGGCACACTGTGGGCTCATGTTCAGCCGAGCAGCAGCCAACACCCCCAGGTCCCTTTCCCCTCCACAGTCACCCAGGCAGTTTGAGCAGAAATGGCAGAGGACGACATTTAGATCTCCATCCACATGAATGCAAAGCGTGTGAGAATGCATCAAGGTGTCAGAAGTTTCAGCAGTGAGGATTGCTACGTGGATCAGCAACTTCAGCACTTGGAAAATTATCATCTGCAGCGCTAAATATTTTAATCACCTTTTGATCCAGTACTCCACGCTGCTAACGACAATGAAGGAATTATTTTTAGCGAGCGCTGAAAGGCATTTTAACAGGTAGGCCCTTGAGCAAAAAAAATCAACCCAAAATGGGTACAGCTTGCACACACAAGGGAAAGTGCAGCTGAAAAGGAATTTGACAAGTGCTGCTGCAAGGTATTTCTCAGAGATGTTAAATGTCTCCATTCCTGCAGAGTTTGGGTTTTGTTTCAACATCCTTTTGCTATTCAGTGTCAAGGCGCAGACTAATTGTATGTTACCATGGCAGTTTTCACTGCGGAGTTATTTCACACACTGCACCATATTTTATATTAACTTGCACAGTTATTACTAGGTCTGACCAGAGGACAACTTGACGTTGTAATGAATTCTGTAGGAGAGAAGATCTGAGCTGAGGTGCACTGAACATTAGCCTACAATAAATCTGCTAACTTCAGCAGACTTGTGCTGGTGTAGATCATATGCAAGTTGGATCCACATGGTGTTTTCATAAAGCTGCTCACAGCTGGAGGGGAGCAGACCTGCTCCTAGCATGTGGCAGAGCCAGCACTGGGAACAGCCCTATTGCCTTCCTCACCTGTTTGCTGGAGAAGAAACGAGCTCATGAAAAGTACTCAGACACTGCCGTGCTGATAACAGAATCACAGAGTGGTTAGGTGGGAAGGGACTTCAAAGCACATCCAGTTCCAGTGTGTGGCATGGGTTGGTTTCCACCCAGCAGCTCAGGCTGCCCTGACCAAAAGCAACACCTCTCACTTGGCCTTTTTGCATATCAGTAGGTGCTGGTGGGCAAGCTTGTCCACGTTCATCTGTAGGGCATCTGATGGGGGCCATGTGGTGACCCCATGCAGCAAATGAGAGGCTCAGGCACCCTGGTAATGCCAGGCCAGACTTGTTCAGCATCTCCAGTGCATGATTTTTAACATACATCTTCCTTAACAAAATGAACTAAAATGATCAGATTTGATCTGTCACTGCATGTTTTCTGCTCCTCATAGTTCCTACAACACTGAAATGCCTCATGGGGAATTAAAACAAACAAACTCGAGGTCCTATGGAACTTCTGATTGAATGTTAAGTACAATTTGGGATTACTAATAGGAAAGCCAATGAAAGACAGCCATAATGACTGACATAAAGTTAATATAATTAAATGATTATTTGAGTGCTAGCAACTTGCAGAGTAGCTTGCTGTTTTCAGCCAGCTCTCCAGGTTCATTCTAGAGGTAGTGGAGATCCAAATGTCACTAGAGACTAGAGGCAAAAAGGACAAAGCTGGCAGGCATCCTGAAGCCACAACAAGGGCAGGTGTGGCTGCAGGGAAGGTGGCATGGCACTGGAAGGCTTGCTGGGAATAAGGTAAGGACAGAATCTCAGTGGTGTTTTGGAGCTTGTAAGCAAGAGCAAGGCAAGAACAAGTTAAGGAAGAGCTGGTGATAAATGGTATCAGCCATGAAGTGCTGAGCAGGCAGAAGGGAATTGTCTGTGGGTGGAGGAGCACAGGCAAAAAAAGGCTAGAAGGGAACTGGGAAGGAAAATGGGGTAAAGCAAAGCAGCATGGACTGGAAAGCTCATTTGTTCACGGGCACTGAGAAGTTCCTTGCAATATGCTTGATAGCTGTGCACCTGTAACCTCAGGCAGCCATCAGCACCAACATCTGCACTGCCAGATTCCCACCCTTCGGGAAGATAAATCACCTATTTTGAAGGGGAGCACTTTGAATAATGGTATAAATAGTGCTGTAACTCAAGGTCTTATTTCCCAGCTGTATTTCATCAACTCATCCTTAAGTATCATCTCTCCTATGCAGAAACACTGCTTGCATTCCAAACCTCTGAGAAACAGCAATGTGGGTCGGCTCTAGAAACCGTACTCTCCAGCATCAAAATCATCATGATAGACTTGGCTTCAGGACTAAGACAGGGAAACGAAAGAGCACGCAGAGGACATTTTAAATGACACTTCTGAACCTGAAATGTCATTTTCATAGTTCTCCTTCACCGCTTACTCAGCCTGTGGAGTTTTAAGCGTAGCCTCCTTTCTCCCGTACTCACTTTGAAACCGTGAGATGGGCAACAGCTGGGTTTGAAGTTTAGAAAGCTTTGGTTTTTACCAGGCAAGTTCATCAGTACTGGGATTTGCAGGGATCTTTTCCCCAAAAGGATTCTTGGGAACTCTGAGAGACTGCTGCTTTTAATGTTTTCTAGGCAGGATCTCGAGGCTGGATGTGTGTCTATTAAGCACAATTCACTCACAGAGAGCTCCAAATAGAGAATAATCTCCCACGTACTCATTTCTGCAGGTCTGCAGTAGATCTGAGGTTCATTAGATGCCATGGAGTTTACAGCCTTGCCCTTTGTTTCCCTTGCCAGAATAAACATTTGATAAAGGAAAGATGAAGAGACATGTTAATCCTGAATTTGTATCTCAAGGCATGCAGGGGTGAAAGAGAGAGAATGACAAAGATCTGGCAAGATTTTCTTACAAGGTTATAAGAGAAATAATCCAAAGATACTAATCAGGGGAATTATCTCTCCTCTTATCTAAACAGCTACTTTAATGCAAAGTCAAGAAATAAACGGCCTTCCAGGAAGACTTAGGTCTGCATAAAAAGAGGGAGATACAGACGACTCAACTGAAAAGAAAACACCCAGCACACTGTAGGGGCAAGCTTCAGAAATGCAGGGAATGTGGGGACAAATCATGGGCAAGATCGAATGGCTCCAGAGATTCCTCCAGCATTTCCCTGCTCAGACAAGGGCCCGAGAGCAGAGAAGCAGGCAGCACGAGTCCTCACCTCAGCACGTGCCAATGGGGACCATCCTTTCAGTCCAAGGCAAGCTATTTAACCTGTATAAATCTTTCCATCTGTGCAATAGGTTAATAATATTTACCTACACACGTCTCTGGGACTAAAACACTGTTATTTTTAAAGTACTTTGAAGATGAATCACGCTATGCAGTTGCTAAATATTATTATTACTAAAAATGTGACATATTGTTTGAGTCAAAGAAAATAGTATATCTTTATCTTAAGGAGCTTGTCAGCGCATAATGAACTGAAATTGTGATTGCTTAATATAGTTACCGCAATTTCTAGTCTGAATGTTCTGTATTTATTGTTTGCATTGCACTGACGTATATTAAATTAACAAGATTATACTGTATGATTGCTCTCCCCTTGAGACCCTTAGGAAATGAGGCTGTCCTAGCGAGCGCAGTGTTTAAATAAATATTATTTTACGTATTAAATGTGGACTGCAGTGTTTCTGCGTCTTTGGATGTGTTTTTAATGCTATCTAATTTTGCATTATATTTAAGAGAAACCTCATTGCTTTGAACACTGAAAACAGAAGGATACAGAGCATATAAAAATGGCCTGCAGGAAGCAATCGTGCAATGGGAGCTGAAGGGACCGACGGCTCTGCTTGATCTTTTCTACCCTGGATGTCTATTCTCTGCTGCACCACTCCTAGCTTGTAAGAAAATAATATGAGGCTCTGAGCTGTGGGTGTCCCTGTTCACTGTGGGAGAGTTGGACTAGATGGCCTTTAAAGGTCTCTCCAGACTCAAATGTTATAATTCTATGACATCACAGACCAGGAGTGCTGCCCAATGGCCTGGGCACAGTATGCAGGTCACACCAAACCACCCAGGCTCGGGGCCCAGCAAAATCCCATTGCAGAGCTGGACAAACCCAGGCTGGAAGCACTGCAGTGCTGCGCGGACACACCGGTGCCACCTGAATGCAGCACAGCCACGACTGAGTTTAATGCACTCGGAGTCAAACGCTCTGTTTCCTGGCTTAAACAGCACTGTTACCATATCCCTGAATATGTGAAATCGTTATTCAAAGCGCTGGTGGTTTCCATGCACGTTCTGGGGTGCACTCCACAGCTTTTTACTTTCATTGAATAGAATTCACTTACCTAGTTGCTCCCAAATGAGCACCACATATGCTGTGCTCAAAGCAGAGGTTAGAGGAGCTGGTGCTTGGAACATAAATACAGAAGCCTTGCACCTCTGCTCTTCTGTGAACTCAAAGCTCTGTTTTGCTCTTGTTTTAGAAGCTTTTAAGGCTGCCCATAAATCTAGACCACCCTGACACGGCTCCCACTGCACAAGCCATTCATCTAGAGTAAATTCAGCTGTCATTTAAAGCTGAAATAGATTGGACAAAGAAGCAGCAATCAAGCCATTTCCATGTGAGGCAGGTAATTACAGAATCTGTTAAATTATAGTGATTAGATGCTGCTAAGGAGAAGCCCCAAGAAATCTCAAGTAACTTTTGAAGGGGGAAAAAAGTTTAATTAAACAGCTGCAGGCCTCTCGCAATTGATTTGATTTTTCCTTCTCCCTTCCCCTCCCCTTATAAAAAGCAAGCAGGTTAACAAGAGACAAAAGGCAGATAAGGGAGTGTAAGTGGATCAAGGAGAGCCTTGGGAAATCTTCAAACAATAGATCTGAATGTGGCATTAAATGGTTCATTTGGTGGTAAGTGATTAAATGGGAGAGGACTTTCTTTATCATGGAAATTGGTCCTCTGTACTGTTGGACCTATGCTAATGATCTGAAGCTCAGAGAAAGGGATGGCTGTGTTGTAATGGTTTATAATACACTCCTTCATGTTGGGCAAGGAAGAATATTTGCATGAGTACAGTCAGGCAAGGAAGCTGAACAGCGAGAGATTGGGTTGGGCAGGAATTATTTTCATCGGTGTCAAAAGGTTCCAGCCTTGAAAGTGCTGGTTGGCTGTACATCACCATGGAGCAAAATGTGCCATTTTTTGAGTCTCAACACCGTGAAAACAAAGGCCCTTCATGGGATCTGATTTTACTGAGAAATCTCCATTTCCAAGTCTAATTTAAGTTAGCTTTGAGATGGGGGAAAAACTACAACGCGATTGCTGGGGGAACTGCAAACCTGTATTTAAAACATTTAAATCCTTTAGAGCCCTAATTTATATTGCATGAGCTATATCAACAGCAATATCCCATGGAATTAAAGGAAGGAAGGCCCACTTGCTCTGCACACCAGCCAGAAGTGTCAGAGAAACTGGAGGTCCTGATTTCAGTTCATTTACTAATTCTCTTGCCACTGTGAGTGGCTTTAACTTCAGCTCTCACCATATGACTTCAAATGACTTCTTGACAAATGCATGCCAAGCCCATGGAGGAAGGTCAAAATACCTTTCAAATCACACTGACGTGCCAAAAACCTTGAAGAAAAGGCTGCCTCGTGTAGCTGTATGACCAGAATCTTGGATGGAACACAAAACAGCAACACATTGAAACCCTTGAAAAGCCGGAAAGCATCATTAAAAGGTCATCCCTCTCTGCCTCAGCTTCCTAGACGCCAGTGGAAGAATAACAAATGGTTACGGTTTCATTTTACAGTGCAGCAAGGAGGATTTGAGAATCCGCAGGGCCTCATCTGCTGTTTCTTAAGCAAACATCTAATGTAATTTTAAATTTCACTTCATCATTGTGATAGCTTCAAGCAAACCTCTCCTGTGTGCTAACCCTCCCTCTCCATGGCACGCAGTCACTGCTATGGGCCCGGCAGGAAGAGCTCCCTCTGAATTGCAGCTTCCCTACGGCTGTGATCGGTGACACAAGGTTCACTCATAGGGACAGGGCTCCTCATTTTTCTTCCTTTGCTTTTGCATCATATGAAGCTTTGTAGTTTGTGTGTACAAAGTGCTGGAGCTGGCTATTGTCACAGTGGTAAATTATAAAGCTTAACGGGGCACAGGGCCGAGTTTATAAAGATACTTAGGTGTGTGAAAGTGCAAGAGAGAAATGATGAGGTTAATACTTCCCACAGTATTTGAGATGTATTTTCTAGAAAGCCCAAGGCCCAAGTTAGGCTCCATTTTCAGAAGTGATCCATGCATTTTAGAGTGTAAGTGCTCCCAAAAGTTACCGTGACTTAAACTCATCTATCATTGTGGCACTTCTGAAAAGCACACCTTGAGCAAAATGTGTAAGGCTTTTTGTACCAGTGAGGAACCTCTCTCTGAGTGTCAGGACGGTGGGGCCACTTGCCTGCTAGGCACTTCTTATAAATCCCCTAGAAATCTTTCTGAATTTTTATGTGCCAATAAATCTCCTCTAGTACACTGATGTCCTTTAAAAGCAATAGGACAATTCATAAAAGGCAACCGTGTGAGTATGGCTAAATCCCTGATAATCAAATTTGCTGGTGATTACTGATAGGGACCCGCTGCTAAGGTTGGAGCAACACCAGCTTGAATGCAGCCAACTGCAGCCTGGAAGTGTTAGAGCACAGGACACAGTCATCTCAGAGGTGATCTACAAAACTGAGAAGAGCTCTGTTAAGGGAAACTTAAGTCCTTAAGTACCAACTCTCAGTGCCAAAGGAGACACACCTTCCTGAGCTGGAGAAGCACGGGCATGACAAGGATAGCACTCCTCTGGTCTAAAGAGAAAGTTCAGAACACGGAATCTGAAACGTTTCGGCTCAGCTAACCAGAAAAACTCTTCACTCCCCACGTGACATTTACATACCAGCAGGCCACGCTCACTGTTTCTTCAACAAATGAAGATTTACAGTCTCCGCGTAGTCTGCAGAGGACAGAGTAGATACAGAGGATAAAACAAACAAACATACACACTCCATCAGTTCAGCCACAAAAGAAAAGAAATAAAAACACAGACAAGGCCTCACTGGCCCCTGGGTCTTTTTCTGGGTTCTCTGGCACCTAAGAATGAGGCTTCAAGTAGCAAATGCAGAGGTTGATAAATCCTGAGATGAGCTGCAGGTTGAAACTGCAGCGTGATGTTCGCTTAACAGTGACACACAATGTGCCAGGCTCATTTAAACAGTTAAGATAAGTGAGTGTGCTTGGGAAAGANTTTTCTGGGTTCTCTGGCACCTAAGAATGAGGCTTCAAGTAGCAAATGCAGAGGTTGATAAATCCTGAGATGAGCTGCAGGTTGAAACTGCAGCG
Organism: Odontophorus gujanensis; assembly: GCA_013399175.1. Lineage (NCBI taxonomy): Eukaryota > Metazoa > Chordata > Aves > Galliformes > Odontophoridae > Odontophorus > Odontophorus gujanensis. Next base: position 543,612 of record VXAB01008334.1, on the reverse strand, counting down.
TGATGTTCGCTTAACAGTGACACACAATGTGCCAGGCTCATTTAAACAGTTAAGATAAGTGAGTGTGCTTGGGAAAGACAGCACACCTGAGGGATGGGATGCCATCCAGAGAATCGGACAGGCTGAGCAATGGGCCCAGGAGAAACTCATGAGGTTCAACAAAGCCAAGTGCAAGGTCTGCACTTGGGTTGCAGCAATCCCCACTATCAGTGCAAGCTGGGGGATGTAAGGATGGAGCACAGCTCTGNTGATAAATGGTATCAGCCATGAAGTGCTGAGCAGGCAGAAGGGAATTGTCTGTGGGTGGAGGAGCACAGGCAAAAAAAGGCTAGAAGGGAACTGGGAAGGAAAATGGGGTAAAGCAAAGCAGCATGGACTGGAAAGCTCATTTGTTCACGGGCACTGAGAAGTTCCTTGCAATATGCTTGATAGCTGTGCACCTGTAACCTCAGGCAGCCATCAGCACCAACATCTGCACTGCCAGATTCCCACCCTTCGGGAAGATAAATCACCTATTTTGAAGGGGAGCACTTTGAATAATGGTATAAATAGTGCTGTAACTCAAGGTCTTATTTCCCAGCTGTATTTCATCAACTCATCCTTAAGTATCATCTCTCCTATGCAGAAACACTACTTGCATTCCAAACCTCTGAGAAACAGCAATGTGGGTCGGCTCTAGAAACCGTACTCTCCAGCATCAAAATCATCATGATAGACTTGGCTTCAGGACTAAGACAGGGAAACGAAAGAGCACGCAGAGGACATTTTAAATGACACTTCTGAACCTGAAATGTCATTTTCATAGTTCTCCTTCACCGCTTACTCAGCCTGTGGAGTTTTAAGCGTAGCCTCCTTTCTCCCGTACTCACTTTGAAACCGTGAGATGGGCAACAGCTGGGTTTGAAGTTTAGAAAGCTTTGGTTTTTACCAGGCAAGTTCATCAGTACTGGGATTTGCAGGGATCTTTTCCCCAAAAGGATTCTTGGGAACTCTGAGAGACTGCTGCTTTTAATGTTTTCTAGGCAGGATCTCGAGGCTGGATGTGTGTCTATTAAGCACAATTCACTCACAGAGAGCTCCAAATAGAGAATAATCTCCCACGTACTCATTTCTGCAGGTCTGCAGTAGATCTGAGGTTCATTAGATGCCATGGAGTTTACAGCCTTGCCCTTTGTTTCCCTTGCCAGAATAAACATTTGATAAAGGAAAGATGAAGAGACATGTTAATCCTGAATTTGTATCTCAAGGCATGCAGGGGTGAAAGAGAGAGAATGACAAAGATCTGGCAAGATTTTCTTACAAGGTTATAAGAGAAATAATCCAAAGATACTAATCAGGGGAATTATCTCTCCTCTTATCTAAACAGCTACTTTAATGCAAAGTCAAGAAATAAACGGCCTTCCAGGAAGACTTAGGTCTGCATAAAAAGAGGGAGATACAGACGACTCAACTGAAAAGAAAACACCCAGCACACTGTAGGGGCAAGCTTCAGAAATGCAGGGAATGTGGGGACAAATCATGGGCAAGATCGAATGGCTCCAGAGATTCCTCCAGCATTTCCCTGCTCAGACAAGGGCCCGAGAGCAGAGAAGCAGGCAGCACGAGTCCTCACCTCAGCACGTGCCAATGGGGACCATCCTTTCAGTCCAAGGCAAGCTATTTAACCTGTATAAATCTTTCCATCTGTGCAATAGGTTAATAATATTTACCTACACACGTCTCTGGGACTAAAACACTGTTATTTTTAAAGTACTTTGAAGATGAATCACGCTATGCAGTTGCTAAATATTATTATTACTAAAAATGTGACATATTGTTTGAGTCAAAGAAAATAGTATATCTTTATCTTAAGGAGCTTGTCAGCGCATAATGAACTGAAATTGTGATTGCTTAATATAGTTACCGCAATTTCTAGTCTGAATGTTCTGTATTTATTGTTTGCATTGCACTGACGTATATTAAATTAACAAGATTATACTGTATGATTGCTCTCCCCTTGAGACCCTTAGGAAATGAGGCTGTCCTAGCGAGCGCAGTGTTTAAATAAATATTATTTTACGTATTAAATGTGGACTGCAGTGTTTCTGCGTCTTTGGATGTGTTTTTAATGCTATCTAATTTTGCATTATATTTAAGAGAAACCTCATTGCTTTGAACACTGAAAACAGAAGGATACAGAGCATATAAAAATGGCCTGCAGGAAGCAATCGTGCAATGGGAGCTGAAGGGACCGACGGCTCTGCTTGATCTTTTCTACCCTGGATGTCTATTCTCTGCTGCACCACTCCTAGCTTGTAAGAAAATAATATGAGGCTCTGAGCTGTGGGTGTCCCTGTTCACTGTGGGAGAGTTGGACTAGATGGCCTTTAAAGGTCTCTCCAGACTCAAATGTTATAATTCTATGACATCACAGACCAGGAGTGCTGCCCAATGGCCTGGGCACAGTATGCAGGTCACACCAAACCACCCAGGCTCGGGGCCCAGCAAAATCCCATTGCAGAGCTGGACAAACCCAGGCTGGAAGCACTGCAGTGCTGCGCGGACACACCGGTGCCACCTGAATGCAGCACAGCCACGACTGAGTTTAATGCACTCGGAGTCAAACGCTCTGTTTCCTGGCTTAAACAGCACTGTTACCATATCCCTGAATATGTGAAATCGTTATTCAAAGCGCTGGTGGTTTCCATGCACGTTCTGGGGTGCACTCCACAGCTTTTTACTTTCATTGAATAGAATTCACTTACCTAGTTGCTCCCAAATGAGCACCACATATGCTGTGCTCAAAGCAGAGGTTAGAGGAGCTGGTGCTTGGAACATAAATACAGAAGCCTTGCACCTCTGCTCTTCTGTGAACTCAAAGCTCTGTTTTGCTCTTGTTTTAGAAGCTTTTAAGGCTGCCCATAAATCTAGACCACCCTGACACGGCTCCCACTGCACAAGCCATTCATCTAGAGTAAATTCAGCTGTCATTTAAAGCTGAAATAGATTGGACAAAGAAGCAGCAATCAAGCCATTTCCATGTGAGGCAGGTAATTACAGAATCTGTTAAATTATAGTGATTAGATGCTGCTAAGGAGAAGCCCCAAGAAATCTCAAGTAACTTTTGAAGGGGGAAAAAAGTTTAATTAAACAGCTGCAGGCCTCTCGCAATTGATTTGATTTTTCCTTCTCCCTTCCCCTCCCCTTATAAAAAGCAAGCAGGTTAACAAGAGACAAAAGGCAGATAAGGGAGTGTAAGTGGATCAAGGAGAGCCTTGGGAAATCTTCAAACAATAGATCTGAATGTGGCATTAAATGGTTCATTTGGTGGTAAGTGATTAAATGGGAGAGGACTTTCTTTATCATGGAAATTGGTCCTCTGTACTGTTGGACCTATGCTAATGATCTGAAGCTCAGAGAAAGGGATGGCTGTGTTGTAATGGTTTATAATACACTCCTTCATGTTGGGCAAGGAAGAATATTTGCATGAGTACAGTCAGGCAAGGAAGCTGAACAGCGACAGATTGGGTTGGGCAGGAATTATTTTCATCGGTGTCAAAAGGTTCCAGCCTTGAAAGTGCTGGTTGGCTGTACATCACCATGGAGCAAAATGTGCCATTTTTTGAGTCTCAACACCGTGAAAACAAAGGCCCTTCATGGGATCTGATTTTACTGAGAAATCTCCATTTCCAAGTCTAATTTAAGTTAGCTTTGAGATGGGGGAAAAACTACAACGCGATTGCTGGGGGAACTGCAAACCTGTATTTAAACCATTTAAATCCTTTAGAGCCCTAATTTATATTGCATGAGCTATATCAACAGCAATATCCCATGGAATTAAAGGAAGGAAGGCCCACTTGCTCTGCACACCAGCCAGAAGTGTCAGAGAAACTGGAGGTCCTGATTTCAGTTCATTTACTAATTCTCTTGCCACTGTGAGTGGCTTTAACTTCAGCTCTCACCATATGACTTCAAATGACTTCTTGACAAATGCATGCCAAGCCCATGGAGGAAGGTCAAAATACCTTTCAAATCACACTGACGTGCCAAAAACCTTGAAGAAAAGGCTGCCTCGTGTAGCTGTATGACCAGAATCTTGGATGGAACACAAAACAGCAACACATTGAAACCCTTGAAAAGCCGGAAAGCATCATTAAAAGGTCATCCCTCTCTGCCTCAGCTTCCTAGACGCCAGTGGAAGAATAACAAATGGTTACGGTTTCATTTTACAGTGCAGCAAGGAGGATTTGAGAATCCGCAGGGCCTCATCTGCTGTTTCTTAAGCAAACATCTAATGTAATTTTAAATTTCACTTCATCATTGTGATAGCTTCAAGCAAACCTCTCCTGTGTGCTAACCCTCCCTCTCCATGGCACGCAGTCACTGCTATGGGCCCGGCAGGAAGAGCTCCCTCTGAATTGCAGCTTCCCTACGGCTGTGATCGGTGACACAAGGTTCACTCATAGGGACAGGGCTCCTCATTTTTCTTCCTTTGCTTTTGCATCATATGAAGCTTTGTAGTTTGTGTGTACAAAGTGCTGGAGCTGGCTATTGTCACAGTGGTAAATTATAAAGCTTAACGGGGCACAGGGCCGAGTTTATAAAGATACTTAGGTGTGTGAAAGTGCAAGAGAGAAATGATGAGGTTAATACTTCCCACAGTATTTGAGATGTATTTTCTAGAAAGCCCAAGGCCCAAGTTAGGCTCCATTTTCAGAAGTGATCCATGCATTTTAGAGTGTAAGTGCTCCCAAAAGTTACCGTGACTTAAACTCATCTATCATTGTGGCACTTCTGAAAAGCACACCTTGAGCAAAATGTGTAAGGCTTTTTGTACCAGTGAGGAACCTCTCTCTGAGTGTCAGGACGGTGGGGCCACTTGCCTGCTAGGCACTTCTTATAAATCCCCTAGAAATCTTTCTGAATTTTCATGTGCCAATAAATCTCCTCTAGTACACTGATGTCCTTTAAAAGCAATAGGACAATTCATAAAAGGCAACCGTGTGAGTATGGCTAAATCCCTGATAATCAAATTTGCTGGTGATTACTGATAGGGACCCGCTGCTAAGGTTGGAGCAACACCAGCTTGAATGCAGCCAACTGCAGCCTGGAAGTGTTAGAGCACAGGACACAGTCATCTCAGAGGTGATCTACAAAACTGAGAAGAGCTCTGTTAAGGGAAACTTAAGTCCTTAAGTACCAACTCTCAGTGCCAAAGGAGACACACCTTCCTGAGCTGGAGAAGCACGGGCATGACAAGGATAGCACTCCTCTGGTCTAAAGAGAAAGTTCAGAACACGGAATCTGAAACGTTTCGGCTCAGCTAACCAGAAAAACTCTTCACTCCCCACGTGACATTTACATACCAGCAGGCCACGCTCACTGTTTCTTCAACAAATGAAGATTTACAGTCTCCGCGTAGTCTGCAGAGGACAGAGTAGATACAGAGGATAAAACAAACAAACATACACACTCCATCAGTTCAGCCACAAAAGAAAAGAAATAAAAACACAGACAAGGCCTCACTGGCCCCTGGGTCTTTTTCTGGGTTCTCTGGCACCTAAGAATGAGGCTTCAAGTAGCAAATGCAGAGGTTGATAAATCCTGAGATGAGCTGCAGGTTGAAACTGCAGCGTGATGTTCGCTTAACAGTGACACACAATGTGCCAGGCTCATTTAAACAGTTAAGATAAGTGAGTGTGCTTGGGAAAGACAGCACACCCGAGGGATGGGATGCCATCCAGAGAATCGGACAGGCTGAGCAATGGGCCCAGGAGAAACTCATGAGGTTCAACAAAGCCAAGTGCAAGGTCTGCACTTGGGTTGCAGCAATCCCCACTATCAGTGCAAGCTGGGGGATGTAAGGATGGAGCACAGCTCTGCTGGAAGGGATCTGGGGGTACTGGTGGGTGGGGAGGCTGACATGAGCCAACACCACCCTCCCCAACCTGGGCTGTATCACTTTTGATCCTGCCCCTCTTATTCATGCACGTGGTTATATGAACTGCCCACTGGCAGAAAACAGAGCACTTGTAAATCAAAAAGATGAAATCATGCCATCTTAGTACAACCATGTTGCTGCTACTGAAGATTAGTTACAGCAAAGGTTAATAATACAGAAGATGATGTGGTAGGGTTGGACTTCAATTAAACTCCTCTGGTTCCGTGACAGTTTCCAGCCCTTGAACAACATGACTTGGACATGTTCTCCTACACAAAGGAGAGTGAAAACAGAATGCAGTAGCTTCATCACATGGTCTATCAGATGCAATGCTCCCTCCAGCAGTGAAATGTTCATTGCCTTTTACAAAGTATGTATGGGCAGAGACCAAAGCAAAGTAGTAACTGTGATAAATCACAGAGGGAAGTATCTTCTTTCTATGCACCTTGTCCATTCTCAAGAAAGAAAACAGGAATCTTGCTTTTGACTTAAATGGGAGTTGCACCATTCCATCCTGGACAATGCCAGAGCCACACTCATCTCGGATGATCTGTACACAGGTGGTTTCATGGGCGGGTGTCCTGGGCAGAGTTCAGACTTAGGAGCACTGCTTAGATCCTCATTATATCCCAACGAGATGCTTCAAACACTTCATTTGCTACAAGAGCTATCAAACGCAGCCAAACAAATCACGTAATAGGAGCTACGTCTGAGCACTGCATGATGTCCCCAAATACTGTCAGTGGGTGACAGTTTGTCCCTTGGAGCAGAAGCATTCAGAGCATAGCACGGATAAATGCAAACACCCCAAACACAGCCAGCATGAAGATAAGTGGGAGCATATTACGGTGGATGTGAGATTCACTAATTCAGGCTCCATATGACCGCTGCAGGATATGCACTACAATCTGATCTCAGTGTTTGTCACTTGTCAAAAAATTGAGAACAAAGAGCCAATTAGCTGCGGTTTGTTTTCTTTTATTTTGCTGGAAATAAAAGCTGAGCTACGATACAAAGAGAATTCCTGGTGTGTGTATGAGCAGGGAGAAGGGGGGAAAAAAACGATAAACAAACATTTTCATGAAAACTCAAATCATTGGACTTGCAAAATAAGGACAGCTGGGATGCATAATCAGGAGCATTAGTAAGATTTTATTTTATACCACAGAAACTTTCCTATTTCAGCATTTGCTCTCTCGATACACAGTACAACCACTCATTTCTAGGGCAAGTCTGCAAGGATATTACGGGCAAGCTAGCTGAAGGATGGGAGAAAGATTTTTCAGGCCACGTCAAAGGCAATGACTGGAACACAGCCTGGGACACACTGGTCAGGTGCTCTTGAACTAACAAGGTAACATGGCTTTGTATCTGGGGAGAGCTGATGATTTTAGACATTTAATAAACTGCTCCTCTCCACCCTGCTCTGCAGCAGGAAAGGAGACACATGGCTCACATTTGAGTGGTGAAACACACTGCCAAAAACCTGCACGGGTTCAGAGGTCTTCAGATAAACAGAGCACTGTTCATCTTCTAGTCTGATCTCCTGGGTAGTCCAGGTCATTATGTTTCACTACACTGATCAATAAACCAAAAGCTTCCAATTGCTGTTTTTTAAACAAAAGTGGCTATTCAACCAATTGCAAAGACACAGAGGATGATGTTGGGGATGACAGGGCAGATTCAGACTGGATACACGGAAAAAGTTTTCTATGATAAGAGTAGTGAAGCACTGGCACAGGTTATCCAGAGAGGTGGTGGTGCCCCATCCCTGCAGACACCCAAGGTCAGGCTGGATGGGCTCTGAGCTGTGGGTGCCCCTGTTCATTGTAGGGAAGTTGGACCAGATGACCTTGAAAGGGTCCCTTCCGACTCAAACCATTCTATGGTTCTATGAAACCAGCATTCAACTAGATACCCTTGTACTACAAAGCTGACATGGGAGCTTTCTGGAAACCCAAAGAAGTGTTAAGATTTTGGCTCTGTGTTAAGCCAAAGTGCTGGCTTGGCACTGCCTAGCAAGGGGCTGAGAGTTTGGGAAGCACCAGCACCAAGTCCAGCAAGATCAACAAGCATTCCTGGGAGGTTTTGCTCTCAACGATGGATCCAGCTCAATCAAAGAAGGTAAAACATGGCTCATTAATTACTGGTTACTGGTGGAACTCTACAAGCAATGCTGCTTATGCTGAAGGAGGTAGCATGCAACTTACTGAACTACACGGACAATCAACAAACCGATTTCCATCCCAATCTGGAGTCTAGCAATAATAGGAACTGGACTTCTCCGTTAATACCACATCTTGTGTAAGGAATTGGCCAGTAACTACTATTGTAACAATACGATCGTTCTCATTCCTACTGATAGCGAGTCCATGAAAAGACAACTGCAGTGCACCTTCATTCCCTTTCTCAGTTCCACGTGGAGTGAGGAAAGCCTGCTCACTTCTGATGCCACAGCCCTTCGTCTTTCAGTGTGCTGTTAATGAACCACGGAAGCGCATTATATTTAAATAATGAAATAATACCAACCAAGAGAGCGTCTCTGTTCAAACAGAGATTAAAGTTCCTTACCTAGAGCCACGCTAAGGTCACTCCCAAGGGAGGCCAAAGGGAACAGCTTTGTGTGCATAGGGGAAAACAGACTTCATAGGTATGGGCAACTTTCACACCGCTGCCTTTTAAGCAGAAATGGGAATCGAGCAGTTCTGATTTCCAAGAATGAAAAACAAACAACAACAAAAAAAACAACACATACACAAATTTGCTTTCGAGCACAAACAAAGATAATTAAAGCACTCTCCGCATTAGAAAACAACTTTGCACTTTTGAGGACGCACACTGTGTTTCTTGCTATGCCAATTTATTTTAATTAATCGGAAAAACATTTGTTTGAGGTATTAGCGATGCTGGTGCTTAGGCTGTCATTTTGCCTCCCCACTAAATGCCCAGAATGGCAATTGGGAAGCAGAGCACATCTGGTACAAGGAAGAATATCCCCCTGTGGCACATGGATAAAAAGGAACAGTACAAATTCAATGGGCCACATCTTTGTCACCTGGAGGAGGGCTCAGCTATGCTCTCTATAAGGTGACAATGTTCCTCACAGCACAGAAATGCAACACGATCTTTCATGGAGTGCCACGTGGTGCTCGCTGATGGGTCAGGTTTGTGCTTTCCAGTGAGGAGATGGAAAGGTTGTGCAACTGATAAAACACAGCACCTGCAATAGGAGTCTGTGACTCAGATGGAGCTTCGGAGTGTCCCATCTGGCAGCTGGCCTGAAACTGCTCGGGAAGATTGAATGAGGAGTTGGGGCTGGAAGGACATGAGTCAAACTGCACCCAAGTGATACTCCTGCAATACAGAGTGTAGATGGAGCTCTGTATTAAAGAAAAAATGGAGCAAGAGGATGCCTCATTCTGTCTTCTCGCTCCTGACTCTGTCTCCTGCCTCTGACATCAGTGCTATTTTGTTGTATATGCACAAGCAGCTGCTCTTCTCCAACAGCATCCTCAGAGTGGAGATGAAGAGCACCACCTTCCACGTTCCTTTTTGCTTGTTTCATTCAAATCACCAGGCCTGCCTCACCATCAAAATAAGCAGCAAGAATCTCTAGAATGAGCAAGATCAGATGTAAGACTGGCCCTGGCCTGCACAGAAAGAAAGGCCACTAATGTCACTGGTAACATCCCTTCACTGGGATGTTTTACCAGAAACACCAACAAACATTGAAGATGAGTGAAAGAGAAGTTGGATGTTCTGTGTAGCACAGACAGGGGACAGCAGTCATTTGGCTCCATCTGGGGTTGCTGGGTGCTGCTAACCCATCTCTGAGCAGCTCCAGTCCAGCGGGCAGTGATTCCCATGGCATGTCTCCTCCAGCCCCCTGCCAGTGTCTCTTGTTTGCCACCTGTTTGCATCAATAGGATGAAAGCTCTCAGAATAAACAAGCACGCAGAGCAAGTCAAACAGCATGTGTGAAATGGCAGCAGCAAGCAAGGAATTCTCCAGCCAAGGCTGCCCTGGCAATCCAACAGCCCTGGGGTGCAACCTGTAAGGAGCTGCTGTGTGCTATAGGGTGAGCGAGACCCATCCCAAACTCACCGTGGACAGATCACAAACCCATCAGGAGGAAAGCCTCTCCCTGAGTCATATCCTAATAGCCTTGAAAACACCCGAGCTTGCCAGATTTGGCTCACCTTAAACTCTTGCTGAGGTCAGTGAGACCGAGCCCTAGGCCACAAACGTTCAATTCTGCTGTTCTCGTTATTCCTTTGCCATGTGGAAAGCTATGATTCGTAACGCCACAACCATCATGTGCTGTTGTGACAGTGCCTATGTTCCCCAGTGGGCTTCCCATATTATAAACATTATCAGAAATTATGATATAAAAGAAATCACCGTGTTGTAGTAGAAGAAGGAAAACTACGATCGTTAAAATTAATCAGAAACAAGCTTTTCTAAACACAACCCAGCAAAGCCCAGCAATCAGAGCAGCGTAACCAAGGGGAAAAATTCACCCTTAACATTTCACACTCTTTCACAATAATCTTTTTTTTTTTTTCCCCCGCTTTGATTTTTAACCTTCTCTCTCACCAGCAGCTCTAAAAGCTGCTTTTCTTCCTCCTTTTTGCTGGAAGAACAAACAAACAGTTGCCATTTCAGTCAAAGCAATGTTATTCTTCGACTGGTTGGCACTGGTTTCAGCTCACAGGGCGGTCAGTTCCTTTGGCTTCCACCCAGCAAGCTGAATAAACCCTTCTGGCACTAAGTGCAACTTTGTTTGGGCTCAGAAATCAGTGGCTCAGACCTGTTTCCAACCTGAGCGCTTCCAATTTACTGCACTCCAGAACCACAGGAAGTACAGCAGGCCAATCTGAAGCTCAAATATATGTGAAACAAAGATTTCTTCAGTGCTCTTCGGTCTCTTTTCACCCGCTTCTTCCTCTCTTCTTTCATGTTTCGCAGGCTGGAATTTAAAGCTCTTTTTTTGGCCAGAAGTTTGGCTTCTGCAGTAAGTCCTCCATCCAGGTGAACTGCTTCCTCCCGAAAGCACAGCAGTGGCAGAAATCACAGACAGATCCTTAAAACCTTTTCCCCTTTTCTCACCTCTCACCTTTTCTATGGAGCAGTCTGAAAGTCGAGAAGAATTTTCCTGAGATGACAAAGCTCCTGTTTTCCTAGACATGCGCTCACCCAGTGAGGGACTTGGGATTCTTGCAGAGCAAAGTGGAAGGGTTGGATGGATGCATTAAAGCTGCAGGGCTGGGCATATAAGACTCTCCACGTGCTCCACTCTCTGGCTGAAAAGCAGAATCCTACATCAGTGGGACCAGAGTGGAGACAAGGAGCTGCTTGGGAAAGGGGCAGCGGATGTGAATGTAAACTGCACTGCGTGCCTCAGTGTTTGGGTTATTATTTTCTCTTTTCTCCCCTCATTTTTCACACCGTTAAAATTCCACCTTAGCCACTGGAGTCCAGAGGAACAAACAAACAGGCATTGTTCACTGCCATGACCCATGGGTGCTGCCACAGCCACGGTGACACATGAGCTGGGCCAGCAGAAAGCACTCAGGAGCTTTGTGGGGGGAGATGTCGGAGTGACAGATGAAGTACCAACCTAATCCACACACTGTGTTTCTGCTGTACAGGTGTGCTCAGGGATTAGCTTTCTGCCATGCAAGTCACTGACACTGATCTCTAAAGGTCCTTCCTCTTTCTTTCTCTTCCTCTCTCTCTCTCTGAAGTAAACTTTCTGTGGCTGCCGCTCTGAGAAACTTCCAAGGAAATTCATGGCATGAAACTTAGGACTTCATCATTACCAAAACTATTTTGTACAATGTCAATCATCGTAGCGTTGTAGCAAACAACCTCTTCGACTGTGAGCAGATGAAACGTTTTCACATTCTTTAAAAGGACCTCAAATATTACCCTTTTTCAGTGCCCTACAAAGGACAATTAGGAAAACAAAATTAAATCAAAGCTTTGAGACCACCTCTAAACTGCACATATATATTACGCTAAGCCGAGGTGGAGACAAATAGTGAAAAAAGATGCAAGTGCCCTAGGCCATGTTTGAAGTTGCCGGATAAAAGCTAGCACATACAAACTCCCATTTAGAAGCAGAAGTAATTTGAAGAGGTTCTACTTAATGGAAGGCGCAGCGAATGTGGGCTCTGGTTTCCAACAAAAGTGACATGCAGTAAAATATTTAGGCAATCTTTTGAGGACTACGTAGCATTTCATAAATTAAAGGGCTTTACTCAGCTTTCCAGATGACAGCAACCGACACATAGTTCAGTCAGGGGAGAACTGTTTGTGTTTTATCCCAAGATGGATTGGGGCAGCTTCTGGCATGGACTGACACTGATATAAACTGCCCGAGAGTTTTTATAGAGAAGAAATGGAAGACAAATCAAACAGTTTTAAACAGAAGCAACCACAGTATGCAGCAGAAGCCTGTGTTCCCTGTTTGGATATCCACGTGACTAAGATCTGCTTTTCAGATACAGAATGGCGGTGTCTTTGTCTTTGTCTTGGTAAGATTCTTGGGTACATTTCAAAGCCATTTATTGCTCCTTCCATGGGCAAACAGGATACTCTACCTCTAGACAGACCGGCTATGTTGATGTCTACCTCTGGGTTTTTGTATTTTAATACGAATTCTGTGCATGGACACTGTGGTCATCTGTAACCTGGGGGAAGCTCCTGATAATACTAGATCATTTGCAGGACGTGATATCAGGTCTAGGCAACGGCTCGCGCACCGTTAGCAATCAATTGCACTGAAGCACTCAATTGAGTTAAGTGTCTCTGCGCAGCTTTTGGGCAAGAACATAGCACGGTGGTTGTTACAGAAACAGGAGAATGAGGGGAGATGAATCCTGCTGAGATGGTATCACAGAATGCCAGAGTGACCTCGGGCTAGTCACTTGTGACCTCGGTAAAATGGAGATAATCACACTTATCTGATTCAAGGAGGTACCGGGAGACCTACTGCTTCGTAATTGCTTAGAGATACGTACAGGAAAGGCAATATAACCACCTCTGCTATTAAAATCAGTTAGATGGGTTCGGTTTCTGGAAATATCTACTGGTGACACAATAGCTTTTACCCATCTGTGTAAAAGTGTCAAGTGCTGCTATTATTTTGACCTCGTTGATGAAGAAAGGATGGGTGGTCTGGTAGGCTGAAGCACATTTTGGCTGGAAGCTATTACCCTTTGAGACGACCTCTTGTTTCAAGTTTCATTGGTGTATCAGAAAAGTTACAGGCAGCAACAATAAGGACTTCTTCAACTCATTCAATGAAAACTCTAAAGTCTGCCTGCCTTGCCTCCACTGATTTGCTCCTTCTCTGCTCTAATCCTAATATTTTCCTAATCAAGCATGCATTAATGGCAAGAAGCAGCATCCCTCTCTTCTGTTTTCACCAAAGCTTCCTTTTTTTTGGGTACTCATTGTATATACAAAGCTACACCATCCTCAGTTGTCCCACGCTATTAGGGAGGTGCAGAGAAACTGAATGCAATACGAAGAAGGATAGCAATTTATTATTTTAAGAGAAAGAATGAATTAAAAAACAAAACAGAAAACCAAATATCTGAATGAGGAACTATATGACTTGAGGTAGGATGGATGGAAATCCTTGCGTTAGTTTCGTGCAGCTGTTCAGTTTTAGGGAGAAAATGTTCAGGCTGATTTGGGCAAGAGCTATGCAAGCTGACCATCAAGGAGAAGAGCTGTGTTCCACCAACAGAAATCACAAGCGTCCATCAAGAAGTAGAACCTGGAGTAATCCATGCCAATACTCATTTCGCCTGCAGTCTTCGTAGAAATTGCAATAGGGAACCCAAATACTAGCACCTCTGCCTGACGTGCTCATTTCCTACAGTGTGTTCATTTTCTGCCCGCTGAGTGGATGCACCAGGTTGAACCACTGTCACTTACATCAGCAATGCACCCCCACCAATGCATCCCTCAACCCCTGACTTGACAAATGCAGGAATCTTTATGCCACGCTCCTTATGAAATGCTGTGTCCTATCACGTTGCCACGCTACTGCCACTAGATTTATGGCTATAACTAAATCATCCGATCATACCACTTCTGTGCTGTGCTTCTTCCATTGCCACCTAATGTATCAAAAGCATCGATTTTACACTTGTGAGCTTTCCTACTGAAGCACTCCGAGGCCTTGCAGCACTTTATTATACCCCATGCCCACTCCCGTAGCTGTCATGCTAATGAGGCATGTGTCGCTGCTTTAACTTTGCTGAAGCAGGTCACAGAGCTCAGTTCTCCCTTCACGTGGGAGAAACCTGCAGTCCAATTCCTGAGCTGTCACGGCTGGCTGATTCTGAATTGTGCATATGATGACACAGGCGCTCATTTTATTGGCCAGGCCACAGCACCCCATCCCCCAAACTCTGGCAAGAAATATGGCCACTTAGGGTTTCAGAGTGCTTTTCCCTATTTGCAGCATGTTGTACTTATCGAAGACCTTATTCTCCTGAGCTGTCCAAAATGCTGAAATGATAACCTGCTTAACTCTAATAATTCCAAAAGGCAGATTTTTGTTTCTACAATGCAGCTCTTATGAAAGAAAATGAAACGCTCTCAGATTCAGAGAGTTAAACCAGTGGGACACCTAGAAATATCTTGCATACCTACAGAAACGAAACGTGGTATCACAGAGCTCAGATCACACAGAAAGAAGCAATCTGTCTGCACAGAACAGATCCCAGTTGCCTGCAGTTTTCTTCCCAGCCACAGCATCTTGAGTTAGGACAGGTAAGAAGGACAAAGAGAGAGTGACAGCAGTCAGTTTGCAGAAAGGCATCTCAAACCCTCCTGCTACACGGCTCACGGGTCAATTTAAGAGTAACGCTAGTGTCCAAAGAAGTAACAGATGGGGAACAACGAGGAACGGGATCATTCCTGCCTTCTTATTTTGGCCCCTCGCCAACGGGACCACTTGCCCTTTGGGACACTCACACTGATTCAGGCTTCGGTAGTTCAAGTAGCACGCGGTCGCTCATCTTTCAGCACACAGTGAAGCACTGTATATTTTCGTGCTTCTTCAACGTGTCAACGTTAATTGATCTTTCGTAAGCAGAAATGTGACAGAATAAACATCTGAACTACGTTAGCTTCTGTCGCCCAACCTCAGGAATTGAGCCATGTGGCCCTTTTACCACACGTTATCTGCTTCA
Organism: Odontophorus gujanensis; assembly: GCA_013399175.1. NCBI lineage: Eukaryota > Metazoa > Chordata > Aves > Galliformes > Odontophoridae > Odontophorus > Odontophorus gujanensis. The sequence continues at coordinate 528,477 of VXAB01008334.1, read as the reverse complement.
TACGGGATAGGCTTTAACGAGTAGGCTTTCAGTAACTGGACTAATTATTACACAGAAAGACAAAATCTGCTAACTCTTCCCTTTTTAGAGCCAGGGTAGACTTTGAAGACATATTTCCAAAAGTGTGTCACTGCCCCTTACCCACGGAGATGTGAGAATGGCCCAAGCCAACAGTGAAACCCTGTGCTGCTGTGGCTGTGTCAGTGGGATGGAGTCGGGGAGCACTGGCGCTGTTTTCTGTTTTTACTCAAGGATCTCAGAACCCCAAAGTCTGTAAGAACTGAATGATGGTCATAATCCTCCATTTTATTCATGGAAGAGTCAGGTATCTGTGTTTAGGTCTCTCGGCCAAAGCCACAGACTAGGAACAGTCACCAGCCTTCTGATTCCCATTTTGTGGCATTACGTACTGCTAAATACCCGTACTATAGTAGTGGATTTTTACTGAACACCAGTCACACATTTAAAACACAAAACAGCAGTTCCACCTGTACTGAGGGGGTGTTGTCTCAATTCACACAGCAGGAACTGAAGAAAAAAAAAAAACAAACACAAAAAAAGCACTTAACCCTTCCAACTCTCATAGAAACATAGAATGATAGAATGGTTTGGGTTGGAAGGGACCTTTAAGATCATCTAGTTCCCACCCCCCTGCTATAGGCAGGGACACCTCCCTCTAGACCAGCTTGCTCACAGCCCCATCCAGCCTGGTCTTGAATACTTCCAGGGAGGAGGACTCTCACAACCCCTCTGAGCAACCTGTGCCAGTGGCTCACCACCCTCACCGTGCCAGCAAAAATAATTCGTCTGTGGGATGCATACACTGAGGCTTGCAGACCTCAAAGGCTTAACCCAATTGACTCTTAAGGAACTGTGACAGTCTTTCATACAAATCCCTCCAAGATCAAAAGCTTCTCCTGCGCCATAACTGTCTGTCACATCAGCTTTACTACCCAGCACGGGCACTAAGGGCTTGGTCCTGCTGTTAGACACACAGTTAAGGATTGCCCTCTCTTGAACACAACATCCCTGCTGCTTTGCACCCAGGTACACATGGGAAAGAACTTCAAAGGATACCCATGGTTCATACACGTACAGCAAGAAGCTGTACTGGCCCCTCACATCATGTTCCAAACGTCATTTTTTTTAACTTAAACTTCTGCTGTATCCACAGAAGGCACTTTTCCCACTGAGCTGCTGTCTCAAACATCTTAATCTGATCCTTTCCCCTCTACCCAGAGCCTCAGAATTTCCATCCAGAATACCTACAGCTATCACTGCTTTACTCCAGGAATTTGTTGGGGTCACATGATGGGTTGAAAGCTGTGGTTGAGATTAATAGTGTGTTACAATAAACAGTGAATAATGCAAAGCACAGAAAGGATGGAGGAAGAGGGGGGAGACATCTTCTGAGGTTATACAGTTATTGCATGTTTAGTTTGAAAGAACATGCAGGTCAGACTGAGACTTCTGGCATCTTCTCCCTTACAAATTAATCACTGGTTCACAGTGCCCAGCAAATTTCAGCTTATAAATAAAGTTCAAAGCCCCTCGTTTTCAAATGGAGACGTATGGCTTGAAAGCAGCTAGCAGAACAAACCTCCCCAGCGCTGGAGCTCGTTCCCAACTGAGAGATCTGTTTCACAGCAGTATCACCAGGAAACCTCGAGTACCAGCATCAGGCTTCCTTCCTGAATTTTTACACTACTTTGCACTTCCACACCGGTTTTAATCTGGCAAATGGCAGGAGATCTGATGAACATCAGCTATGGGTTTTCAAAGCGTAGAAGACACGCTACCCTGCTGGGATGGAGGGCACACGTGGCATCGTACAGCACCCTCACACACAGGGATGATACAGACCCAGAAACAAATAGTTCGGTGCTGTGCCCCCAAAAAGCTGAAAAGATTGAGGAAAACGATTAGCCCTCTCCCCAAAAACTGATGTCAGAAAGGATGGAGACACAAATCCCTTCTTCTCATTCACTACAGTGCAAGTCGTGGCTAAATCCAGTCATATTAATTAACAGGGAGGAGGAAATTGTTTGGAAGGATACTGAAGCCAACAGTTTGCTATATCCCTCCGTTTACAAGGGAGAAAAGTGAGGTTAAGTTCTTTAGCTGAGAAGCCTGTGGCAGAAACCAGAAGGCTGAATTCCTCATACTCTCTCCAGTCTCTGGACAGCTCTGCCTTCAAAGTTTTGTTCTTCTAAAGCTGCTCAGAAGCATTTTTTTCTACGCAGAATCTGCTCCTTTGGAAGCTTTGTTCCTTGTTAGACACAAATCTCTCTGTATAACTCGAGGTAGACCAAAACACTGGCAGTCCTGAAGTGAAAAAGCATCTAATGGGCCATAAATTAATGTTTCATTTCCTTTAATAGTGGCATGATTAATTCCTTCTTCAGAGCAAGATTTTGTTGTGCATTTGATGGTTACACTATAAAGAAAGAAACACGCTTTCTTAACATGGGAAAGGATCAAAGCCAGAATGCTGCTATTTTTGTTTGTGTGCCTGTAGACTGACTCTTCAAATAGGTTTTTCTCCTCGATTTTGTAAGAAAAAAGGTTAAAAAAAAATAGTCCATCTTAGATAAGACCTCGCACAGCTTGTCAAGTTTCAACCCACAGTGAATTTTTACTGCAGATATAAAGCTCTGAAAGTAGGGGTTTCTAATGGAAATGCTGACATAACCTTAACTATACCAGTGCTGCTGTAATGCTCAGGTTACCGGGAATATTTCTGCTGCCAATTCAGTTTAACAAGTCTGAATGCATATAATTTGTTCCAGTTGTCTTTCCTCAGAGTGGGGCTCCTTTGTGCACACTTTTCAATGTGGCTTGCATTAAAAGAAAGGAAAAAAAAAATCCCTACTCCTATGTAAATTCATATACACACTGATACGGTTTTATCACAGCTAAAAAGCTATAAATCTGCTTTAACTGATTCAGTGTGTTCCCTACTGGCCTGGAAAGGTGACTCATTTCATTGCTGCCCTTCACTGAATGAGACAATCATAACTTTGCTTTGTTCTCATTGGGATATTTATTCTTTGCTAAAAAAAAAAAAAAAAAAAAAAAAAACCCCCACTCTGGGTATATNAAAAAAAAAAGTAAAAAAATCCTGACTCTGTGTGTATTCAGATTATCTGCTCCTGACCAAACCTCCCTCTGTTTGAGCCAAAAGGATTTGAGCTGGGTCAGGATTTGACCCTCGTTATGCCAGGAATCTAATCCGAATGCCTCCCACCGATAATCAGCGATACGAATCTGGTCCTATGGCAAATGATTTGCTTCTCACCTTTGGCTCATCCTGAAGCCAAACAGCTGCCAGGTTAAACAAACACCCTCAGGGATGCAGAGTAAGTTCATGGGGCAAGAGCCCGAGGGAAAGCAAGGCAAGCGGGCACTTCAGGAGCTTCCCATCCTCCAAAAGATCTGCAGCTCGCGGGCTGGAATCTTCAGGAGCTTTCCTCTTGGCAGAGAGAGTGAAACAGGAGGAACAAAAACTCAACAGGACGGCTCCACCGCTCAGTGAATAGGAGCAGGAATAATTCATGATCTGATCCTCCTCACATCTGCTGGTTTACAGCTCCTTCCTTGATCTTCCAGGCTCTGAGAGGCAATGGCTGGTGCTTGGGAATTCTCAACCTGAACTGTGTTGTCAGCTTTATCACTGAGAGAAATTTGGAGGAATGATTGGAGTACAGTTTATTTAAATAGGTCAGTGAATGACTGGACGGCTTCAGTGAAATTAGTGGGAAATTCGTGTAGATGACAGCTGGGAAAAGCTGTCCAAAATGACCAGATTGATCCAAATGAACTTCTTGAGCTTCTAGTCAGCCAGAAATCTTTCCACACTGAGTGGAAAAAGAGGTATCTCCTAAGGCTGGTTCACACCCTGCTGGCCTGAAGTACCTCTCACTAAATTGAAAGCTTACGATTAATATGTTAATGACTGAAATGAAAAGGGAGACATTTAGGTGACAGTATCGCAGGTTGAGCCCTCAATGTTTATCATTCCCAAATCAGAGGATAAATACAGTGAAAAATTATGAAAAACAGTTTTTCAAGTCTTTTCCCCAAGCCCTTTCCTATAACCTTTTTCTACAATCATCACTCTCCTAAACGTGTTCTTTGCTGTGAATCTTTTTAAACAATTGCTAAGCTAAACGTCTTTCTAAGCTATTCTTCTCCCTAAGATGTTTTTTCCTGAACTTCTGAGACGTCTGGGGGTAGCTCTTAAACAAGTTTGGGTAGGAAACACAATAATCCAAAGAAAGTTTTTAATTTCTTTAAAGACCCTCTGGGAAAGATTGGTTGCATCTTCCCATGCCTCAGTTTCCCTTCTGTAATTGTGAGTAACACTGACTGCTGATAAACTCTGCAAACATTTGATAAAGGATGCAGAGGTTAATTATTATTCTTACTTAACAGGCTCACTCAGGTAGTAAACAGCGAAGCATCACAAAGCACTCTGCAAGGATGAGAGTCAGAATGGACCCTCCGTCAACAAACCTTTGTGGGGGGAAAAAATGCTGAGATGAAACAAAAGTGGATTTAATTTGGGATTTATTATTCATTATGGGGAAAGTATCAATTATTGAGATTACATTACCAAAGGTTCTTTTGCTCTCCTCAGTCAGATCCCTGCAAATTCTCTGCCTCTGAGAAATCTTCCATGCTACCACTCTCTCCCTGAAACGTTTTAATATTCCGAGCCTTTGGAGCTCCCTGCTGCAGTTTGATTTTCCTGTGACTCTCTCTTCCATCCAGAGCTGTAACCGCACAGTGCTGCGCTTGAGCAGGACTCCTGCAGGACAGCTGACATGCCTGAAGTTGGATTTGAGGATCAGAGGAGTGATGCCTGATGCAAAGCAGGCTGATGCACAGCTCAGCCTTTCAGCTGCTCAAGAGGGGCTGCAGGATGAGCCTGAAAACCACAGTGTCTGTGCAGCTAGGTCAGCTTGCACTTATTAACTGTGCAGCACTGAAAGCAGCAAGGACACCAAAGAAATAAACACTGAGCACATGCATAGACGGATTAAAACGTTTCAGCTCTTTGGGGCAGAAAGTTCCCTGTATTTTCAGATTACTTCCTTTTAGCTGCTGAAAGAATCCAGCCACAGCAGCAGCAGCCAAAGATGATCTGGTCAGTTGCTCACTGTAAAGTGCCAGGAACCTAAAATTTATATCAAATTAAACGGGGGAGATCACAAATAAGTCCGCAGTAGCCCCCATCAGCTTTTTTCTGAAGGATTTATCTTCATAAATCTGGTCCAAATCATTTAACAAAAAGGTAGAAAGCTCTTTCTGAAGGATAGGAAAGGAGGAAAATTAGAAACGGTGAATGTCTTCAACAGCTCAAGGCTGACTATTAATGATAAAAATCCCCAGCAGAAAATAGTACACATTATTCAGGTTACAAATCAGAAGGTCTAGACAGGGTCAATACAGTTAGAGATGAGAAGGAAGATCTCAGAGAAACCTCCTGCTTCAGCACTCTGAACAAACAAAAAGTGGCAAAGCCAGCACACAAATCTGCATTAGTTTCCTGACCCACTCAGGTTGGACAAGTAGCTTGTTCATGCAGACCCCGTGAAGTAGAAGCAATGTGCTGTGTTGCTCTGTAGGCTGGTAGGATTTTTCTGTCTTGTGAGTCCTGACTTGTCCCATTCTCAACTGAAACCAGTGATTCTGTGAAAACAGCATTTGCCTCTTAGAACTCTGGAATATTTATGTATGTAGTCAGCATCATTTTCCCTCCTCTCCTCCACTAACAACACAACCTATGCCGGAGGTGGGGGCTGCACTGTCCATGCTTCACACAACACTAAGCACACCTCTTGGAACTCAGAGTTCAGTAATATCATGCCTTTACCTACCATCTCTCTTACAGCAGCTGTGTCACTCTGGGTGACTGGCAGTGTGACCTTCCACTTTTTTGTTTTGGTGATTAAATTACCTTGCAGGTAGTAAAAGGGCTTCAGTGAGTAGGGAACAAGAAGAGGCAACACTGGGGTAAGGATGGATTCAAGGGAGAAATCAAAGAAAGTGGGGTACACATAATCAGAAGTGAACGGTAAGACCAAATCTGTGTCTTAGTTCCTTCTTGCAGAGACTTCAATACATCTGATTTCATGAGTGACTTGGGATCTTCTGGCTCCCATCTGCAGACACTGTGCCAATGCTGGTATCCATCCACCCTGCCTGCCTGATGGGAGCAAGTCAGAGAAACACACCAGGCCCCACCAAACGACAAAAGCACGCATTGCGTTAACCAACTGCACGCTGATGAAAGAGCTGGAAGAAGTCACACACACTTGGGCTCTGACTACAAGGCAGCATGGTCCCTGATCCCAGAGGAATTTAGACTTCCACAGATTTCATATATTTTTCCAAATCTGTTATTTGTCACTCTGCACACCAGCTCCCCGTGGGGATAATACGCTTCTCCCTACCTCACAGGTGTGCTGAGTGGCAGTGAGCCCACTACCATCCCCAGGGCCATGGCTACAGATGCTGCAGGGAGCAGACAGCAGTGGTCAGGCTGATGAGCTCTTCCTAAACACCTTTTCCAAAAGGTGGCTTTTCTTGATTAGTTCTCATGGCATTTACTCGTTCAAATGGAAGAGAGCATCCCTTTCCCATACAATCAGCAGCTTTCGTATCTCCTTTCCTTGGTTAGAGCTCCACTTTTCTCAGCTAGCCAGCACCCTCCTGGTGCCTCACTGCTGGTGCTTTTCCTCCCAGTACTGTTGGACACTGCACAGGCTGATGTTCCAACCCCACCGAGTAATTTTACTTCCTTAAAACAACCAGGTTAAGGATTGGATGCCTTATGTCATCAGATACACACACATCAACACATCTCAGATGTCTTTTCCAACCATCACGATTCTATGACATACATACAGAGGACTGATGAAAACCCAGGGCAGCCTACTTTTCAAACAGAGCTGAAATCCCTACGTTGGACTCTTAATATGTTGGCTTCTGAGAGGAAATATATTGAGATGGGGACATTCGCATCCCTATTACTTAGCGTAATTTCAGGTAAAATGAACTAAAAAAAGATTACTCTGGAGCTGATACAAATAAAAGCAGATCCAAGTCTGAAAAGTCTTTTATTCCTCAAGGTTAGGTACCTGCTGATAGAATAGATTTAGTAAGTATTAGAGATTTTTTGTGTTCAAAGTGACTTCTATTTTTCCCTTCTAAGTAAATAAAGGCTTGCAATTCATCTAATAGAAAATTAAAAGCCCTAAGAGGCGCCTGCATATTTATATACTTGTTAGCTCGTTCCAGCCTTTATTTGAAGGTTTACTTGGATATTTTCCTGGAAATATAGAAATTATATTGTAGACATTATTACCTTTCTGGAATGAAAGGAACTTAGATAGAATAGTCTACTGTATCTTCAAAAAGTAGCATGCTTCTTAAGTTCCATGTGCATTATATCTGCGACAAAAATGGGGATTTGTAGCAGCAGTGCTGCTCCCTGGGTGTTACTTACTTTGGATGGACTTCTCTAAGGCCGAGTTTACACAGCTGTGGAAAGAAAACCTACCCACAATCAATTAAAAAGTGCAACACAAATCCTTCGGACAGCATTCTCAGGCTGTCCTGCTGCTGAGACAGCTACTATTCTCCTGGAATGAGTGCCCTAACTGTATTAAACTTAGTCCTAAACAAAATAAGCTTTTACTAATTTTCACCATTTAAGGAACAAAAAGACCCACCTTTGTCATTTAAACTTTAAGCTGACTAAGCCTCATAGAAACAGAACCTTAAGGAACTAAAGCAATTAAATCTATTTACAGAGGTCAGAAGAGTATCTGGGCTTTAGACATGATGGGCTTGTAGGGCCTGTGGTTCTTATTCATGCAAGCTCTCAGATTAGGGGGTTGACAGGTGGCATAGGAAGTCATCTTTGTTTCCCTCCTGATAGCAGAGGGGTGTTAAGGTGGTACTACGAGGTCACCCTTGTGCTGGTATTACCTGCACTTCTGATTACTGAACAAGTAGATAACCACACAAATGAGACCCCAGACACCCTGTCTTTGTGTGGGACATATTTATTGCCAGACTGCTGATTCCTACACACAAAGAAGGCTTCGGGGAATGCTCAATGTCTACAAGGCAATGCAAAAAGCACTGAGGAAAAGAAAGAAAGGAAGAAGGATAAATAAGCAGGCAGCTGAAAAGCCTCAAGTCTAACTAACTCACCAGCACATCAATAATACAATAACGTTGTCAACCCACCATGGACTCTGAACAATGCTTTTTCTGTTGTTTTGCTAATTAGTAAAAGAAGAGATTAAGGTCTTTAATCTCACTTGCTTTCTTTTTCTCCCCTCCTTTTACCTGGAGGCTGTGTGTGTATGTATACATATATATTCCCTAAATGAGTAAAGAGAAAGAACATACATCACGATGTCGAAAACATGAGGTGGGGTGTGAGTTTGGCTTTATTTCCAACAAGAGTGTCATCTACATGATTTTGGATTTAAATGTGCTGTGACTGCCAGGAGTCAGGTGTGTGTGTGTGTGTGTGTGTGTTGCTGGGTAGGAGAGGAGGGGGAAAGCTGAACAGAGGATATGAATTTTAAGCAGTTTCCTGAATGAACGACACTGTATTTCCCCCTACTCTCCTTAGGATGACAATTCAGAGGAGATAACCTTCTCCTTTGAAAAGCCCTAAAGGGAAAGTTTGTTTTTACCATAACAAATGCAACAAAAGAAAAGAAGAGGGAAGCTGGGAAAAGGGTGGTGGTGAGGGGGTACAAATTAAATGTCAAACTTTCTCTCCTTGCTTAGAGATAACAGCATGGTAGGAAACCTTCCTCGAAGCTTTACATAAACGGAGTTAAGCTGTTGCCAGCTGCAGTAAACCTCTCCCTCACCTTTCCTTCTCCCTTTCAAGATATCTTTGGTTGCCCTCTCCTTCATCATAAATCAGACCTGCGAGCAATTATCACTCAAGCTGGATGGCAGCGGCCTGAGCGGCCACCGCTCTCCCACCGTCCTAATCTGTACTTTGTCAGGTTACACTCCCCTTGATGACATCTCACATATCCTTGCCAATGAGAGTTACCTCTCTCTTTATGACTCATTGTCTTGTGGCAGAGAGCTGTGAATCTCATTCTTCCTTCAGATCGGGTTCAGCGGGTCCAACAGTTGGCTGAGCTCCCATGAGGGGAATCTTGGGGCATCCCAGAGTGTGGGGTTTGAGCTCCCATAAGGGAAATCTCAGGGCATCTTGGAGTATAGTCTGAGCTCTTCTTTGGGGAATCTTGGCATCCCAGGGCATGGGGTATGAGCTCCCGTTTGGGGAATCTCAGGGCATCTCAGGGTATGGGGTCTGAACTCTTCTTTGAGGAACTTCAGGGCATCCCAGAGCATGAAATCTGAACTCTTCTTTGGAGAATCTCAGAGCATACCAGGGCATAGGGTAAGAGCTCCCATTTGGGGAATCTCAGGGCATCCCAGACTATGGGATCTAGCTCCCATAAGGGAAATCTCAGGGCATCTTGGAGTATAGTCTGAGCTCTTCTTTGGGGAACCTCAGGACACCTGGGAGTATGAAGTCTGAGTTCTTTGGGGAATCTCAGGGAATCCCAGAGTATGAAATCTGAGCTCTTCTTTGGGGAACCTCAGGACATCCCAGGGCATGGGGTCCTGCCTCAGATACCCACAGACTGGCATCTCTCAGCCCCTCCCAGGGAAACGTGGCCAGAGAAACCCAGTGCCCATCACAGCCCCCAGCTCTGTCTTTTCAGCGCAGTTTGTTCAGCTCTCCCATCCCTCGGTGACAGTTGGTGGGGTCCCCCCCAGAGAAAGGGGTGCTTTGCTTTTTAGCCCACAAAGCTAATAACAGGGAGAAAGAAAGGGAAGGATCCCCAGCTTTGAACTCGCTTGGAAGTAACTTTCTGAGCTCCGCACGGCAAGCTCACCCCCACGGCAGCACCGACCTTCCCAACAGAGTTGGCACACACTTTTTTAACCCTTTGCTCCCTTCCACTCCTCACTTCCCCAACAAAACCCAACACCGGCCGGCAAGCCCACCCCCCCCACTCCCCCCAAACACACACCCAACCTCGCCGTCAGATGAGCAAATAAAGGACGACAGAAAGAAGTCACTCACCGTTGGCGGCGACACAGAGGTTTCCAGAGCTGCTTTGAACTAAGAATGAGTTAGGGACAAACTCTTCCTCGGAGTCAGAGTCCGCGGGCTGCTGGACCGCGCCGTTGCCCAGCAACCGTCCCGCGCCATCATTGGCCGACGGCGAAGGGGGGGGGGATGGGGACTGCTCGGGGGGTGTGGAGGAGGCGGACGAACAACGCAGGGGTGGACCTGGGGGGCCACAAACACACACGGACGGACAAACACAGAGAGAGGGAGAAAAGAAAGAAAATAAACGACGCAGTGACAAAACGCAGACGGACGGACGAAATCGAGTCGGGTTAGGGCGTTGGGAAGGGGTGCCCGCGGTGATCTGTTGGAGCGATGCGCATAGCTGCCCGCAGGAGGCTTCAATGAGGGGCACCCTCGTGGACCTAGCCAGCCGTAAAGGGAAAATCCACGTTTTTATTAGGGTTTGGGCACCTGGTGGTGCGAGGCATGCCCTGCCAAGGAGCCCACGCTGGGCTGCGTTGTGCTGAAGGGAAAGCTTTGTGCCATGTTTTGTGTTTCAGGTTTCGCATGGAGATGCTCACATCCCTTTCAGGATGGGATTCAGCCGTGTCCTTAGGAAGTTTTGAGGCAAAAAAAACCCAACAAACGTCTCACAAGGCTCAGGAAAGAGCCAGTGTAGGTGCATGCTGTTGTAGTGCATCAACAAAGTGATGCAGGGCAAGCTCTGCACAGGTTCATCTTGATAAATAAATCACCACAAATGCAGCTTTCATGAGAAATTAGGCCCTCAGATAACTCTTCGTGTAAAGCTGCATCTGATGAAGGAAATGTTCCCGGTGACTTCGAGGGAATGGGATCAGGTGCGTGGAGGTTAAATAGATCCAGTTCGAAACACGTGCTGTCTGCAATTAGTGGTGTGTGAGTCTTATTCCAATCAGATTTTGGGTTTCCCAGATCAACTGGGAACCCTGAACTGGTGAAATCAGGGAAATGTGGGGCTCAGATATAACCCAAACTGGTGAAATCAGGAAAATGTGGAGGTCAGCTATGCGCAGTGCATCCGTAAAAGACATGGGGTTACAAACACAGACATATAATAGGTTAAAATACACGACAGTGCATTTAAACGTGAATATTTCCCCTTGACACATTGGGATATGAAAGCCATTATGATTAATTCCCCACATTTTCCAAAATGTTGAAATGCTTTCATGCGAAATTCATCAAAATGAAAGAGTAACAGCACAAGAAAATGAGCAGACATAAAAAACATTCTTAAAAAAAAAAAAAAAAAAACCTACACATTTTGAACATGACACAGCACACAACATAACTGTATGGTGTTTCTTACTAAACACGACATGAATGCTATAGGAAAGCAAACAAACCAAAAATAGTGAGGCGGGTTTAACATTTAAATCCCCCAAACTTGTTCTGAGTTTCTTTGCTCGGTCATTGTTTCTGCTCATGATCAGCCCTTGGATGTTTCCTCCCCATCATATGCGGGTCTTAAAAGTTGCAAATTACAATCAGAGCAGAAACTGTGGTGTTGGAGCAAAGCCTGGGGCCAAGAGAGACCATAGGACTGCACTTGTGTTCAGAGACAAGTGACTTGCCAGAGAGGAAACCAGACCTGGTATAGAGCCTATGCTTTGCATGCACACTAATCTCTGCAGCTTGCAGAATGTATATGTGTATGTTGTGAGCCCTGTGTGTTTTGTTTTGTGGAGTTATTATCTGGATCTCCTTCCCTCTGACACCCTTCCAGACTGAGAAATTCCTCCTTTAGGAATGCTGCCTTTTAGGAATCTGTAGCTTGCTTCACACTCCCTGACCCTTTTCACAGTACCAAGGCAGCAGCCTTTCCACTATGTTAACTATAGGTAGGAGATGGAGAGATCAAAGGAAAATAAGAAAAGGGGGAGGGAGGGGAGGAGGGGAAATAGGCGCAATGCCCCACGGTACTGTGGGAGGCCCTGAAAGATGTTCAGCAGGTGGAAGCAAGGGAAAGGTCAACAAGTAGATTCACAGTGACAGCTCTGGCATCAGCCATGCCATAGACATCCTGTGTTTTTCCCCACTCACAGAATTCTAGAATCTGGAATCATAGAATCACTGACTGGATTGGATTGGATTGGATTGGATTGGATTGGATTGGATTGGATTGGATTGGATTGGAAGGGACTTTAAAGCCTGTTAAGTTCCAACCCCCTGCCATGGGCTGATTGCCACCCACCAGCTCAGGCTGCCCAGGGCCCCATCCAGCCTGGGCTTAAGCACTACCAGGGATGGGGCACCCACAGCTCTCTGGGCAGCAGTGCCAGGGCCTCACCACACAACGAGCAATTAATTTCCTCCTAGTATCTAATCTATATAAGACACTTCTGTCACAAACCCATGAAAAAGGCAAGAACCACTTGCAGATGTGGATTCAAGCATATGCAGAGCCTTCTCTCTTTTGTGCCTTCCTTTGGGCGAAGAGAAGATCAGGTTGTCCTTCATCCCACACACCTCTGCCCTTTTGTGGATGAGCACAGCTTTGCTGTTCACAAACTGATATGCAAACGGCTCTGGAGATTCAGCTCTTGCTCTGCTGTGCTCTTGAAAGAGCCAAGTCTACTCTGCGTCATTCAGTGCATTTCTGATGAGCCCTGACATGTAATGATGTTTAAATCATGTCTTTAATTTGCTACGCATTTTCAACAGGGTGATACGTATTTCTCATTCTCTGTAGTCAGAGCCCTCATTCTAGTCTGATGATTAGTAAAATGAAAAGAAATTGTTAAATCTGTGTCTTCCTAAGGGTGACAGAGCACTGGTACAGGCTGCCCAGAGAGGTGGTGGAGTCTCCTTCTCTGGAGATGTTCAAGACCTACCTGGATGCCTACCTGTGCAACCTGGGCTAGGGAGCTGCTTTGGCAGGGGGTTGGACTCGATGATCTCTAGAGGTCCCCTCCAACCCTTACAGTTCTGTGATTCTGTGATTCAACAGTCCCATGCAGTTCTTTGTAACTTGAGGACACATTTTTTGAGCCATTGCAAGAGACGAAGTAGATAAAAAAATTATATCAAGCCTCTGACTCATATACCCAAAGTCCAGTGAAAATGCATAAAATAAATTCATGGTAGGACTAGCCTTGACAAAAAAAAAAAAAATTGTATTAAATGGAAAGGAGAACCCTAATGCTCTCCCTGTGTTTCTCTTAGACCGAATGCTTGGCATATCTGTGAACACTGTATTCAGGACACAAGGACCAGAAGCAGAATGAGCTGAATTTGAAACTGCAATCCTCAAAGCAAAATGTTTGTGCCTCTTCTGCGTAACATCAGAAGCTTGTCTTCCATTTCCACGTGGTTGCAAGTTGGGGTTTTGGTGTAGGTTTTCCTCCATCTCCCAGCGCTTTAATTTTGTCAGGGATAAAATAAAGTTCACGAGAAATTAAAAACAACAAAAAAAAAAAACCAAAAAACTTTATGAAAACTTTAAATTTTAATCAACTGCAACTTCCAACGGGAAGTTCCCGTGGGCTTTCATGGTCGTTACGTGCGCTTTCAGCACTGTGCCAACTGACCTTTACAAGGGAAGATTCCTTAGGAGCCGTGCATACTAACCACGTTTCTGAGGGCTGTGCTGCTGCGAAGGGCACTGGTGCATGCAGCCACATTCTCTGAACAATTCCCACTTGGGAGAGCACTATTGGGGTGGGTGCAACGGGAGATTTTGCAGGCTACTGGATGGAAGGTGTGGGATGATCAGCTCTGCTGACAGCGTCCAGTTAAAATGCATGAGGAGCAAAGTGATACCTTCCTTCTTAACGTGTAGGCAGCTGTGCTAGACAAGGGTATCTAAAGTTGCGGATTCTTTAAGAGAATTGCCTCCTTTTCTCTGCTTGGACACAAAGCCAAAAATTAAATCTGACCTTTTCACAAAAAATAAACCAAGAGAGAGATGAAAGATACCAGTCTGTATGCTTCCCGGACGTGTATCTCATTGAATTTACTGTGACTGCAGGTCCGAGTAAAACAAGCAGGATTCGGCCTATAAACATTCATTCCAGCTGCCAGAGCAAAATTTCTAATTGATTAGTACAAAATGAATTCACAGCAATACTGGGTTGCTATGGAACCTGAACAAGTAGGCCAAGTAACTTTGAGCTATGTGCCATTTCTCCTTCGGAGATACAGAACAGAAGGACCAGATAACGCGTTCATTATGCACACTCTTGCAATTTGGAAAGCAACTCAAAGAAAAACAAAACGGGTTCCAAGTATGGACAAATTGGCATCAATTTATTACAATCTTATATAACGTATCTGCTTGCAGTGAACAAAGTTATGTTCTTTGGACTTGAGGCAGGAATAACACAAAATGTCCCTGTATGAATGATCAGTTGCTTGCACAAATTTGGAGGAAAACAGAACATAAACCTGTATTTTATCTGTGTGCCAGGACTTCGGATTAAGATGAAAAATAGTCTCTGATAGATTTATGAAACTGCTTAGCAAACACAAACTTTGGAACTAGGCTAACACAAAGAACATCTTAACCGTGGAACTGTGCAAAATTTAGGCAACCGCTTTCAGTTTAGTGAAGAGACAGACAGCAGCCTTTAAATAGCCCAGGGAAAGTAAGACCAACGGTAAACATGCCTTCAGTTTGTGCTACACATTTTGGCTGTAATATTTTTAAATGCTGTGCGTTTCTAGAGTTGCTCTGCTATGTGGAGATCCTGGCCGGCAGAGATCGAGAGCTGATTTGAAACGGGTGTATTCCTCGAGTGTGAACAGAAGGGCTACCAGGAATACAGAACATTCAAGGAGATGCTTTCAGATGAAGGACAGTAAATTTTTTCAGAGAGTATACCCATATGTTTACAATTTGACTCAAAAGAAAACTGTACGAACGCTGACTTCTCACGGAACAGATACCACAAGACAATGGAATTTAATAGTGGCCAATATACCCAGAGTGGTATTATCTGCAATCAATAAATCATTAATATCCTTTATTTTTTTTCCCCAGTGGTATCTTCTATCAGGCTTCAGACAGGAATCTTTAAGATCTTTACAAGCACTGAGTATGTAAGCTTTGAAATTGACAGAAATCCTGGGGTCTGTTATCAGATTGGCTGATAAAGCAGGACTGTCTGGGGAGCAGACTTGTACTTCTTACAGATAAGGGAACTGAGGCACAGAGAAGTGCAAATGCTTCAAAATGCAATTGCTTCCTGCATCTGTGGACTGTATTGCTAATCCCTGATAAAACAGCTTGTTTACAACACTTGGAATATTTTAAATCAGTAATTACCACTGTAACAGAGGGATGGGAGAAGGCAAGCAGAAGTGTGATTGTCATAGAGCAACTGTGGTAGTCATCAGGTGAGAATGTTTGCATCAAGTCATGCTGCTGAAAATTCTTAGCTTTATACAATCTTAAATATGAATGTCTGTAACAGTGGGACTGATTGAACCTTAATGACAAATTAAAAGTTCTGGGCCTGGTCTTAATGTGTGGAATGGGAGTTCGTAGGCAGGCTGTATAAATGCAGCAAAGTAGTGTGCTGCCTGGGTTTATTATCCTGTCAAAAGAAAGAGTGTAAACAGATGCTCTTGTCTTTCTGTCTTCCCTTCTCCTTGCACAATGGTTTTGAGCTATCTTTATTGACATCCAAACTAAATCTCATTGATCTATATTAAAATTATTGCTGGTCTTGTGGTGGGGAGGCCCGTGATCTGTTTACACAATGGAAGCACATAGGTTTCTCTATCTGGCAAAATAAACTAATTAAGAAATAAATCTAAAACTCAGGCTGTTTCATCCTGCAGGGTATCTGATTGATTAAAACCCCACGAACATGAAGAAGAACAGCGGGGCTGAGATCTTGGTATGTGAAAGGCTCAGACTGGTGGCAGGTAGTGGGCATCAAGACATCCCAGTAGCACCTCCAAGATGGATCAGTGACACATGGGACAAGGTGGGAAGGGCGATGCTCTGCAGGATATGAAAGGCAGTGATTGGTATTATTTCTGAGCACTGAAGATCCTGCTGAGTTGAGGAGGGGAATAGGATAATATCTGCCACTGAACTCTTCAAAGTGAGGGAGAACATAGTATTTGAAGACAATGCTGATTATCACATGTTAAAAGACTGCTTTCTTATCATCCATGAGACTCACTCCTTCAGAGATGAAGAAAGGAGGAATTTTCATGCTGGACAAACATTGCTCGTGGCTTTCTCTTGTCAGCGTATCATGCCTTTCCTGTGGACAGCATAAAACACCACTAGAAAAAGAGCAAGCTGAACTAACTGCCTGGCAAAATGTGTCACTGAGTCATAGGAGAAAGGAATTGTTGTGCAGATTTATTGCTGTTCTTTAACAATAGGTGGTCACAACATTGTTAGCTCAACAGAGAATATACATATTGTGTTTTGAATTGATTAAGAAAGCAGTCTTGGAAAACCACTCTTAGTTATTTATATTTTCTGAATTTCCACCTGCACTTATGTTTATTTTATTTAATTTAATTCTGTGTATTTGATTTATAGCTATGGAGCCAGAGGGGAAAATAAATGAAATAAAGGGGGACAAATGAATATCATCCTAACAAGAAAAACCTGGGCAGCTGCCATGTCACCAAAATTAAGAAATGAATAGTTGGGCCTTGAAAATGAGAAATAATCACATGCCTTGTATGAAGACTGGCATATTGGGAAAAGGGGCCATGCAAGGTTAAGAAGAATTGAATAAATTCACTTGGACTGAAATGGAGTATGAAGAACATATGTTACGCAGACTTCACCAGCCTTGTGGGTGATTTGTGTTATTCATCCAGAGCTGTGCTTTTTTTTTTTCCCTCCCCTTTGATATGACGAGAAGCAATAGTTCTCTTTATCATTGTGCAAGGATGGGATAATTCCTATCAAGGAGCTCACAAAGTCAACCTCAGTGGGAGCTCTGGAGCATCCTTGTTTGGATGGGGCAGACCTTCCTCTGGCTGGAAAATAACTAGAACGGGTGCAGCCTGTGCTGCCTGCCTCTGTCCCAGTATGTATTATGGACTGGGCTTTTGAATCTTTTGTAGTTATTACGAAGCAGAAGGTGGAAAGGGATGAGAAATAGCCCAGACCTAGGGTCTCCTTTTCCCCAACTTCTAAGGTTATTAACCCAACCCAAAACAGCAGAAAACAATTATCCATTGAGCAAGATGAAGAGGAGCAGGGAGGAAATTATTCCCTTCTGAAACGCAGTTCCTTTGGGGCTGGAGGTGCTCCGGAGCAGCAAAGCAGCACTTGTAATTTTTTTTTTTGCCAACACAAGAAAATAATACGGCAGATTTTCAGAAAATTACATGGGCAATTGCCTGAGCCAGATACTCAGCTTGCTCATTTGTAGGCACAACAGTAGAAACAGATTGTGCAAGTTAGCTACACAATTTTCTGAACATCATACACCAAGGCTGAGATTGTGCTGTTATTCAAATACAAAACCAGGTAATTTAATTTCCAAATGTATGGGATATCGCTCGTATCTCTTTGGAAATCAAAGGAATACAGATCAAGAAAGAAACTCTTCTGATTGCACCAGCATAAACAATTCTAATCACCACAGAACATTTATGTAATTCCTTGTGAAATATTTATGCAAGTAGTTCGCATAATCTAAAGTTTTAAGGGAAGCACAAGCTCCTAATTATGGATCAGCATTACAAGAGCTCATGCAGCCTTACTCAAACTCAACTTGTAAAAGAATAATGTAATCAGTAGGAAGGCTGATGAGCTGCCCGGGAAATGGCCTCTCTCAATCTGACACTAATGCTCTATCTGATCCAAAACACCCAGTGTAACGTATAATGTTCCTTGCAAATGATAACATGCAAATCTCCTAAAAGGTCCATTCTCCTGTATTTGAACACCAAACTGTAGGCTTTGTAGAAATTGCTTTCTCTAAGCTTTATGCTAACAAAAAGGTTTACACTAGCCTTGCAAAACTACGTAGTGATTGGCTGGGTCAAGGCAAAGCACCCTTTCTTACTGCTTTTAACCTTGCAGAGAAGGATGTTTGTGTCTATGGACCTCCATAGTACTTTTTCACCTGCCTCGGGAAATAACATTTATGCAAATATCATGTAGTGTTGCCTTATAGGCAAAAGACCAACAAATGCAAAAGCTCAGCTTGTGGTCAGTGCTGCTCTCTGGGACCTGCACAGTGAGCCCTGCCTGGTGCAGTTGGGTTGTCGTTTATGTAGGATATTATGCCTGGCAAGACATGAGGAGACAAACTAAGTTGTTAAGGAAGAAAATAACTAAGTTGTTCAGGAATAAAATGTATGCCTTCCCCTGTTACTGAGGCACTGTAAAAGGAGGCTCTCTTGAAATGAACAAAGGTTTCTAATTCTAGGAGAAATCCAGGAGTTTGGGGAAGGAAATGAATGAATGGATAATGTAGCACTGCACTGCATATACAGGGCTCTGTGCAGTCAGGGTAAGCACAGCCCTACTTTCCAGAGGCCACTTATCCTGTCTGCAACTGGAATCGGACTGTCTTATTTCCTTACACTGATTAGACAGAGAGCCTTGGGTTTCTGGTTGGATATTAGGAAAAATTTCTTCTCCAAAAGAATGGTAATGTGGTGGCACAGGATGCCCAGGGAGGTGGTGGGGTTACTGTCCTTGTAGATGTTCAGAAAGAAGGTACATGTGGCACTGAGAGACAGGATTTAGAAGGCATGGTGGTGGATCAGTGGTTGGACTAGATCACGGTGATCTTTTCCAACCTTGTTTATATGATTCTGTGATTTCATGATTGGGTGATCCTAAATGAGCTGCCCAAATGAAAGTGGCACGAACTCTGCCTGGGCTTCATGTCTAGAACCTGTCCAAACATAAGACAGTCTCGCTGAGACATTTTTGTCAGTGATGTTTCATTTGCTCCGTGCATAACACCTGATATCCTATCAGAGGTGCAGACTTAGCACTTGCCATCCAACCATGGAGACAAAGATGGTGTCCCACAAAGCTGTAGTGAAGGAGAATTTTGAAGCCACGGTATTTTATGCTTCTCTTGGAAAGAAACATAACCTTCCTGAGTAAGGACATTCCAAAGAAAACATGAGGTTGGAGGTCTCTGGAGCGTGGCAATGAGGTATCAAAGTTATAGTGCAGTGAGAATGCAAGCTGTCTAGTTATAAACTCCCTGGGGATGAAATTTGGGGTGAGAAGAATGTGGCCTGAATAAAGAGATCCTATCTGTTTCTATTTTGGTTAAAATTACTGTTGGCTTTCTGTGCTACATTAAAACTAATGAACTTGCTTAGCCTTTTATCCTTATTAGGACAATTTCCTCCTGTTTCCACTCTTTATCCACATTAGGCTTGGATTCCTGCATCTCTAAAATTGTATGGAGGTTGTTCTGCAGTGGTTGGTATTTGTCGTATTCTAGCCTATATTCCTCAATTCTGGGAAAACTTTTTTTTTCCCAGTGAACAATTTCAAACAAAGCAAAGAGCCTTCCTTCAACATCTAAGAGTTGTGGTTCAGAAGATCCTTCTCTCTTCAGCTAAGGAAAAAGATCTAGCTAAAAGATTCTTCTGAGATAGACTCTCTAAAGGGATCTGATTAATAAGAAAGATTATTTTCCATAGTAGGTTCCTTCTGGGACCCTGGAGTTGCAAACAGAAGGGCAAGGCACCGAGAAAGTGTCAGGCTGCTGCAGAAGAGGAAGGGATAGCTGCACCAGAGCAATGCTGAGCCTGCTCATTTCATGTGCTCTAGACAGCAGCAGTCTGGGCAAAGTATCATGGTAAAAGGAGCTGCACTACATGCCAGCACCTGTGTACAAGGCTGTACTGTGAATGTGACAGCTTGCAGCATCCATACTCGTGTTGTCTGCATCCAGGTTGGTAGTAAGTGTAGTTCTTTTGCCTTTGTACCCTCCTAGGGGAGAACTCTCAGACCTGTCAGATGTGAAGAATATGCCCTGGACTCTCATTTGGCATCCACCTCATGTTCCCCCAGGGAAAGCATTTAAATCTTGGACATACCTTGTGCCTGGCACAGCGCATTAAAAGATCAGACCTGTACCTGCATCTTCTAGGGTCACTTTGGACATCTTTGGCTACTTAATTACATGCTTTTTGAGACGTTGGCTGTTTCTCTTTGTGTGCCTGTGAAGGCAGCAAAACAGCAGGACCTTGTGTTTGGTCACTGGGTGTTCTTGCAATGCAAGCTGTAAAAGGAAAGAAGTTGTGCTCAAGCTGTAATTATTGTGGAGGAGGGCTTTCACAATGTTCTGCAGGCAGTGAGAGGAAGAGAAGCACTTTTCCTGCCTTTTGCTACAGGAAGGCAGGAAAAGTGCTATGCTTCCGGGGAGGTCAAAGTGAAGACCACACACTGAAAAAGCTGCAAAGAAGTGACACAGTCACAGAACCACAGAACTGTAGGGGTTGGAAGGGACCTCCAGAGATCATCGAGTCCAACCCCCTGCCAAAGCAGCTCCCTAGCCCACGTAGCACAGGTA
The DNA here is from genome assembly GCA_013399175.1 of Odontophorus gujanensis. Taxonomy (NCBI): domain Eukaryota; kingdom Metazoa; phylum Chordata; class Aves; order Galliformes; family Odontophoridae; genus Odontophorus; species Odontophorus gujanensis. Next base: position 507,825 of record VXAB01008334.1, on the reverse strand, counting down.
GGCATCCAGATGGGTCTTGAATGCCTCCAGAGAAGAAGACTGCACCACCTCTCTGGGCAAATAATAAGAAATTGCTCTAATCCTCATTGCTCTAATCCGAAGTTTTGCCATATAAACTTGCACTTCAACATCTTTTTCCCAGAAAATTTACCAATTCTTGCTAAGGCAAATAGCCAAAATACAGCTATGCTTCTGTAGGCGATTCTCTTCCCTCCTGTGAAAGATTGCTAGTCAAGAGGATTGCCCAAGAAGGTAATGAAGGAATATGAATCCACTATGCCAGAAAACAGAACCTATCAGAACATGAGCAGGTAAAGAACAGCTGTAACTTGCAAGAAAAAAAAAAGAAAGAAATTGGTAGAGGGAAAGTTTTAGATTGTTGAGTGGGAATTTCCGATCCTACAAAAAAGGCATGATTATTTTTCCTTCTTTTTTCAGCAGAGATCAAGGAAACTTGCAAATACAAATACAAACTTGCAAATAAGCAAGACTTCAGAAATTTTCAGACGTCACTGATATTATTGTGTTTATTTTTTCTCCAAAGCCTTGATTAAGATCTTTAAAGTCATGTTCTGAATACTTAAATCATTGCGCTTTGCTGACTTCTGTTCTATAAGACAAAAAAGTTCACTCTGAGTTTGTTTCAGTTTGTTCAGTAAGAAGAGCTGAAAGTCTTCAAACCTTCCAACTCAAAGGCATTTTTTTTTTTCTCATTCTAAGGTGTTTGTCTCAAAACTAACATGAGAGAGATAGTTTCACATACTGGGTATAAAATAATCCCTGCTTTCCTTTTTTAAATGTAATAGTTTTGATATTATTCCATGATAAAATGCTGAAAGAAGCAGGGAGTCCTCTTTGTTTTGGATAAGTTGAAGCTCTTCTAGGTTATCTTGTCCATTTCTGTGAGTACCGAGGTAGCCATTCAGAACAGAAGTCCCTACTATAACAAATCTTATTTTAAATTCCTGGCCAATTTGGCTGTGCAGCCCGTTTGTGAGTCTTACAGGTCCAACACCTCCCACTCTCAGCTGTCCTTTTGCCATACTGTACTAGGCACTCCTCATTAGCCCGGTGAGCTAAGTAGCACAGTGGTCTCTCTTCTCTTTAATTTGGATGGTAACCTACCCATCCTCTTTGATGGCTTTGACCTTCTGTACACCATTCAGTATCTGGTACAGCTATTTTCCTTCTTACAGTACTTTTGAAGCAGAGGCCCTGATCTGGACGCAGGGAGCAGCCCCAGCTGCCTTTGATCAGTTTGCTGCTGAGCCCACATGTGTTTGGCCAACTGGTTGGAGTGGGAATCTCATACAGAGCAGCCCCCCAAGGCACTGCTGCGGACGTCATAGCACTTCCACCACACTTTAACGAGCAGCACTGGCTTCAATTTTGCCCTAATTTCTACCTTTTGGCTATCTCTGCACATATTCACGTGAGCCCCCTTTTCCCCACACTCTTTTAAATTTTCACTGCACAGATCCTGCACACACAGTGAAGAACTTTTCCCTACCCTGGACGACGTTTCAAGAGATGCTTTTCATATTATAATATAAAAAAATGGAGAAAGAAGTTAACATAAAGCCCAATTTTTCACAAGCCTGTATTGTATATCTCATGGGAGAATTACACACACAAAAAAATCATACAAATGTATGAAACTTCCCAGCAGTGTTTTATTACAGTTTTCGTGTGCTATACACAGAAGAGTACAGTAGCCATGTCATTTCTCTTGGCTGTTTCTTCAGCTTACAGCATACCTCCTGACATCACATCCTATATCATGATTTATCAGCAAAATTGATGCTAGAAGCTTCGCTCTGACTTCAGCTCTTTAAATGGCAATTTATCACAGTATTATGAAAACGCTTTGACAAAAAATGTATTTGCCAATGCATTTCACCTGGAAGAAACTCAAAGGAAGAAAGAACTAAAAGATGATTTGGAAAAAAATTAAACAAACCTAGAAGCTATTGCTTATCAGTGAGAAAAAGAAGATAAAATAAGCAAGGTTTTGTGTGCTAGGATAATTATCCAGACCTTCAATTTCCTCACTTAATATATTTATTTAGACACTATAATTAAGCTGTTTAATTGCTCAGTATACTCTAAGAACTGACCTTGATGTGTATAATAAACTGATATTAGAACAAGATGGGGAAGAATAACTAAAATGAACTTGAAAAGTCTTGAAGCAGCAAAAGCACTTCAGAATGTATGACTGCTTCGTTCTATGTATGATCAGCTGTCTTTTATTCATGAAGTGTTAAAGATCATGGAAGACAGCAAAATGAATGTAAATGATGCTGGGGAAGACTCTTGAATTCCCAGATGGTCAACCAGCTTGGTCACTTCACAGGACTTCCCAGTTCTTAAGGTTTCTGTGCCTCTTAAGTATCTTCCTACTTCACTAGTTGCTTCCCTCATTTTACTTCTAATTAGGAAAGAGAATTTTCCTACAGAAATACTAATCTTTTATCCAGCCTTACTGGAATAGAAACTGGGAGTAATGCCCTCCTATTTCTACCTATGTTCCTCATAAGGCACGAAAGTAGTTGATCCCACCCAAATTAAATGGAGTCTAGAAATCCTATTTTTAGGGAACTGCTCCAATTCCTTAATTATTTTGGAAGAGGTTAGTGTTGTCATCACACACCCATCCTCAGAAGATGGCTAGACAGAATGGAAGGTTCTTAGTCTTACTGAAAGACGTAGGAGAGCACATACAGAAGACATCTAAACATGCCATCAAGGTGGGAAAGATTCATGCAGTATATGAGTTAGACTGGAACTTTGCTTATCACTGGGGAACCTGCCTCTTTCTGCTTCCTCTTTCACATGCAAAGCATGAAAAACAAGGATTTCCCTATACTAAAACCTAGATAGCTTTTCCCAATGGACTGCTCTTCCCCAGCTTTCTTGGGTGTGCTCCAAATTTCAACGGGTTCACTAATCTCATGAACTGGGTGGATGCAATCTGCCTAAAAGTCACAATTTCCATGCCAAAACAAAGCACCAGAATTCACCTTTCTTAAATTGAAAGGCTGAAGTGATTGCATGTTGACACCCCAACATCCTGCTGATCAGGAGTCACTGACAATGGTTGAACTTGGTTTTTCAAAGTTCTCTTTGCACTGATGCAAAGGTTTCGTTGTATGCTTGTTTATATAAAATACACCACTAAAACGGTGTCTTAGAGCCAGTGATTCCAATTGCAAACACGTATTCATATATGAGTTGTTTCCAATGTATCTCAGATGGTCAACAGTCACTGACCCATGGGCTTTGCAGAGAGAGAATGAGTTGTATATTTATTGTTATTAGTTGAAAAAATGCTGCTGTCTAGCCTCGTGCCTTTGGGCATAAACTAACCCACCTCACATTTGAGGATGCTGTGATGAAAAGAACAACAAAAGCTCATTGCTCCCTGCCATAGGCAGTGTACCCAGGAGCCACAATAAAACTCGTTTACATTTGGACTTCTAGCAAGGGACAGGTAAAGGTGCTACTGACAAACTGCCTTGCATCTAAAGGTTCCCCAGTGCATTGCTTATCTAGGGCTATTTCTAAGGCAGCTCTGTTTGGATCTCTTTGTAGCTGCACGGCAACCGTGCTGCCTTTTTTCTTTTCTTTTCTTTTTTTTTTTTCTTTGTAATTTCTTTTATGCTGAAGCTGATGCAAAGATAAACGTGAAAACAAATAAATAAATAAAAACCATGACATTTCCTTTTTGTTGTACGCTTGTGATTGTGTATTATGCATGTCCCAGAGGTAGCTCAGCCACCACCTGGCACTGTTTGCACATTCTGGCCTTCCCATCCCTGAAAGCTCTGGAATCTGGGAGCAATAGGGCTACTTTGTAATCGAAGTGGCCACTCCGGTGTGAACATTAAAAGTCCTGACACATTCACACAAAAGAGCTCTGGTAGCCATTATTCCATCCCATTTACCCAGCAAAAGTATACACACTCGTACAAGCTCTGTTAAAACTCTGAGCAATTTCTCTAAACTTGCACTTAGCTGTGAAGTCTGCTGCTTCTATTACAGAACTGAAAAAAGCTTGTCTATTTCTTTTTTTTCTGAGTATATTACTTGTAATAAAAGATACTACCTGTGTCTACGAGTGTTTTTTTGACTAACTCCTTAGCTTATCACACCTACAAAAATATGCCACGAGGCATATATTTCAAGATCTCAAATGGCGTACAGATGCTTGCTGGCTCACTCTGAGAAACAGTGTTCCACTACTAAATTGATTTTATAACCGTATTAGTAACAGTTATAATCATGTAAAGCTCTTCAGGTACTAATGCACCAAACAGACTTCTCCACATCCTCCCGTTTTGCTGGGGAACGCTCGCTCACCTCCAGTAATAAAATGATGTGAAAACCTGATGTGGATGACATGAAATAACCCCATTATTTTAAAATACAAGAATATCTACAGTAAGTTTCGAACAGCACAGATAAAAAGAGAACCTGAATGTGTCCAATTACAGGAAGATCTATACTTTGTACACAGATTTAATTTTTGACCTCGTGTTAAATAAATGAAGCCAGCTGTATGCAGTCCTAGGCCCCCAGTGAATTGGAGAGGGCCTGGTGAATGGCTGCTAAAATGTTGAACGGTGTGGAGCAGCTCTGCTGTGAGGAGAGGCTGAAATAGGTTTACTTAAAGTAATTCCAACCCTCTCTGTCCGGCCGTTGTAAGAATTATTGCTGATTTTTGTGAAATAAAAACAATTCAAGACCCGGTTTTGCTGTGGGCAAAGGCCAGATGGAGGAACAGGAAAGGTTTGACGATTTGTTCTGTTCACCTTTCTTATTTGCTGTTGTTGTGATGCTTTGAAGTCATCCAGGAGATGGATCAATGGATATCTTCTTTAAACTTCTCATTTTATCCTTCCCAATGGGACAAGGTGGTTGCTAAAGCATATAATGGAAAACTGGGCTGGAAGAGTGATTTCTGTACCCCTCACTGATGGAATTGGAATTATAGTTCTTGGAGCAGTACTTCTCAAACCATTATATTTTCCCAATCTCATTTGTTCATTAATTCACTGATCCTTTTCAGCAAGGCTGCTACCAAAATCCATAAAGAAATGATCCATCTAGCAAACTGCACATTGCTGTAGAGGCAGGAATGACTCCCTTTAGATCCCTGACAGGTGATACACACATGCCCTTGAGCAAGAGGTTTTTTTGCAAATCCCCACTGCATTATGCAAATCTCTAGAACTGATTAGAACATCTTATGAATAACAGTAGCTTCTTGTGCCACCTGTTCAGCAAAGCCATGGGAGCCGTTAGGAAAAAAAGTCAGGAATGGATTTTCTAAAGCTGTTTGGACATTGCATTCTGACAAATTCTTTGATAGAAGCAGGTGTGCTTCCTAGAGTGTGCAGTAAGGCTTCCAGGCCAAAATCTTGCAGGAGATCAGATAAGAGAACACGTGTGCCTTGCTTTCTCTGATAAGAGAAAGCTGTATCCACTGAATCATCCCGTTTGCTTAAGGAACTTTACTGGCAGTGTGCAATTAGAAAGAATGGCATCTTAACTGGAAGGAAAGCAAATGAAGCCAACCTACCTCCCCAAACTTGGTGCTTAATGGGGATCTGTAATGAATAGCTGCATTTTGCGAAGGGTCTGTTTTAATAAAACCTCTCTCTATTGCAAAAGGGAAAAGGAATGAAATGAACACTAATAACCCCAGCTTATTGGTTATTCTGTAAAATCCTATTTATGAGCCCATGGATGCTAATTAACTGTCTTGCAATGTCAGACAGAATTGTACATAATTCCCAAATGAAAGAGCATGGAAAGCGTTAAAGAAGACACCACACCGATTAATTTCTAAGCCAGGTGTTCTGTGTACCCAGACTCTTCCAGTCTAACTTTTCCTCATTATTTTCCTGTTCTTTATAAAGCTCCTGTGAACTCATCTCAATGGCAATTTTTTGTTCTTTCCTAAAAGACCACAACTTGGCAATAGCACAATGAGTCCCTGAGATCATCCCAGAGACTGAACTTGCCAGAAACCAAGCAGAAGCAACTATGAATAATAACATGGGATGAGTGCCTATAAGATTTACTTTTGAGAAAATATATTATGTGGTAATGTGGTTGAAAATCCATCGGATGATAGAGTCATAGAACCACTTGAGTTGGAAGGGAGATTTAAAGGCCATAGAGTCCAACTCCCCTGCAATGAAGAGGGACACCATGGCTTTATGAGGTGCTCAGAGCTTTGTCTAGCCTGACCTTGAATATCTCCAGGGATGGGGCACCCACTACCTCACTGGGCAACCTGTTCCAGTGCTTCAACTGCTCTTATTGTAAGGAACGTTATTATATCCGATCTAAAAATCCCCTCATTTAGTTTGAACTGTTTCACCTTGTCCTATCACAACAGACCCTGCTAAAAAATCTGTCCTCTTTTTTCTTACAGACCTCTTTTAGATAAAAGAAGGATGCTCTCAGGTCTCCCCAGAGCCTTCTCTTCTCCAAGCTGAAGAGCCCCAGGTCTCAGCCTGTCCTTGTAGGGAAGGTGTTCCATCCCTTGGATCATTTTTTGTGATCCTAATTCTCTTGGCTGTGCAGAGAAACATTTGTGAACAGCCTCACTAAACTCAATGTATGTCCCTATGGAAAAAGAAGATTGCCTGGTTTGAGTAGAGAAAAAAACCTGGCTTGTTTGGATGAGAAATGTTGCAATGATGCATACCATTATTTTTATGCCCTTATTAGTTTTTACTTTAAAACCCACAGCTCTTCTCAAGGGCTATGAGCCATGGTGGGGCTGAAAACGACTGCAGGTTACAATCACCTGTGTCGTTCCATCAGATAGATGGCTTTTCCATGCTGTACCCTATTTGGACGAAATATCAGGAGGGTAATTTATCTCCAGATTATGGCTATTAGTAATTAATAATCCTTTGCTCTGGACTTGAGTGCCCTTTTTAAAGAAGGAGTTTAAATTCATGTAGAAAACAGAGGAAGAAAGTACTGATCCTCTACAAAGGAATATGCTTTTGCCTTAAGTTTGCTGTAAGAACTACAAAAAGACTCAAAAAAACTGCAATGAATTCAAAATAGAGCCCAAACGATGTACACCAACTTCAACTGTATGTGAGGATAAAACACTTTCCCATCGCAGCAGTGGGAAGCCCGTGACCTACCCAAGGGTTGCCAAAACCAGGTCATCTCAGTGATAAACTGCTCAGGGCTGCATTTCCATCCTGAAAAGTTTCCTGATGAAGTGAGAAAGAAAATGTCCGGCCTCTGTAGATAGGATGTTTCTTAAAACCTTGATCAAAATCAAATGTCTCCCTCCCCTTAGCAGGAACGTTAAGCAGAAGCAGCTGTGCTAGGGCCGTGTAGGCTGGCAGGGTGACCTTCAGGGCTGGTACCTGCTCACTGCCAATTACACAGCGATAGCTGTTGATCATACAGACAGTGAATCCAACACCTTGTAGGAAATACCTCGGAGGAAACAGTCTCGTGGTGAAATGCTGCTCTGCTTTATTTTTTGTGGGCGAATGTTAGGGTTCATAAAAATAAATGAGTGCCATGACGGATAAGAAACAGGCATCGTTTCTGTACAGATTCTGTGCAGACTATTCCAGGTGAGACATCTCTGTTGTGTGTGATTGTCTCACTTGCGTGTTCTTGGCTTGAACTTTTGTTAAGAAATAGAGATCTGTTTGAAACTGTCCCAGGCTTGTGGAGAAGGACAACTTGTTAACTTATTGTTATTTTTTTTTTAATTAAAAAAAAAAAGGAGGGGGGAAAGAATAAACAAAATCAGAATGTTCTCTGCTACAAAGATCCCTGTGTTGGAGCTGCCTTATTTTTCTGGAGGTAGGCAATTTTTGAGCTATTGAAGAAGGCAGGGAGCCTAGTGAGTCTGGCTGGGGAGGTTAAGTGAGGAAAACACTGTTTTGCAATATTTATTTTTTCTCATCTGAAAATCTGGGAGCTTATCTAAAGAACAGTGGCAACTTCACTTTCAGATCAACCAATCGCTTCTTTCTCAGGTTCGTTGTATGTGATTTTAAGCTCTGTCTAATTGAGACTGCCTTATCTGTGTTATTCTTAGAAACCAGAAGTTAATCCATAAGAGCCACAAGTTTATCTTTCTTCTTTCTATCCACATCTCGACTGGAAAAAAACCCATGCCATCACCCTGCTCTGCGTCATTTATCAAAATAATATTGCAGCTAATACTTCTGGAGGAACATGGTGTGAGACAGGCAGGGCAGAACACCCACATTCCCAGGGCTTTTTGAGATCTGGATGTCTGTGCTTTGTCCCTGTGGTGCCAAGGGGTTTGGTTGTATGGTTGGGATGACCAGATGACAACGTGGTGTCATGGGAGAGCTTAACAGCCTGAACCCCCTCCAGATCCCCACTAAGGGAAGAGAACCAGAAATGATCACTCTCAGGACTAAGGTATACTCCTTATTCCACCCCCGTCTTATCATACCCTGCCCTGTTTTGTGATTTAACCCCAAATCACCAGTTTCCAGAGCTGTTAGCATCAGTTATCACGCTTGGATTAACTGCATAGAAAAGCCAACTTGCTCTCCCCACATCCCACAATATTCAAATCTGAGTCAAACGCCCACGTGACAAATGAGTGTATTAAGTAGAAAGGTTCCCTCAGAGAACTGAGGTCTGTGTTTATTTGCAGAACAGGTGAGGTCTGCTATTGAGGTTAAATGAGAGAATAGGATATTTGCAGAAAACATGCCTAAATAGTTCTGGTTCAGTGAATGCAGGTTCCTATTGAGCACTCTAACAGAGTTGTATAATGGGTACTGGAAAGTTAACTGCTTGGCCAGGTTTAGGTACAACTTTAACCCCAGGTAGAAGGCTTTCTGAAGCAATTGTTTGGCTTACTGAGTGTAAACACTGAGTGAAGCAAGGTTTCTGCCTCAGACTGTGTTCCCTTCTGAATTTGCTTATGCAGACTTTTTGTTTCTTTTAGTCACGTTGAAGCAACAAAACCAAACAGCTCACAGCAATGTGCACACGTATACCATGCACATCCAATGCTCAGCTCAAGTTTCCAAATATCAGGCAAAAGACCAATGCTCCTGATTTGGTTTACTCCCCAAACTCAAGGTCTTGCATTTCAATTATGCCACAGAAAGTGATGTTTTTACATGCAGCCAAACCTACTGATATACGCAGTGGTGGCCCTCTGAAGGAGTGGCGTCATTTGAAGAAATGGTTAAAAAATATTTTGGGGGGAAACTGCTCCATTGATGTGGTGGGAAATACGTGAACTTCAATGTGAGCCAAGTCCCGAAGCACAAAAAGTGATTTAAGATCAGTGAGTTGGACAATGTTGTTGATCCCTGGAGCAAAGAGGATAGCTTCAAAAGAGCAACAACTATACGAGCAGCCCAAACATGAGTTCTTAGTTGATGGTTCACAGAATCAGAGGCATTAGGAATGGAAAAGACCTACAGGGTGAACTGTGATTATTCTGCTTCGGTGCTCTGTCCTGTGTTTCAAACTGGACACAGACTTCTCTGACCCAAATGCAGATTTTAATTTGAGCCTTGCACAATCAATTTGATTTAGGGGTTCTCTGTCAGTCTCTCATAGAAGGAAGATTTGAAACGTGGATATGCGCACGCAAGGTCCCTTCCCTTCCCTTCCCTTCCCTTCCCTTCCCTTCCCTTCCCTTCCCTTCCTTTATAACGTTGCACTTTACTGCATGGCATTTCAAGGCAGTCAGCTTGCAAAATTAGAGAGGAATCTTACAAGAGGTGCCTCTGATAGGAAATCTGAGCTTTCCTCTGCTTTGATCAGACCTCAAGTTCTGCATGTTGAGTTTCAGCCTCTCCTCCAACCCTGTTCCACCATGGGAATGCTTGCAGATTTGCCTGGTGGCTGTGCAACTTGCTCAGAAATGAAGACATGAGAGCATGAGTCCAAAGCTTCGAAGCCAGCCTGAATGAATAGCTGTCTTAGCTGTGCACCGAGAGCAGAAAGAAAGAAATGAAATAAAATCCAAAAACAGAACACAAGATTTCATTTCCATGCTCCTCAAGATCCTGATTGTATTATGGTGGCTACTTTCTTCCTGTCGGGTGCGCTCGCTTCCCTTCCTAGCCTTGCTTAAACCTGCACTGCTTTCCAAGCAGACTGATTTTGTGAATCCTGGGGCTTTGTATTCTCCCTGCTCTCAGCATGTTAGTAAATAAGTGGACATAGCAAGGCACAAGTTTGGCCTACCCATGCACTGAACCCATAAGAAACGGTTTAGCTATGCTAGCACCATGGTGAAATAAAGCTAATTTAATTTGGAGACCTCCCTATTTCTGTGGTTTAGGAGTTTAGCCTCAGCCCTGCATGGCTGCACAGCTTGAAGGTATACAACAAATAGGCGTGGAGCTGACAAGGCACTGGACTGTGGGAGCCCATTCAAGTATCTGGTGCAGTGTATTTACTATCTCTGAAGCTTTTAAATTTTCTTTGGACAGGAGCCTTCTGAGTGGGAGGGAGACATGGGAAAGATACTAATTAGAAACTTGCTAAACTGCCTAACAGTTGAGAAATGTCACAGCATTGACAGCTAGAGGTGAAAAACACCGTTTGCATCTTGTTTATCCCTTCCTACCTAAGATCTGCTATGACCCTCTCATATATTTTCACGTACATTACTCTGATGGGCTTTAAATTGCTCAAGTGATAAGGTCTGTACACTGTGCAGTGTGCTGTACAGTGAATGCAATGGCTTTTTGCATGAGTGTTTGTACTCTAGATAGATCAATAATCAGAGTATTGATGATGGAGACAAGGGGGTAGTAAAGCACGACTCTGTTTTTATCACGCTGGCCTTTAATCAGATGGAACCTTAATTCTCATTAACAGCAGCAGCAGAATGCTGTACACAAGGTACTTAAATGCTGCCATAAAGGAGAGCAGCTGTCCAAGTGCTGCTGAGATGAACACCAAAAGGTGTTTCTGTCACCATGGAGAATTCCTAACGCAGGTTGGACTGTTTGCTGGACAGGTTCACATCTCTTTCAAAATCACCTGCCTAACGAGTCCAGCTTGAGGGGAGCAACAGAAGAGATGCTGTGCACAAAAAAAATATTAGAGAACTGGAGTAAGTTCAGCCCAAGTATGTTCTTCTGTTGCTGAAGTTCATTCAGGTCAGCACAGCACCCGCTCAGCAGGGGTTTTTGCAGAAAGCTCTTTCTTTTTTCTTTTCATTTTTTGTGGATATTCTGATGAGAATCATAAAAGCACCTTGAGTATAATTCGCATTTCACATCTTTTCAGAGAACTTGCTTGAGTTCTGGTGACAAAGTGCTGCAGGGAAATGCCATCCATGAAGTAGGCATCCAAGGGGCAATCAACCCAAAGAAGAGCACCACGTTGCCATTTGTCTCTAGGCAGGCTGCATAATACTCCACTCATCCTGTTCTCTGATGTTGGCTGTTTGATGCTCAGCCTGAGCTCATGCTAGTGATCATTTGCATCCACATGAGCAGCACCACCTCCACAAAAATGCTGTTTCTTTGGAAAAATCCTAATGATTCCCATGCACTTCTTATCCAGCTGATCCAGACTTCCCATTAAGAAGTTTTGCCATTCCTACATTCTGCACACACATACAGCCTTTTTCCTTGGCTGATCCCTGTGCTGATCCCACTCAGCCCAACCCCAGGAACACGTCCCATGTGCTCACTGAATGTTTCATGAACCCTGCATTAAATGTGCAGACTTTGAGGTGCTCAGGGAGCTGACATATTTACCCTCCCAGATCAGCCCTGGCGTTATCTTTCCCAGGGAAGCACAGCAGCACCTCTGTTCTCCAAAATACACGTGGGCAAAGGAAAGGCTGTGTCCCTGTAGCTCACCCAGCTGCCACACATCATCATTCTCCCCAAGTGCATTCCTTATGCCATTTATTAGCATTGCTAATACTGAGCACCTCATTTTTATGCTGCTAGCAGCGATTGTGAAAGCCATACTGAACTTCCTAATCCATTTATCTATTAATTTATTATCTAATTAAGGCTCACAATGACAGTGCTATTTGTTTAAAATTGCCCTCAAACTAAACCAATACAAAACACACGTGCATTCAAATCAATTAAAATGGTACTTGCTAATGTTTTCCTTAATCAGTTGGTAACTGTTCCTCAACCATTTAAAGGCAGGCAAAATTCATTTTAACTTCATCATAATCGTGTGACCTACTTGCACGGTGCCAAACTGATACAAATGGATGTCACTGTCATGTCATAAGGGCACGGAATAGTACCAGCCATGAATTTTGCAAGAGCTATCCACGGAGTTAGGCTTTTCTTTTTTTGCATTAAAGAGCCCGAGAACACCGATTCAAATGCAGCCACAGTGAGGCAGGCGGGCAGACCTGAGATTTCTGATGAGTTTATTAAAGTTTACACCGTACCTCGTGCTGCATCTGTGTGATTTTTCTCCCAAGAGCTGTCTTCAGCACAACAGCAGCGAGGTGTAGCACTGCATGCTTATGCTGCACGTGCTCTCCTGCAGAAATCACACCTGTCCTCCCATGCTGCTTAAACAAAGCCTCTTCCTTTTGCTGCTGTGATGTGCCACTGTGACCAGCCTCTTTGGCACCCTCACACAGAGAAATCCTGTGTCACAGCAGAATGGTTTTTTAAGGAGGGGAGATTTAGATGAGACATAGGAAGAAGTTTTTTGCTCAGGGGGTGGTGAGGCACTGCTGCCCAGAGAGCTGTGGGTGCCTCATCCCTGGAGGTGCCCAAGGACAGGCTGAATGGACTCTGGGGCAGCCTGAGCTGCTGGGTGGCAACCAGCCCATGGCAGGGGTTGGAGCGGGCTGGATTTTAAGGTCCCCTCCAACCCAAGGCACTCTGTGATCCTATGAAATGCCATTTGTTTTGGTCCCTGCCTCCCAAACCAGGTGCCAATGTTTCTTCCCAACACCAAGCAGGATGGATCCCTGATGCTCATTGCTTGCTGTTGCAAAGGGCTTTTAGAGCACAGCTGTAAGAAGGCTCCATACCTTCCCCCTCCTTTTTTCCCCTCCTCCTGAGCTTGCATTAGGCACAGCACACCTCATCGCACTGGAGAGACGCTCCATTTGGTTATTTAGAAACATTTTAAGAGCATCTTTCAAAGCCCACAGTAATGCACACTGACATCAAGGTCTGGAACGCAAATCCCCGGGGTCTCAAGCTCTCCTGTTCAGCCTGGAAATGGATCGAGGGACATTCATTCATTCTCAGTATTTGTGTTTGAACATGATTAAGGGCAACCGCTGCTGGATTTTTTTTTTTCTCCCTCCTGCGTTGCTTTCCCTCCTGCTGGTTATTTATAGTACCACATAAGATAATTTTAAGATGAGGAAAAACAGACTGAAGATACGTGAGAAACATACAGCTGCGTGTTTGTTAAAGCGGGATGACTTAAAAATGTTTTTCAAGTGATTCGCTCAGGGAAAGTTTCTCTTGTCTGTATTAAACAGGTAGCCAAAAGAGAATGAGCAGCTTATTTGTACACACTGCAGATCAGTGCTTGTATTAGTTTTACAATTTCCCCTCCACTCTGATGAAAACAGCACAGATGGACCTTGGGTGGAAATCACTGTGCCCGAACATTATGCAATCCTGTAACGGAAATAAACCTGGAGAGACTTCTTTTCATTTGCAGAGAAAGGACATCTCAGGACCTGACCTTGCACCTTCTGAAGCCCAGAGGAGATGGCATCTGTGAGCTTCACACCCTCGCTGCCTTCCAGCACCAGTGGCTGCCCGTGGGCTTGCAGCTAAGCCCACCAAAATCATTCCGCTTTCTCAGTTCGGAGGAGATTTGTTTGATCAGGTTGACTGGGTGATGCCTTCCTGAGTGACAGCCATGGCTCTGAGCAGCAGACGTACGTTCACCAACTCATATTCCACTGCAGTGCTCATTTCTTTCCTTTTGTGCCTTATTTACCTTGGCTGACATTATGACACTCAATTAGCCTTTATATTGAGAATGTTTTCTAGATTAGAGATTCCTGTTTAATAAAGCCTGGAAGGAAGTGTTAGGTCTAATTAGTGATGCCTGACTCAAATTAAAATAAGCTCCCCTACAGCCTGCTGACAGTCAGCCCTCATCCTGGAGGATACCGAGATGGGGACTGGCTGGGAGAGGAAACCCTGGCTGCAGAGAATTTAGACTTATGGCAAACAGAAGCCAGGTAGGAAACCTCCTATCCATGCAAGTGAAGCATATCAAAAATGAAATGCAGTGTGCAGTTCGGGCAGCAGGAGAGGCCATGCCATGGTCAAGGTGTCCCTGCCCAGTCCTGTTCTGTCTTGCAGGTCATTGTCTGTGTGGGATGCAGCAGGGATGCTCACGCCGGGGTGGCACTGCTCACTGCATTATTGAAATAGGTCAGGTCACAAGCAGGCTAAAAATAATCATTCAACAATTATCCTGTCCCTTAGGATCTTTCATCCTGAAGAGAACTCAGCAGCAATCTCTGCCGTCAGCGGAGAGGACGTGTGCTAATGCTGCCCACCAGAAGAGGAGGGTTTGCTGTCGGATTGCAGGAGCAACACTGTGAGCACAGAGGATAGGAGAGAGTGTGAGGGCAGCAGTTTGTGAGGGGGATTCTGGCTTCATCTCTATCTGAAGGGATGGATGCAAAAAAGCCTGGGGATAAATGATGATGGAGTTGGACTAGACGACCCTTACGGGTTCCTTCCACCCCAAACCACTCTATGATCCATTCAGTGCTTCACCACTGGTGAAGGAAAGGTGAGGAGCAAACCGAGGTCCTGCAAACAAAAGGGCTGATTGTGGCCATGCCTGCAGCTCTGCTTGCAGGTTTGCTGCCCCTACAGCTGCATGCTTGCCCCCGAGGCAGTCCCAGGGATTACAGGCACTTCATGTCCAGCTCTGAATGTATTTTCAAAGAAATGTAGCAGTAACAGAATGCAGAGTGCAGGAAGGTGAATACTGAGGGTCGCATTCTTCTCTCCAAAGCAGTACATATATATAATACATTAATAACGTAATGTAACAAAAGGCTGGGAAAGGATTGGTTGAAGATCTGAAAACAAATAATTGCAGTGGCACACCTTAGTTGTATTGAAATCGCCTTGAAAATGCTTCATGTAGAGACACAAAATCCAACCCCATCGCCACATCTATGTCCTATATAAATATATAGGGTGAGAGAAGTCTGGGAAAGTGCCTGTGCAATACCGTGGTGGGTTCAGTCCCTGACATTTAAATGTAGTTTCTATACTCAGGATAATGCCAGAAACGTGCTAGGATAGAGTGGGGATGCTCTGTTGCTCAGTTTTCAATTTTCAGTTATTTTTATAGCACAAGCGATGCTGTGCTCTGGAGAAGTTAACATGAAAACAGGTTATTACAGCAAGATCTTTCAGAATGTACAGCTTGTATTGTTAATTCTGTTTTAAAACAACTATCTCGGTATGCAATTATATTTCAATAAGCAAAAGGTTATCTCTGCTGTAAAGACACATAATGGAGGAAACACTCACACTGTTGCAATGTTATCACTGGAGTTTATCCTCCAGCATGACTGTGTTCTCAATTACAGTAGAACAAACGCATTAAATATCATCCAGATAGGGACATCATTTGGTAGCTGCACATTTCTGAAGAGCTTTTAGATCCCAAGGAAAGGAGATGTTTTTCAGCTATATTATGTCCAGTTTGAGAAAATAATATAGGGACAGAATAGAAAGGGCTGAAAAAGAATAGGAAAAATCTGCACGCCGTGACCCAGAAGGGGAACCCAGGATTTCTATTTACTAGAATTGGGATTGGTATTGTTACAGCATCATCACAGTGTGCCAAAACCCACTCACTGTGAACTCATGCGAGTCACCAGTCACCTATGATTCACTTGCCTCATCTACAAAGAGGAAATAAACGTCCTTCCCACAGCTGGGTCTTGTAAAGACACATCGCAGAATTGGAGCACCAGTATAAACCGGTTTCTTATTTGGGGCTTTATAAGCTGTAATGAAAAAAGGCTGAGTAATCACCAGCCGTGTTGATGTCTTATCTGAGATTCCCCCTGAGATCTTCCTAGGCATGGGAAAGTGACAAATTATTCTTCTTGTGTTTCTAATAGAGGCAAAATGAAAAGGGCTCCTTGTAATAGTTGGTTGCTTAACGAGCTCTTAAACTTTCACTTTGTCTTTGTCTGCTGAAACATTTTTGCTGTGGAACCAGACATCAAAGATATAACGTAGCTCCGGACACTAGGGTTGCTTCCCCAACTGCTGCTTCTAGGTTATCTGTAAGAAAGCAACATCTTGTTTTGTTTTTATGAGATCCTGTAAAACGAAAGCTGATACTTAGGAAAAATGATATGCCCTGAGCAGTATAGTGGCTGGATTAAGCTTACCTCCAATACTTATGATTTGGAGGTATCTCTACCAAGTTTCAGTCTAAACACATTGCGGCTGCACTCACGTGGGAAGTAAAAGTGGGTGCAAGCTCCAGTTCACACAAATTTCCTGCCTGATGTTGCTGTGGGTTTGGCTCACAGCGGACTTATTTTGATCCTACTGTGTTGGCCCACTTCCCAAGGCTCCACATGGGGCCAAACCCACCCCTCCTCATCCAACAGAAATTTTCTCACTTGTGTCTCGGCAAGAGACGCCCGCTCAGTAATGCCCTAAGATCTCAGCTATCTTTAGTTTGATGGCACTGCTTGCAAAACAACAGAGGCATAACATGACCTAACGCTCTAGAAGGGCTTTGGTGCTTTCTGCCCCAGGTAAGGAGGGGGTTTGTAGATAATTGCATTCCACAGTGGGACTAGTCAGCTTAGGCCAGCTGTAGGTTTGCCAGGATCACCGTTTTCTCTTGTTGGACTGAACTGCAGGGAGAGTTACTGGTGGTCATTCCCCTGTCATAAACAATTTTTCTCTTCTATCCAATCTAAATAAAACCTTGCAGATAATATTAGTGACAAAGAATAGTAAACCCCCAAAGCTCTGCTGGTACCACAGGAGCTCCTGGGGAGGTGCTAGTGGCTGCTTCAGTACTGCTGCCCATTGAGATCTGAGATGAAAGTGGCAAAATCTCTCCTTTCACATTGTACTACATAAAGCATCACTGATGGATAAACGCCTCTGCATTGGGCTAGGGAAAAATCTTCACTGTGCTGGCACATTCCCAGTCCTGCTTCCCCACCTCTCCTCCTGCCTGAACATCTTTGTTCTAAATCCCTAGTGAGTGATCAATTATCTTCAATTATCTGATTTTCTCAAGGGGGCAGTTCATCAAAATAGCTAGAAGCTACGCCAAACACAAAAGAAAGGACTTGGGAGAGTTGACATCTCTGTTTCCAAAGAGATGGGAGATCTTCCTCATACCTGTCAGTATTAAAGGCACAAAAAGAAGCAGCTGGTATATAAGGAACTTCACTTATTCTTGCCTGTAGCCAATCTTATTTCCTGGCTCATCTGGATTAGACTTGAGGCTTCTTCCTTGAGACTGAAAACGTGTTTACAATAAAGTAACAATATTTATTGTCTCTGATCCACATCATTGAGAACACTACCTGCAGATAGGTAATATTTTTCCAAAAGCTGGTAGCAAGCTCCTTGTTAAGCAAAGGGAAGTGCACACCATCCCTAGCACGATTTTCTTTTTCTGGAAAGGTAGGCAGATTGGACAAGTTATGCAAGAGTGTAAGTCTGTACATAAGCTCAGTTATTAAGTTTTGGTCTGAGCACATTATCCTCTTTTGGGAGGATGGGGGGAGGGGGAGAAGATCATAGGATCTTCAACACAGAACAAGACAAAGTATTAATGAGAAAGATTACCATTGTATAATCCTTTGCAAATGGCACAAAGACGTTAGACACGTACTATGCCTGCTTGCAGAGATATGTCATTACCAGAAATTTAGTTGCTCTTTTTATTGCCTCTGTGAAGGTAAGAAAAATTCCAACTGAAGCCGTTATTCTGTAAGGTCTCCTTGCAAATCCGTGGGATTTTGCTCACAGGACCATAAAAATTGCCATGCTGGGTCAGATCAATGGTCCATGTAATCCAGTATTCTCTGTCTGACAGTGACTAATACTGTATGTTTTGGTACATCACGGGAAAATGTAAGAAACCTTTCATGACCAATTACGGAACAACCTTCCCATAGAGGAAGGCTCATCTTAACCTCTGGCAGAAAGCTGTTTTTTTTCTTTTTTTGCTAAAACCTACCAGATTTTTGTCTTTAACTCTTGCATAATAGGACTCTGATTGCTTTCAATATTCATAGCAGCACCAAATCACCAAATGTCTGAGGTTGGGGGGCACCTCTGGGTCCCTCCTCATCTTCACCTCTGGCCCTTCTGTGTCCTGGCAGCCCTGCACCAGTCTCTCTCCAGTATGTCCAGACCTCTCTTGTACTGGGGGGCCAGAACTGGTCCCACCCTCCAGGTGCAGCCTCACCAGTGCTGACCAGAGAGGAAGGATCTCCTGTCTTGACCTGCTGATGATGCTTTACCTAACGCAGCCCCGAATGCTGTTCAGTTCTTTTTTTTTTTTTCTTTTTTTTTCCCAATCTGATTAAGTTTTATTTTAAGAATATCGTATTGTAGTGAATTTCACAGGTTAAACTGTCTTTAGAAGCATTCCTTTTATTACTTCTAAACTTATTGCCCTTCAACTGCACTGGGTGGTTTTTGTTTTGATTTTATGAGTGGGAGTAAATAAGACTGCCAATTTACCTTCTCTGAAGCACTCAGGATGTAATATACTCCCATCAAACACCTTTTTATTCACCTTTTCTTTAAGCCAACTGTTCCTGCTTTTTTGGTCTCTACCTCCTTTACAGTCTTCCTAAAACACCATTTGCTGTGGAAGTCTTCTTCCACCCTGAAATCCTTCCGTTTCTTTATATATAAATGGAGTTGTTTATTTAAACTCTTTCCCTTCTGGTTTCTGATTTCTAATTAAAAACAAACAGACAAAACCAAATCCAAACAACTGTGATGATTTTGGCACCTAAATCTGATTTTTGAAGGTGGGATTGGGAACGACCTGAAGTAGTTGCTAAATCCCTACCAGTTGCCTGCCATCACTGCCAGATGTGCTGTCAGCTATTTGTATAACTGATCTTACAGTCTCATTTTACATATTCTAGCAATATACTCTAGCATTTTTATCATCCTAAGTGTAGATATGCACTGAGCACAAGGTTTCCCTCATCTGCTCATAGTGACCAACCACTTGTCCCATAAGTTCCTTCAGAACCTAGCGATCTGCTTGGCTGTCCAACCTCTGTATTTTCACATATGGTTTCCTCACCTGCATTTCCCTCACAATTGTTTACTTGCTTGCTTTGTGCAGGGGGATGGTTCTGCATTTCATCCCCAGCCTCCTTTAGTCCTGACTGTCACTGTTTTTGTGCCATCTGTGTTGTCACTTCTCTCTTCCCTGCTTTTCTCAGTGAAAGGCATATTAAATGGATTCCATTCATACTCCTCCTCCTTAATATTTTCTGTCAAAGAGGTTTTTTTTAGAAGTCCACATTAAATATAATCAACAGACTCTTTATCCGCATTTTCGTTAAGCTCAGTGTAGATTGGAAAAGACTAGCAGATTGGGAAAGCATGCTTACATCTGCTCCACCATGTACATATGGCTTATTTGTGATCTTTTGTACTGCTGTTATAACACTATTCCCCTTTCAAGCCCACTAAGGTTCATTGGCCCACCATCCAAGACTGCAACTTCTTTCCTAAGGAAAGAATCGGGAAATGTTCAGTCACTCCATTCCATCCCATCTCCTCCCATCCCTTAAGCATGAACTAGTATCTTCCCTCTCTGTGATCAGCATCACCTTAAATTTCCAGCAGCAGTCATGCAAGACTTCTCCATTGGAAGACACATTGAGTACACTTGATTTTAACCACACAGTCTCAGCAGCGAGGCACTGTTTGTAAAACAAATTATACTCTAACACCTTTGCAGTGTAAGTGGTTGACTGAGACAGTTGCTTTGCTGGGACAAGTCACCTTCTAGAGATACTGATCAATTCCTGCTGAATACTAGGGCTGCCTAGAGGACCAGCTGGAATCTAACGACTCAGGTCTGCATAATTAAAGTAGCCTGAGATGGACTTTATGTGACTTGAGGTTCATTAACATAATGTCTTTCTTATGGTCATCTGTAGTATTCAAATTCAACTCAGATGCTGCTTTTAGATGCAGGACTCAGAAAACTGGTAATGACTGTCAAGAAAGGAGGCACTTCTGTGACATGTGGGTACCAGAGCACTGACATAGGGACTTAGAGAGGGGCTGGGGGATGCTCCTGGGGGATAACTAGGAGCCTCTGGGCATGGGGCTGGGCACCCTGCTCTGGGTGTCCCTGCTGGGGCAGGGCTGGGTCAAAGACACCCTGAGGTGCCTCCCACCTCAGCCATTCAGTGAGTCTGTGATTTGGAATTAAACTATTTATGAGTACATTGAACTGGTTTTTAGACTTCGTTTGGAAATCTCACGGTAGGAAGAAAGAAGAAGTAGAAAGCAAAGTAGAAATAAAGGACTTGTCAATTTAGTTCTAGGCCTCAGAAATTTGTTGGCAATGATGGTTCACGTCCTGAAATCTGTATTCACCCTCTCAGAAATGCTGTCCAACTTGATACAGAAGAATGAAGGTTTTATGTGTATCATGTCCTACAGTGCATGATACATAACCTGAGAACTTCACTCCAGGAGTCTCCATTGGATGATTTCAGGAGAATATTTAGGAGCCATTTCTTTTTTAAAGAACAAAGGTCTAGCAAACGTTTTATTTCTTACATATACATGCATACTGTGTCTATACATCTTCACACCAATTTTATATATATCTATACAAATTTCTCTCCAGAAAAATAATTAAAAAATTAGTAAGTGTGGTGTTTCATTGACTGTGGATATGAGATCCTGTCAGTTGGAAATGTAGCAAGGAAATTGTGTTATGTGGTGGGATAAGAAAAAACCTAGGCCGTATGTCTCAAGAGAAATCAATGCACCGTGTCTTTTAATGTCATAAAAAATACTTCTCAACAAGATGTATTCAGAGTAGTATTACCAAAAAAGTGAGCTTCTAATGGCCTGTATTGATTAGGGCAGAAACAGCAGACAATCCAGAGGATACTCTTGTACGAAACAATTGGAAGTACTGTCGCCTACTTGTACTCTGAGAAGATTTAGTGAGGCTGCCCCAAACTAAATATCTGCAGAAGCATCATCGGATGAAACACAGACATTTACTTCACTGAGAAAGTGATTTGCTGAGCCTGAAAGAGGCTTCTCAATCACCTCTCAGAGAATCATAGAATCCTCTAGGCTGAAAAAGATCTTCAGGATGGTCAAGACCAGCCATTGACCTGACCTATCAAGTCTCATCACTAAACCATGTCTCTTACTACCACATCCAACATATTTTCAACAGCTGCAGGAATTGGAACTCCACCACTTACCCTAGGCAATCCTTTACAGTGCTTGAACCATGCTTTTCTCCTTAAGTGCAACACACCCTTTGTCCTTCTCAAAGACTTCCTTAACCACTCTGTTGCCCTCCTTAGCATCCTTCAGAATTTTGCACTGGGAAATGAGGACAAGAGTCCCCTTGAGGGACAGCAGCCCTAATGACTTCTGCCATTCACAAAGAAAAAAATGACTGCTTTGGGGAACAGATCCACAGGGGCTGTGGGACTGCCTCTAGGAGAGGACACATAGTCAGATGCAGCTGTGTTTTGGAGGGCTGAGAGCACGCCATCAGCAGCACAGTTTTAGCTCAGAAGGGTGGATGCAGGTCCTGTTTGGCTGGAGGGGACAGTGTCATCTGATGCAGAAGTGCACAGCACGTTGGCTGATGCCGAGAGGGACAAAAATGCACTCGTGTGAATTTGTTCCTGAGTTTCTAGAGGCTCACTCCTAATTGCAAGACAGAAAATACTGCTTGGCAATTCTTCCCTTAAGGTTTATGCTGGATTCACTGAATTAAAGTGTCACAGAATGGCTGAGGCCCCTCTGGGTCCATTTGGCTCAACTCCAGCCCAGCAGGGACACTCAGATCAGGGTGCCCAAGACCATCTCCAGAAATTCCTTTATTCCTCCATATTCTTCAGTTCATCTCTTTCACAAGGAGTGAACTAAGATGACTGAGCCTCGGATAGATGCTCTGTGGCAACATAGTGGTATGTGGTTGTTTTGTTCCTATCTTCCAACAACCTTGTGATGGGCACAGATCATGTTGGCAGCCTCTTGACTCATTGCTCCGCTGCGTTATTAGGATGAGAGCTGCTAGGAGCCATGGCCAAGGGCATTAAGAGCCCAGCAGAGTGTCTGAACACAAGCCACACGATGCTGTGAAGGGACTGGAATGAATATTTTGGGTAAGGGCCAGCTGATTGTAGACTCTAGCCAAAGAAACTGGTCAGTGACTAGCCCCTGGGTGAGTGTGCATTTATTCACCGTACGATTAATACAGCTAAAGTAAACAGAGAGACAAAGAGTCAGACTCTGGAGCTGTATGAAGAGGTGACAATAAATGGGGATGATAAAGAGCATAAAAAAACTCTGCAGGCGGCCGTAAAAATCCTCATTCCCTGATGGCTATTTTGCAGAGTGGGTTTGCTTTTTTTTCTCTCCCCAGTAATAAAGACTGAAGGCAGGTTTTGGAGCAGGGCAAAGGGCAGTGTCTGGGGCTGATCAAGGTGCTAAGCATCATGTGGGGCACTGAAACTGGACGTGAGGAGCACTGCTGCTCTACTGCTGCTGCAGATGCTGGATTCCCCCCTCCCCATCCAGCAATTGAGCCCTTGCCAAGTTGCTCAGCACTCTGCGGACTGATTCTGCTTCTCATTCGTGTTTGCTGATCTGATGCAATTCCTAGTGCTTAGTGGTTTAACAGAACTCTTTGGAAGACACTCGATTCATCACTGATAAATCACTGATGAAATCTAAAGTTCAGCTCTAAAACGAGGGCTCAGCCACAGCCACATAAAAGGTTTTTGCTGGCTTAGGAACGCACCGCTGAAGATACTTCAAATGATAACCCTGTACCATTCAGGTCTTGTTTCAGGATTTTGTTCTTAAGATGCAATTATTGCTTTTGGCTAATGATTAGAAAGGTCTGCACATCCGTACAGTGCATGACCAGCCCTGTCCTCCATCAGCTCTCAGCTCTCTTGTGCACACAGTGAAGCGCTGGATGCTGGATGTGTGGCTGGTTTAGGTCATTCCAGGGACCTCCACCTATTTGCTTTGCATCCAATAAAAATAACAGCCAGTGACACAACCAACAGCTCAACAAGGTATTTTTGAGCTGCACTGTGTATACAATGAGTGTCTGGAAACATCACGGAATAGGGAAGAGAACCACACTGCAAATATTTTTCCATGTGTGTTCAGTGCTCATCTCCAAGCTGTTGTAATTTGCCTCAGAGATTTCACTGTGGATTTACCCCAGTGCACTGAATTCACCAGCACACACCTGCAATCTTTGCCCTTGGGTCCAAATGCACGCTGAAACCAGCGAGAGATTTGCAGGGTGAAGCAATGCCTGATTATTCCTTTGTGCATATCTACTATTTCCCAGATGGAGAGATGTTTCTCCAGATCTTGACCTCCTTTACACCTCTACAATGCAGCAACTCTATCAGCTTCCTTATTTTAGCATCTCAAAAGGTGATAGAATTGTGGGGAATGATAGTAGCCCTGTTTTGCACACTCACTATGCATTCCTCTTTCATCTCCGTGCATTTCTTGCATGATACCAAAGTGGAAATAACCCCAACACAGTTCTGCCTTCATGTCTTCTAGGCATGATTTATGTGCCTCATGCAGCAGCTCTAGGAGAGATTATTCTTATTTATACGATGTTCTAGCATAGTTTCTCCTGAAGCAAAACCTTGAGTAGAAATGAAATGAATCAGCTGGCTGAGGTTGAAGGCACCTCAGGGTCCCCCCAACCCAACCCTGCCCCAACGGGGATACCCAGAGAAGGATGCTCAGCACCACGTCCAGGGCTTTTGGAGATCTCCTAGGAGGAAACCCCAGCCCCTTTCATGCTGCAATACAGTTCCACCAGTACACTGCTATTTGAATAACAAGCCTTGAGGGAAGGTTCATTCAGATTTGACAAATTTGCTCCTAGTCAAATAAAGCTAAATTACAACAGGACACTTCTAATCCAAAAGTAACAACTGTGAGAAAATAAAAAATAATGCATACACAAAAGCAGACGAAGAACACCAAACCAAACCAAAATCCCCACAGTACCTATTAAGCTACTTTGTTTTGCCTAAGTTAGGGAAATGAAGGCTGAGGGAGAATATGCAATATTTCAAGCAGGTGAACACTGGCAAGGAAGAAAAACAACAGAGCTACAAAACAATGTTGTCATTGGAACAAATTAGTATAAAATGTTGTGAATAATTTTAAGCTGAAAATGAGCTGAACATTTCTAACCGTCTGAAGAATAAAACAACTGTCTCTGGGAAAAGTGAGGGGAGTAAGCTGCCAATTTGGTTTCAAGACTATGAATATTGAATGATTTTATCCCTGCCTGTAGCATGAGTCTGAGCTTGGGGGCTAGACAGTGTCTTTGGGGATGATGAAGCACAGGGCATGGTTCTGAGAGATTTGGCCAATTTCCTTTCTGTGTCATCATCAAAAGTATACATGCGAGAGGAAGAAAGAAGGGAAGAAGGAATGGAGGGAGAGGGGAAACAGGCAAGGAAGGGAAATGAGAAATGGGAAAGGGAAGAGAAGGAAAGGAAAAAGTGAAAATAGAGAAGGAACAAGGGAAAGAAAGAAAGATGGGAAGAAGGGAAGAAAGGAAGAAAAAGAAAATTAAAAAAATGAAAGAAAGGAGAGAAAAGAAGTGTGAAAGTAAGAGAAAATGAGAGGGAAAAAGTGAGAGAAGGAAAGAAAAAAGAAAAGGGAAATGAGAAAGAAAGAAAAGGAGAAAGAAAAAGAGAAAGAAAAAGAAAAAGAAAAAGAAAAAGGAAAAAGGAAAAAGGAAAAAGAAAAAGGAAAAAGAAAAAGGAAAAAGAAAAAGGAAAAAGAAAAAGGAAAAAGAAAAAGGAAAAAGAAAAAGGAAAAAGAAAAAGGAAAAAGAAAAAGGAAAAAGAAAAAGGAAAAAGAAAAAGGAAAAAGAAAAAGGAAAAAGAAAAAGGAAAAAGAAAAAGGAAAAAGAAAAAGGAAAAAGAAAAAGGAAAAAGAAAAAGGAAAAAGAAAAAGGAAAAAGTGTAATAACCTCTTAAACCAAAACCAGCTACACCTAAAGCCCAGATGACTTCAGAGAAGCTGATTTACTAAAGCTTTCTAACGTTTCACATAATCAATTGCATCTCACCATTGCCTGACTATTGTTTAACATACAAGAGCAATATAGTTCCAGACCTTGCTTGGGGCAGGTAATGATGGTGTGTTTGTGTGAGATGGAGTAGTAATTCATTTCAGACATGGAGGTAATTCATTGCAGACACTCTTTAAGAGACTTGGGAGAGAAAATAAAATGACAGATGATTTTACAATAGTTCAGGATTTTTTTTTTAACTGCTGACCCTGGAACTGGTAATAGCAGGAAATGGAAAGATTAGCATAAAGAATGGCCATTGATGCTTGGGGGCTGATAGCCATTTTTGCTGAGCCTCTATAGGTATTTTCAAAAGGATCAAGCCTTAAAAGCAGCTAGCACTTTCTTTCTTGCACATACACAGTATTGCGACTCTTATGGAAAGTGTGAAATGGGTGAACAGGAATTATGCCAAAGGGTTTCACAGGAATAACTCTGAACTCACATAAAACATGACAAAAAATGAAGTCCTTTTTGTTCTATACTCAGCAAGACTGTTCAGAAACTCAGAGAGAAGCCATCAATTTGCATCAAATTATTTTTCTGGGTGAGCAGAAAGGATAGATCTCATCTGCTTAGTAGTACAATGTGGCTCGGCGCAGTAAATGAGAACAGCGGTCATTCATACCCAGACAAATAGTCTAAATACTGGGGAAAGAGTCTAAATATTCAAGGGAAGTCAGAGATAGAGATAATAGGAGGATATGAGGAATGACCTTAAATGCAAAAATAGTCAAGATGATCCTTTAAGACATGCCCTCAGAACTTGAGTACTTCATGAACAAGTGACCATTAAAGGATGCTGTAGGGATCGTGATTTATTAAATCCGATTCAGCTCTGCAGTGCAAAGGTGCCTGTCCATGTAAGAGCAATTCCAACAGAACTACTTTGTGTTAAAAATGAACAGAAGTGGATTAGACTTATTCACACTTGATCTGCTCGATTCAGCCTGCAGATTTACCTCCCACCTCAACAGACACTTCTACAGCTTAACCTCGGGGCCGAAAATCTGGCTGTTCCTTTTCCCTATCACTGTTCTGAGTTTATTGGACAATTTTAGTGGTGCAACAGGTAATCCACTGCCTTTTTATATAGCTTTGCAGGTGAAAGATGCAAAATGAGTGCTGTGATTTGAACAATGTCCTCAATAGCCTCGTATTTGTTCCCATTTCCTAACCACGGGAGTGGAGCACAGTGTGAAAAATACTTGGGAAAGGATTGATTTTCATAGAATAACAAAATGGCTTTGGTTGAAAAGTACCTTAAAGATCATCTGTTTTTCTGGGGGGGATAACATCAGTAGATGACACAAAATAGATAAATTCAATGTGGATAAAAATAACAATAAGCAGCTAATTGTGTGATTTTGGATCTTGAGCACTATGAGTTCCTACAAGAGCAAAGGCAAGGAGATATGGGATAAGGAAATGGGAACTGCTGAAACTGAACACTTTTCTTGCCCTGATCTCAAGCCTAGGAAAATCCTGCAGCTTTCTCACCACTGTGAGAAATAGACTAGAGGAAGAGAGGAGATAAGATGAGAGGAGAGGAGGGAATGGGGAAGGAAAGGGAAGTGGGAAGAGGAAAGAGAAGGAAGAAGAAGGGAAGGGAAGGGAAGGGAAGGGAAGGGAAGGGAAGGGACGGGGAGGGAA